>OX579635.1:38307845-38683377 GCA_951230915.1 Antitrichia curtipendula
ATGTTGCTTTTTTTACAGCCTTCATCAATGTACAAACAATGTACATTTTAGGAGGTGGGTGATTTTAGAGCCCTAGGCCAGTTCAACTTCAAAATTTCATAACTAATTCCAAAAATCTCCAAAAATATGAAATGACTTGGGTTAGATGTCAATTCCACTTGTCTTTCAAGAAAAATTTACTGAAAATTATTTCAAGAAGTTTTGGCTCCCCATAATTTAGTTTCAACTCTTACGTGGACAATTCTTGAGCCTGTTACCTTAGTAGAAGACAATCAAGTGTACTTTGGGGGTTAGAAAATTTTCCAAAATTGGCATTATATCTATCTATTGCAAGAGGCAAAAATAATGAAAATGGAAATAGTCAATTTTACAATTCATTTGCAAAAAATTGGAGTAAATTCAACTAGGAGAATTATTGTGTAGAAAGTTTTGGGTATCCTTTTATAGATTGTGAGATTATAGCATTTGACTTCTAGAGGACATGTATACTTTTGAGGGCAAAAATTGTCCAAAATTGGCATTATCTATTGTTGGAGGCAAAAATAATGAAACTGATAATTCATTTTTGCAATTCAACTTTACAAAATTGGACTAAATTCAACTATGAAAATTATTATACAAAAAGTTTTGGATATCCTTTTATAGATTGCAAGGTTATAGCATTTAACTTCTGGAGGATATGTGTACTTTTGGAAGAAAAAATTGTCCAAACATAAAATTAGAAATTCATTTTGGAAATTCAATTACACAAAATTGTACTATATTCAACTAATGGAAATTATTCTGCAAAAAGTTTTGGATATCCTTTCATAAATTGCGAGATTCTAGCATTTGACAACTACTTGCCGAGCTTTTTCTTCATATTACTATTTAGTTCCTGGCTACAAACATATAGAAATTAATGAGTAATGTGTCTTTAGGCAATTTTGCATAAATAATTTTTTTTGGTAAGGTTACAAGATTATAGCATATTGTTTGAAAAGAAACAATAATTCTCAAGTTTCTAATTCCATATGAACTAGAACATCATTAGATTTAAGGCTTCTAGAAGACCGTTGCATCCTAGTTCCCATCCTTGCTTTCCTCACAAATTTTAGAAGTTTCCATTTATTGAATTCTTCATGGAAAGCTCATGAGCGTGTCTCAGAACATTGATGATTGGTGGACTGATGGCCTAGATTTGCTACAATGCTCCTAAGCCGCTACTTAAGCTTTGGCACTTTAAAATATTACTATCAATAATAAGCTTTACATTCAAAAAAATTAGACAAATGCAACAACAAAAACATCTAGCTTCTAAAATATTCTTATTGTGAGTGTGTGGAGAAGATAAGACAAACTCTTTATACAAGTAGAGTAATAGTAGGTAAAACAACCCATGTGAGATATATGAATTAGGATTAATACTAACTCAATCGCTCATAGAGTCATAGTTAACTCGAAAGCATAAATTTTGTTCAATAAGTGGGAACTTCTGGAATTCCACTTACTAAATTCCAAAGTAGAATTTTAGACTGCATTTAGGCATAGTAGAATAATTGCTGTAAAAAAACTTTGAACTATAAAAAGTTGAGAAATCAAGTTAACTTTCATCTTCAAAAATCCATTTTTAAATTTCAGGACTCCAATCAAAATATAATGAACACAATTTAGAGAGGGGTTGGATGGGACATTTTTTTACATTTTTTTACATTATCTTTGGATTTTGCTCATAACTTTTTTTTGGAGATTCTAAACCACAAAAGTTTTTTTTGAGATGAAACTTAACCCTT
The DNA here is from genome assembly GCA_951230915.1 of Antitrichia curtipendula. Taxonomy (NCBI): domain Eukaryota; kingdom Viridiplantae; phylum Streptophyta; class Bryopsida; order Hypnales; family Leucodontaceae; genus Antitrichia; species Antitrichia curtipendula. Next base: position 38,309,618 of record OX579635.1, read on the forward strand.
AAATGTCAAGGCGGACGTTTTGCGGCCGACGAATGCCAAGAGAATCTCATATGCAAGATAGAAGTGCAACTATTCATCCTCCAAATTTTGTGGGAAAAGGGAAGATCATCTACAATAGTTTGACTTCCAATGAGTGCTTTTGCATTATTTTAATCTAACAATTCATACTGTGTCAAAAGAGATGATTCCCATGGTTATGAGCCCATCGTTTAAGGGTTAAATTTATTTCTCAACTTTCTTTAGTTCAAAGTCTTTTGAAAAAGCTTATTGTACTATGCCTAAACAAGATAAAAAAAATTATACTTTGAACACAATTCCTATGTTTTGACAATGAGCCATCAAGCTTTCATCTTCAAATTATCCCATACCTTTTGAGGATTCATAATGAGCAATGCATTATGCATTCTACTATAAAAACAACCTCTCCACCCTCCTTCTCACAAAATCTTATTGAATTCATTTGTTTATTTGGCCATCAAAAAACTTTTTGATGGTAGATGGTCAGATGCCAGTGACAGATAGGGAGCCAATTCATTGAATTGTCATTAGATGAAATTAGTCTTAAGGATTGTGAGTTTTCCCAAGTACCCAAACTATGGGAACTCAGCCACAATAGCAAACTAATGTGGCAAAGCAATTTTCACGTCAAATAATAATAAAAGGTTATTTTGACGCTATCAAAATCGTTTGGTAGCATACTCATAGTATCAAAATTGTTTTGATAGCGTATTCATAGTATCAAAATCGTTTGGTCTTTCTTGCAACCACCCCAAATGACTTCTTATCGGTTTGCCAAATGGATCAATCATTTCATCAAAAATGTGAAGAACTTAGGAGGGATCTCACCTTGCAAACGTCACTTACTAGTTCTGGATCCATAGTAGTCATGTTACATTGGAAGTCATAGACATTGCAAAAGTAACAGAGGTGAATCTAATCACTTTCCTTGCACATACGTCACACGCCCTTCAGCCATTGGACGTTAGCATTTTCAAGCCTTTAAAACAACATTTTAGAACATATTGCGACTACTAGAACAGCAAAATTGTCGGAGAGTCACCATCAAAGGAAACATTGGCTCATTGGATTTCTCTAGCATTGATGAAGGCCTTGTTTGGAAAAAACACATTCAAAATGGTTTCTAGGCCACGGGAGTTTGGCCTTTGAACCAGGAGGTTGTCAAAAGGCAGTGCCTACAATTTGAAGTGTATCGTGAAGACAACAAAGACGAGATGCCACTGCTATCCTCAAATGTGCAAGCAATTGAAGTAGTTGATAATGATCCATTGGCTGATGCTAAAGCTACAGAGATGCAAATCTAAGAGGATAGGAAAGAAGCATTACCTTCATTTCAATTGCTAGTGAGCTAGCGGAGGAATAAGATCTAGACATGTAGAACTTCTTTGTTCCCGTCAACCTTGTGGATCCAAATCAGTTGTTAAAAGTGGCTACCTCAAAGTCGGGGCCAGACAACGTGGCTCCTTGACATGCTTCCTCACCCTTCCATCACTAATACCACAAGTTAGCAACCGCTTTAGGGATTCTGCAATGGATTTTTGAGATCACTTATACTTACTTCCAATGAGTACCTTGCTATTGTAGCTTGGAAGAGGCAAGTGAAAGCTAATGCAACTACAGAACAAAAAAACAAGGCAAAGCGAAGGAAAATCAAAGTAGCAAAAAAAAACAAGAAAAAAGGTAGTGGGTAGAGGTGTATTAGGTGAAGGTGCTGCAATGATAGGATGCACGTGAATTTCGGATAATCAAAGTAGTAGAAAAATAACAAGTGAAAAGGCAAAAGGCAGAGGTGTGTCAAGTGAAGGCATTGCAACCATAGAAAGCGTGTAACCTCTGGGAAGTAGAGAGACCAAATAAAAAGCGGATCGCCTCTTTGCAAAGTGCAACGGACATAGGCGTGGGGCAAGCCATACTTCAACAAGGCACCAATAGAGGTGACAACTATGTCTCTACCATATTGGGCTTACCTTCATCATCAACTATGCTCCTCCTATCCTTTGCGCCTACTTCACATTCCATGCACCCTTACCAATACTACCAAATAGGTTTGCAATCAGCATTTTCATCAACCTCACAACCTACCCTTTTATATATGTTTTTGGCAACCTATTTCTAACAACTACACTGCCCCCATCCTCTCCAACCATAGACTTCAACAACAAATGTGACTGCTTCTCTAGCCATACTGCTACGGAAAACATATAAGACATCACTGGCACAACATCAATTTTGACCAATGTCCCTAAAACCACTCAGGATGGGCAAAAAATTGACTACCAACAAGGCACATGCAATGTAGTTCAGGAGTCGTTGAAGGCTGCTAACAACATTTGTAGTTGAGCAGCTATTGGTTTTGACGATCGGGGCCACCTACACATCTATTGTTAGTATTATGCCCTACTGTAGTTCGTTTTGAATTTTGAAAATATTGTTAGTCCTAGTATTGTCATACCAAAGTACCATGACACATGGCTTCCATTTTCCATCTGTTAGTCAACATCAATTACTCTCTCTCAACATTTTTCTAAAACTCTACACATTGGACATGAATCCAAAGCAACTTTTGCCTTCCAAAATTCACTATAAACTGACATCATTTTACAAAAATTACAATTTTTTTGGCAATAACAGATTTCTATCCAAATCAATAGAAAAGTGACCCAGATCAACACAACCAAATCAACCAAAAAATAGAATTTTCTAGTAGTGTAGGGTTACATTTAAATTCTATTTTCTTCTTGGTAGAGCAACTTGCACCTTGAGCCACAAGTCAAATCATAAAATCATCCCCTCTTTTGACATCCAACCATCTAATATGTACTTTCATACATAACAATATCTAATCTTAGAGATGTTTTTGGCAGGAAGTAAATGAGAACAAGAAAATTTGTTAGAGCACTCTAGAACTAGAAATTTACAACTATGGTATCTACATCAAGTCTGTTTATTGTATGACTCATCAAATTCCTAAGGTTTACACCAAACAGTACATTCCAAATGTTACTTCACAAAATTCCCTCTCTGTTGGACATTGCCCAACACTACATAACATTTAGTAGTAGCGAGCTAGGCTGCCTTTCTTCTAATAGAATTATGTGGAATATTCCACATCCATTAGTAGCTACAAGGAAAAATGACATTCCACATTATATTTGTCAATCTTGTACACAAAAACCAACATTAAATGTTATGGTGCTTTTATGTTTATTTTTGAATCAAAGTATAAAAATAAGCATCAAAGCTTCAAAGTTTAACTTTGACAACATTGAGTACTCAATGTTCACCGTGAACAAGAAATTTAGCTACTGATTACTTTATTTTACTTTGAAACCATTTTGTTTTATTTTTTCATAATGAAAAAGACAACTCTTTATATACAAATGAGATGATAGGCGGTAAAACAAACAATGTGAGATATGTAAAATAGACTTAGTAAGAACTCTAGTGCTCATAGTTAAGTCAAATTAAAACATAAATTATAATTGAAGGAGAATTTAAAACCTCATTTTGATACAATAAAATTCAAAAATTCAAAAAAAATTGAACTAAAAAATGTTGAAAAATCAAGTTAAGTTTCATCTTCAAAAATCCATTTGAAATTTCAAACCTCCAATAAAAGGTTACAGACAAGTCTTAGAGATGTGTTGAAAGGGCCATTCTCTTTACCATTTTCCTTCCATTCCTACAAATGTCAATGATGGTTTTACTGTCAAAATTTATTCATGATTCAAATAGTTAAATTGCAATAAGTCAAAAAAGACTTTGGATTTTGGACAAACCCTCTTCTTTACAACAAACCCTCTTCTTTACAACAAACCCTCTTCTTTACAATTGCTTGTTGATGTGTATGTTTGGTCCTACAATTAGCACACCATAAATGTACTGCCAATATCACGGTACTGAAGCTCACATTGGTGATACGTGGATGAATTTCTTTAATGAGGGCTCCAAAGAGGAAAAGGCAGACTCTGTGGAGGCCACTGACTGTCATGCCGAAAATCAGAATCTGTAAATGTATTACAGTAGCAGCTCATAACATTCTTGGATGCTATACACAGTAAACCATCTGCTGCCATCCCCTACAATTTTTGCACACATAACTATGTATTTGCATTACAAAATAGTACTTCGTTACTACAGATTCTCCATTCTATCCTACACATTGAAGAGTACCACCTTCCCTCCAACTGCGCCTCCTTTCTTTATACGCCTCCAAGTCCAAACAAGCCAGCCCATGAATTCTTCCCGATACAATGGTGTTCCATTACCTCAAATAATGCTAAAATGGAATAAAATTCACTGTAGTATAAGCCGTACAACATATCTGAAGACAGCAAAACATATTTTCAGACAGAACTGCCAATAAATATCTAATAACTCCACAATCACCCTCAACGAGAGCAATTTACCACGGTGAACTTATGTTAACCAACATGATTTCGTCTCCATTTGCCCCTCATTGTGGATAAGTAGACCCGTACTCCCACACATTGGCAACTCAAAGCCCATGAAAAGTACATGTAAAAAAACCGATCTCTCGTACCTCAAACGTGAAAAGCACACGAAAAATCACAGAAAATGAAGGGAATAGAGAGCATTGTGAGAGCTGTCGTTCCCACATAACTGCCACACATCTGAACGCAGAATGAAATCTGGAAACTTAACGTCCCACCTGCCATGAAAGGCAATGAACATGTCAAACGCAGACGCAGACGGAGATTTACCATAGTATCGGGAAGCGAATGACTGCTTCTCCCATCTCCCTGAAATTGGTAGGGAAAACCCCACAGAAGGAACTCTTCTTCACTTTTACCAAACAGAACGCATGTCAGTCATTGCACTCTCAAGAGGGTCACATACTTATTCCAAATCAAGGAAAAAGGGACCCAACCAATCAATCTCTACGACCACCGGCAATATCAACTCCGGAAGAGATGGAAAACTAAGGTTTCCGCAGCCGAGATAAAACAGATGGCAACCACGTGTGCAAAAGCGCAAATCCAACCGATGAAGATCTCTAACACGTGGACCGCCACTGCTCCTCGAAAGATTGGTTGGTCCCTTCTAGGGGGGGGACGCACGACCACGGTCGAAGCTGTGCACGTGGAGGTGAGCGTCAAGCAACACCACGCCCATCGACGTGATCCCCCAAACAGGAAGCTGGAGACGAGAAGCTGAAACAAGCACAAATGCTCAGCTCACGGGATCCACTTCAAGGGCATTGCTGGGTGGGGGAGTGTGAGGTCGAGGGGACCCCATGTTCTCCAGTCCAAATTCTGCATTCAGTCTCACCACTTCATCCCACATGGCATTGGAAGCTGCAGAGACAACGAAAAGTCAAGGAAGACGCAGACACAAGCAACGAGGAAAAACACTCAACCAGCAGAAAACGATCCAAACCGCGTCAAACACAAAGGCATACAAACAAGGGGCACGGCAACCCAGAACATGGAAAAAGCTGGGTCTGAATGTAAAGAGAAAGAAACGAAGCAACGACTCGCTTCGAAAAAGGATACGATCACTTCTCCACATATCGGAGATGCCAACACCCGCATCCGAGAGCAACCAGTAGTCTGTGTCCGTCTGCAAGAGGATCACAAACACCAGCCAACAGAAAAGAGTCAAGATAAAAAGAAATGCACCGAGCTGACGCTACACTCAGAAAACCTACAAGGAATCAGGAAAAGACTCCGAAGTTTTCAAGCACCAAACATGAAGGAACAACATACAAGCACCAGTTCCACAACCATCATCATTAACTGCCTTATCCAGGTCAATAACTCCCCACCGACTTGCTGTACAACATCCACAACACCGATATCAAAAACTTCACATTCAGGGCCTACAGTTTACACACAAGACAGGAAGCAACTTACATTCACTTCCGCAGGCGCTATTCTCATAATGCCCCCAACAAAGTCGGGATGAGTCTGCTCAGAATGGCTGGGCTCGCCACTCGGGGATGCCGAATCATGGCTCATCGGGGGGCCCAAATCCGACAAGCTGTAGCCGGACTCCTGATGCACCATGTCCATGCTTCCTGGATGGTCCATCTCACTGGCAGACGAGGGCGGACACGCAACGTCATGCACGTGGTGGCCAACCTCCATAGGCACCTCAGTGGAGTTCATATCATCGAACTTCGCTTCAAAACGGCTGTTGCAGACAAGTTCACACACACAGGGCATGCAATCAGATTCTACACTTTTCATCATCTTATCATTGCTACAAGGATTCGGGGGAGTCGTACAAGCCTTCATAAGCATGAAAGTGCACCGAAGAAGAACAGAGCCAACCTGACAAGGTACAAGTCGATGGGACCCATAGAACTGCGAAGCAGAATCTGAAACCGACGATGAGGGTACTCCACGGCCTGACAAAGCCAAATTCCAGAATCAACACCACACCTTGAAACACAGGAATGATCAACCTCCTCCCCAAAAACATTTTAAGCAGTGCAGGGGAAGTCTGAAACACGGAATCGACTACTCACACCATACTGCGAACATCAACTACAAGACAGTCACAACCAGTCTGATGATTTATTCACGGAAGAAGAAATACCTCATCCGGATCTGGCACTTCCAAAGTGGTCCCAAGAGGAGCCTTGATAGCAATAAGCGTCTCATTCTGCACACACCAGTGGAACTAGACGAATCAACAACCTTCGCTTAATTCAAGGACTGCAGAGAGTGACCACACGTGACAAATTCTTCACAGATCGCAGGGCGAACGAAAATCATGAACTCACCAGACTCGGGGAAGGCAAAATCAACATGGAATGCTTTCCAAGAAAAAGATTCCGAAAAATTAGAAATCAAGAAAAGGGACGAACCTGAAAACAAGGCAAATTTTTGATGTCCTCTTCAGTAACGTAGAGCCATCTGCAAAAAATAAAGAGTCTCTACATCACATGGTTCAATTGCACCAGGTGGATACAGCTGCCAGTAGGCACTTCCCACAGATGCATAGAAATAGATTAGAGAACGCCATGACGCTTAATGATGCGCACACTTAATGCTGATCACACTTGCGACACTGAATAAAGACTCACTGTTTGTTTTGTTCATCTTCGCTTAAACTCCTTAACCGCTCCCGCATTTCACTGCAAACGCGCAAAACACAGTTCGTCTACAATGAGAGAACACTCCAAACCAAGGTCCAACGAGATCAGATGCCAATGCAGAGCATGATTTGGAAAAAAATGCTCCCGAAACAGAATAAACTACCTAATGTTCTCATCAAGTTTCTTCTCTTGAATGCGCAGGTCCTCGACCTCAGCCTGCACCAAAAGCAGAAGATCACAAATCGACACTTCGACGGTGGACGAGATCAAGCTGGGTGAACTTTACATATCAGGCAATACTTCTTCACACCGCCAACCTTCAGCTACACTTATCAGATTTTCCTTCCAGAACATGCAAGAGCATCAAAACCCACAAACTCAAAATAGACATCCGCATCCGGTCAAGTAAGGCTCAAGATGCTTAAAAACCAGTCCTACTTTAAATTCTTCCACCACCCCTTCCCCCTGCCTCAGATCCTGCTCTCTGATCTCACGGATACCGTGGCATCTCTCAGAAAACAATAACAGAAAGAAAACCGCCAAAACACGTACCTGGAGCTCTGCAGCGTCATCCTTCACATCAGCAGTTCGGGCCATTCCCATACCCCTGCACGCCCAGTCATGACAAATTGTTCACACATACTCCTCGAAAGCAATTCATACAGGTAACAACTACAATCACTGTTTACATTCGGCAACCATAAAAAAGCAGGACTGTACTCGTGTAAAAACCCGGTCCATGAGCAAATGATCAACTCACTTCCATCGAATCCGATTCTTCAGCTTCTTCTCGATCAAACCGATTCCTTCCAAAACATTCGTGATATCATAGATTCTTCTCTTTTGTACCTGATGAACCGTGGGGAAAGACATCGCATCGCACGCCAGAACCGTAAGATGGACATTCAACCCAAAAACATCGACTTCACTAATACATGGTACTCAGGTCCGGCGTCCAACCACTGACCGCAATACTTGCGCAATAGGCGGACTGAAATCAAAACTAAACACATCATCGCCTCCCTATGAAGGCTTTTACAGTAACAGGGACTGGGCAGAGTACGAACATGCAAAGTATCGGCAGCCTTGTTCAGGTCCAACACACCGTCGTCCGCCTGCTTAATAAGGTCGATGAACTTCTTTGTCAACAGACCTGAGTCACCATAACAGACAGTCAGAAAAATGTAATCAACACGCTCCTCTCTTCAGACAGTCACGAACAAAGGATTTAACCTCTCAGCTTCATGAAGGCAAACCCGACACAAAAGAACCAGTGTGCAGAGCGACATTCCACAATTATGATACATTCGAAGGAACTGGAGTACCCAGTGAGCTGTCGTAGCGACAGGTGCTGGTTGGAGTCGGTGCACTACTGGTAGGAGAGCCTGCAATTCGAAAAAAAGAGGTCAGAAGGGATCAAACTGACCATCACCCGTTCATCAATGTAAGAACAAATGGAGTTCAAATCAAAGCACACCTAGGCCCTCACATGCTCCAAAACGATTTCCCAGGACTCTACCGGACTAATTGTACACTCCCGAATGATCTAACCTATAGAGGGTCACGCATCCATGGATACAGAACTCTCGAAATGTAAATGGATTTGAGCTACATCACTTCGTCCTCGAACAGAAGGAGACAAGATCCAGGAGGTATCGTCTACATTTTCTGCAGCAGAAAATTAAAACATGCGCAAGTTCGCCCTACGCACACCATAACAAATGCGTGGCATCCAAAAGACTTAAACAAGGATGTCATAGTCAGGCAACTACAGGCAGAAGGTCATGCATAGACCTTCGAAACGTCATCTGGGTCCAATATAAGACAGCGATTGCTAGATCAATACCAATGTGGGATCACCATGGACTGCTTCTGCCCCAGCTCAACCTACCACGTGTGTAGTCTCAATCTATGGAGAGCAGGGACTACACCCATCAGAAGTGTCCATTTACGAATGCAAAATTGACTGCTCACTGCCTCTCCTGCAAGTGCTACTAACTTCACACAACGACACCATCCCGGCTTCCCCTGCAGTGGTCACGACTTCGGCAAAACCTCTACGAAAAGTGTGCTTCAGGAACCGAAAATCACAAATTCAGAAGAAGCTAAGCTCAGGTGAATTGCTGGGATTTCAAGCTTGAACGCCGGCAATGAGGAAACGTGCCCTGGTGTCGGCGAGATACGTCCACCCTTGACAATGCAGATCGACGGAATGGATGTCCTACCAATGCCAGAAGGTCCAGGCGTCAATGGGCAGCTGTTCTTTGGAGGCTTCACCGTCTTCGGACGGCTAGGTCGCATTCTGGGAGCGGAAGGCGCGGGTGCAGGGCTGAGATCCGATTTCGCGAAACCATTGCAACCATTCATCTCCACGTCGCGTCTGTCTTCCGCATCATTCCTCCGTTTCATCTGACATAACATTCACAAAACAGAGATTTAGGGCAACAACGGGCTCCCTCGCACATGCCACCCAATGGAAATGCTCTGGATTCAGAGCTTATCCCATAGGCAACTGACATACTCGCTGGAGGTCAGACCTCAAAGCAGACCAAGCTTAACAGCTGCAGAACTAGGTCGGGTTCTCAGAAACCCCCATGAAACACCAAGATACGAACAAAATGCCAAGAAAGAGGCCAATCCTCGACCTCAAATTCCTCCTCTTACATTAAGTCATTGTAAATATAGGGGATCCAAAGCATGCGAGGATGACGCCCATGCGAAGGACCATGCAAGAAGTGAGGGACCTACATTCGCGTATAAAAGGTCGTTGATCTCGTTGGGCTCAATCTTGGGCTTCCCGGAGTGCTGGACCTTCCATGTGGGCATGGCCTGTGGATTGGGCATCGTTACATTGCTCCTCGACCCTGAAGACGACGCAAACTTCAGTGCGCTGAAACGACGACCTTTCGTAAAGCACGAACACAGTCGACCTAGCTGAACCAACACGATACAAGAACAACACACACACTTCGTGCAGATCCTCCACACGCATCAATTTCAATCACGAAAACACGGAAGCTATAAATTCGAACACATGATGCTCAAATTGGACATCACAGAAAACTCGAATACATCAGAGCACACACAGGAAGACTCGCAACCGGAGCAGGGAACACGGGAAACACCAAAACACGACTCGAACAGAGCACCGGATGGCGAAAGCACCACCATGTCCACAACATGTGCAGCGGAAGGCAGATGCGAGATAACAATCCTCACGCACCAAGGATCAATCCAATCCTAAAAATTCTCAACCCGCTCACAGAAATTCCCCTGGAAAAATTACTCAGCCTAACCATGCCCAGTGCAAACAGACCCCACTGCAACTCAGAATCATACTAACAGGGGTACCAAGAAGACCCTCGCACAACCGAAGTCAATCCACAAAAAAATGCACTCCTCAACAAGGGCACACCACACGCTCCCCGCTATCATACATACCCAGATGCCCACGCCATCCCCCAAAACACTTCTACACCTCCAGCTTCACCCAAACCCCAAAAAACATAGACGGAGCAAATCCCTCGTGATTCGTAATCCCGCTCCCACCAAGAACCCTCGTGACCTCAATCGGCTCCGAATCATTCAACTCCACACCCACTCCCATTCCCCAATCTCGGACTCCCAACCCGCACTCCTACGAGGAAAACCTGCGACTCATCCACAGAGGAATGTTCAAACGCACTCAAACGTGTTCTGCTTCTTCTTCTTCTTCTTCCTCTCAGTCGAACGCCACCGAGCGAGATGAGATGAGATGAGATGAGATGGTGCCTGCGGTCAATGATGGCGAATGTTTTTGTCACCGGATGTCGGAAGAGTCCGGGTTGTTTTGGACGTTGGTTCGGCGAGTGACTTGTGATGATTGTTGGGAGCAGATGAAAGCGAGCGATTGGGAGAGTCGGGCGATGGTGGGCTCTGACCCGCGGGAACTGCGAGAGCGCAACTGAAGTCCAAATACAGACCTCGCAGCGCACAATTGGGCGGGCTTTGAGCGACAATCGTAGTTCTGGCGTTCAATGGTCTCGCCCCACTTTCGTATCTAACCTCGGTTCAGGCAGAGCGGGAGGGCGGACGAAGACGACCTCCCAGTGGATGGATACCCGGGTGGTTTAGATACCCGGCGATTTTCATGTCGGTCAGTCGGCGGGCTCTGTTGCTGCCCGGCCGGTGCGCCGTTCTCTTCTCCGGACATTAGCATCTCGGGATTCGGGTTTCGGGACTTTGGATGGATGACCTTCTCCCGAATTCGGACGACATTCATCCAATATAGTGTTTGGACAGATTTTGCTGTTGATGCGACTGGGACTGGACTGGATTCCATTCGCCATGCACTTGGATTCTGTTGAGTGGATTTCATTCGTTTGCGTTTTTTGGATGTTTTCTGTCGTAGCCACGCAGTGTGCTGGGTGTGCCTTGCTTGATTTGGCGCTTCTTGTTTGGAGTATTTTGCACGCGGTATTTATTGGTGGCATTCCGGTGGCCCTGACACTGGGTAAGGCCGGTATAATGCTGCATCGGATTAATTGGGTCAATGTTAATTCTGGTGGACTTTGCTTCAGATGGGTCAGATCCTCATTAAGAACATTAGCTTTATTGAAAATGCCACACATCTGTACAGTATTCTGTTACCGCCCCAGAGTGTAGTATACTTGAATGAGTAGCTTAAGGTGGGTCTTCGGAATGAATTTAGACCTTTTCTAGGACCAGATTCACAATCCAAACAACACCTCTAACACCAAGTGCAAACATACCATAGCAGACAAGGAAGGGGAAATGTGCACCACAGGGACATGAAGGCAGAATTGAAAAGGATGGTGACAATGGGTTAGTTCACCTTAACCCTTGAACGATGCAGGGGGGCTTTGTGAAAATCATATGTTTTAATATCGTGTGCATTGAACCATTTGATCTCTTATTACCAGAAGTGCAGCGAGGACAAACAAAGAATTATTTGCCAGGATTTCTTAGACTCTTGGTGCAGAAATTATGTGTTTTGTTCCGATGATTTTCACCACCCTAGATGGCACTTATCCCTCAGTCTGCCTCCCAGACTGCTCCAGCCAAGAGAGCCGGACTAATGTTTCTTTTTTTTTCCTTTGGGTTTTTTTTAATGGTCACCTCCCCTTTCAAAAAAAAATATTGTGTACATTTTTGGATTAAAAATTTGAAAAAGCACTCGTTGGAAGTCAAGCTATTGTAGAAGAGCTTTCCCTTTTCCACAAAATTTGGAGGATGAATAGTTGCACTTATGTCCTACACAACAAGATTCTCTAGTATTCATCGACCAAAAAATGGTTGTGGCGTCGTTTATGGGTTTACTTGAAAATCATGCATATTTGCAATGGTGTGCAACGATGGATGTTTTCAGAGTATTTTAAGTTTTGTTGAGTTATCCAAGTTTCAATGACATTCATGTAACCTCTATTTAGAGTATCAAATTTTTTTATCTAAAATTCATCCGGATGGTCACACTCATTGGATTACATTCTCTAATTTTGATATAAATTTATTGTTAGAAAATCTCAAACTATCCAACTATCCAAAGTGTTGCACCAATTGGACTTACTTGTGTACTATTTTCTTCTTAAACTCAAAAAATAATAACTCGAGTTAAAGATTTCACACTTGATTTGCCTTCAATAGATTTTAAAGAAAATTACATTATTTTTATCTTGTATACAATGTAATGGACAGGTTCATAAAATGAAATCAATTTTGTAATCAATTTACACATCACATCTATTCAATACATATTTTTCAGCTGAGTGCTTCTATTTTTTAGCATCTAATACAATCTTTAAACCCAAAGTATACAACATGGTTGGTTTAACCTCCAAATGCTTGAGGCACCAAATTTTAGTGTCGACAAAACTTTGAAGTTAAATAAGACCTAACTAAGTTTTTATTTTTAATAGTTTTTATTTTTGACAAATTCTTTTTGAAGTCTAGTTTTAGCATCAAAAATCCAATTCTGAAAATGAATGATTATAATTTTTCTGTTGAAGATTTTGTGCAAGGGTACCCATTGCAATCTTGACTTTCCGTAGTGTTGAAGGCTCTTAGAAATGAACCTTAGATACAAAAAATCTTGGAGAAAAAATCTCATTAGAAATTCATTTAAAAAAATTGTAGAATAGATTTTGAGAAGACATAAATTGATTGGGGTTATGCATGTTAGGTCCTTCAACCTCATATTTTTTTGGTGACCAATTTTTTAGGTTTAACATGCAAAAAGAGAGCTGAAAGATTTGTATAGTTTTAACACCCTCATGATCAAACATTATAATCTTTCAATCCTTAATCCCTCAAAGCCCAGCCCATTGTATTTCATAGGCCTCGGTTGTTGTACACTTTGTTGTTGTACAAGTACTAAATGCATTTATAGGTTCTAAAATTGTATATAAAAATAGATATTAGAAGATAAAACCATTGTTTCCTATAAACATTTTTCAATTGAAGTGAATAGGAAAAATGTATCATACATGATAACTATGGCACAAGTATTCTCCATGCTATTGTAACAATTGACTAAAGACTTGAGACCTTCGAGTTTAAAAAAAATAGAATTTTCAAAAATATTATCCATAGTAAATAACTCCAAAATAGTTGTGGCTTCAATTATAATATTTGAGTCTTAGCACATCAAAATTAGAACACTTTAGCTGTGGCACTTATAACTTTGGTGCTCATTGCACAACTTGTGACAACCAATGGAGGTTTCAAATTGAATTTTCTAATTTATTTTGAATTGTTAACTAAGTTAGGTCTCTTCACCCTACCACTGAAGATTGGATAAAGGTTTTGAACTTAGGTGAGGAGGCAATTTGACAACTTTCACTAAACTAGTTTCACCTTGCAAGGCACCTCCTTCAACTTGTTTCATAAATGCAATGTTCTATAGTGAAATTTCACATTTTCTTACAGGGAATGCTAGCATATGAGCATAAAATCTATAAGCCCATAAGCCTAGGAATCTATATTATAGACACCTTCTATGGTTATAGGTGTCTATGTTATAATCTCTTTTCATGTTATAGTGTACCTAAGTTATAAACACCTTCAAATGGTTGTGGGTACATATTTACAACCAGGTTCGAGGCTTGTAGGCTCACATCTCTATTCTCATGCGCTAGCAATATTTTTTTTGTATACAAAGACCTTTTCTCAACTCATTTGCCATATTTTATTTTTTTCAAATTTATTTAAATTGTTAATAATTTACAAAATTTCAGTAACTTTAATAATAACTTTGTGCCTAAAAGAACTCTTCAACTCTTATTACTTGCTCTTGAAAACATGTGACCTTTTCTCCAGTGTATGCAAGTAGGCCACTATTTTATGTCCAATATAAATAGCATGGTAGACATAAATGGTTCAATTATGCCACTTCAATTATATCCCTTCACAATTATGAATGATGCTTTAGTTGTGATGCATCAATTGGATGCTACATTTGTCATTATGAGAAGAAAAAAATTTGTCAATGTATGAGGAATATGATCTAGACAAGTTTCCAACTAAAGGTCGTCATTAGAATTTACATACATCTTTGGAAAGAGCATGTGCACCAAAAAACTTTGAGCATGCATCTACATAACTTTCAACTTTTTGAATATGTTTGATTTTAATGAAAAAATATCCTTGACTATAAATATTTTCCATTCTTCACACACTTTAATAAATATCCAATAGAAAATGATGACCTTGCCACCATAATGTAGAGGTGTTCATTTATCTTTTAAGACTTCACATTTAGGATTGAATGTTGAATATAAACAAAAATAATGTTCATATTTACTAAAATGTACGTAAGGAGTATTTACATAACATTGTTAACTAGAGTAGCCTAAACCATTTCTCTTTGTTTCCCTTTGTAAATAGGGATGATCCCTCCCTAAATGTTTGGGAGTGAATTTAGTTTAATTAGAAAGAAGACATTGGTTGGTTGGGTTGCATACTGTTGTATCCAAGTTCGTGAGTGAGTTGATGGTGGGCAAATTTGTAAACACACAAAGTAACAACAATACTATATGGATTGCCATATGGGGATTCACTAATTATGAGTGCTCATCATTAATTTTAGTGGATTGGTAAGTTGCAAAGTTTTGAGGCTTCCACATTCTTTGGGAGCAAAATGGACCCCCAAAGCAGTGTTTTTTTTCCTATCAATTTGGTGCAAAATTGCACCAAATTTCATCGCCTGGCACCACACCTATAGGAAAAAATGATACTAAAAAGGTGAAAAATTGCCAGAAAACTTCAAATAAAATAAATAAATAGAATGAAATCATCAAATTATGGATGAAAATTGAATTATAAATATGTGATATTGATTAAATGATGTTTTCTATCCAATATATGGATGAATGTTGAAATTTGGAACACCGCTATAACATTCAATATTGTTACTTTGGCACTTCATTAAAAATGAAAAAAACAAAAAACTGCCCCAAAGTGTTGGTTAACCCCTAAAGGACCATTGTCCCCTCGGGGGACAAATGGGTTTTCGGGCAGGTACCTACGAGCTGAAATTTTCTCCTGATTTTTTGAAACCTTTTTTGGAGGTAGAAAATCTGATTAGCTTTATGGGAATATAATTTTTTTCACAATCGGTGCCCGGGAAAAAAAGTTATGCCCAAATAAGCTCAAAACAGGGGTCGAGGGGCAGCAAAAAAAATTTACAATTTTTTTTTTTTTTTTTTTTCTAATTTTTTTTTCTTGTAGATTATATTTTTGTCTATCTGAAAAGCTTTGATTCATTTCATTTGGATTTTTTATGAGAATGTTATGGACAAGCTTGTTTTTCGGGCACTTAGAGCATCTTCCTGAAAAAATAACTTGTAGGATTCATTTCTGAATGTAATTTTTATAATTTTTCAAAAAAAAAAGTTCCATAAGGTTTAGTTTTTTTGCTAGAACTATCTCACCATTGGGATTAGTGATTTTTAATTCAATATAAAAGATATTAATATTTTAGATTTTCTTTCTATCTTGTACCTACTTCTACTTAACAATTTCTTTAATAATGAAAATTAAGTTTTTTTGGATTTTCTTTTTTCCCCTAGACTCTCAACACAATTCTCCACTATAAAGATTAAAAGCTCAAAACTCTGTAGTGCAAAATATTTAAGTTAAAAATGTTCAAAGTCATAAAATCTAGTCCCGCAGTGTGCTGAAAAACTTGTTTTTTTCACTTTAAACGCAGATATCTTGCAATCTGTGCGGTCAAAAATTCTGAAATTTTTTCCATACATTTTCATACTAGTTAGGTATAAGATCCTACGGTTAAATGTGAAAAAAAAAAAAATTCAATTTTTTTTACTCTTTGCTATAGAAATGGCAGTTTTGAGTGTTTTTTGGCAGAAAAATGGCCTTGGTCCTTTAGGGGTTAACAATGTTATGATATAGTAGACATAAAATCAATGGATGCATTTCATGATTAACTTCATCTAATTATGACTATGACGATAGGTTATCATTGATGATTTGTTAAGCAAAAGTTGTGGTCTGGCATGCTTCCAATAATTAAGTTAGACTGCCATGGTCATCCCCTTTTGGCCGGCAGAAATATGTGATGTGAATTGCAGTAAATTCACGTGCAGAAGCTTAAGCTTAATTATGGTGCGGGTCAGTTTAAAACTTTGACTCAACGGCAAATGGCTGCGGACAGATGTTGGATTTCAAGCTAAAGCTTATTGATAAACTTAAGCCCCAACAATAAGTTGAAGATTTCAAAGCAAAACACCACTGAGAGTATCTTGAATTATGTCCACTTCTGAACCTCTTGTGAAGGCTGGTTTCATTCTCTCTTATTATGACTTAGTTATTAATTTGCTTTCCTAATTACCCACAATGGACTGCACTAAGTTAATGATTGCCATAAGAAACACAATCACAACCAAATCACGAAAAAAAAAGTTGAGCTCGTATTTGTCATCAATCTTACAAATTAAGGTAGTATGCTCTGAAAGTGACCATTTAAGGGCTGGTCTGCCTTTTTCACAGGTTTTTGTGGACAAAAATATTATTGGATCAATTTTTAGAGAAAGAAAACTAGATGTGGAACCTAACGCAAGTGGTTCTGTATTTTTCCAAGAATTTTTGAATTACTTATAATTTTTTTAAGATTCAGGGTTTAGGCACCTATTTGTAACCCAAAATTCATCCACTTGCAACTTGTAAAGAGATGTGCGGAAATCAAAGACAATGATTGGCTCTTGCAACAGAAAAAAAAATTCCTCGATGCATTCAATTGCTAAAGTGCTTCATTTAAGGATCATCCCATCTCCATTCTCTAGCTAAAAATAGGATTGATTTGAAAGAGAGGGTTGTTTCTAGAGCGTACTACCTTACAATGCAATGACCAAGGTATTTGCACCCATAATTTGCCACCTCAAATGTACAAAAGATATTCATTTCAATGGTAGGTAAGGTAAACATGTCTACTACCAAGCAAATTTGCTATCTAGGCACCTTGGAGAAGCTAGTTGTTGAATCATGTATTTGTCAGAGATTGAAAAGTTCAAGAGAAGATATTTGCAAGCAAGATCAAGACATTCTAACAAGATACAAATTGTCTATGATTTTTCAAAGTTTGTTGGGACTAAATTAGTAAAACGTGGGTAGACCCATGCTAAACCACACTTTGATGTGTCCCTTGACCAAGTGCATTGTCATGATGCTAAAGCGTTGTTAAGGTTGTGGTAATGGGAATATCTTGTAGGGTACATAGAATTAGGCAAGCTTATCTTATTTAGGGTGCACATTCCAAGTATATGGGTTGATTACTCGCTAACCAAGACCTACAACTAATGATTGGTGGTAAGGTTAAGGGGTGCCAAATAGTTAGTATAAGTTTGTAAGATGTTGGAGTCTAGAATGATGCAAATTGGATCTATACTCCAAACCTAAGAGGCAATTGACTCTTTAAGGATTTTGGATTTTGGATTTTGAAAAAAATATTTTATTTGAACATGTTGTGAAAAGCATAATTTAAATGGAGAAAAATCTATATTAATAGATTGAGTGCAAAATTTATAGTACCATATTTCTAAATATAGAATGATACAACAATTTGGTTTACACCACAATAATTAAGACTAAACTTTATACCTATGATGAATTATTATTTAACATTCGTTTTCTTCACTTCTTCTTCAAATTTTCACAGTAATTTCAATTTTGTGCAAAAACGTCTAAATTTGTTATGAATATTAGAAGACACATTTTGAAAATTAAAATTAAAAAAATTCCATCCTAGACATTGAAGAAATAGAACATATAGAATGAAAGTTTTGAAGTTCAACTACACGGTCATGGCCGCTCATTTAGTCCGCCAGACATAGTTTTTAGGGGACTTTGAATGTTTGTTCTTCATCTTTCACATTTTGTAATTTAAGATGAAAACTCCCCAAATCGTCCTTGTACCCATTTTGAAGAAGAAAACTTCTATTGAAAGTGTTCCATAAAGTGCAATTAAACCATTTCCATACTTAAACTACTATTGATTGATTGTTGATTTTTTAAGATTTTAATTTTATGACTAAGGTATGTGATGGTTTCAATGGCCTAGTGATCTTCTACTTTGAAAATTTATAGATAATTACATGCCTTATAAAAAATTTATCATTTTCTTTTTTGAAAAATGTATGAATTTCAATTTCTAGTAGTACAAAAATGTTTTTTTTTCCTTCAAAAAATTACCTCCAACTATGCTGAATTGTTTATTTAGACATTTTTTGGTGTTTTCACCTGAACTCTCCTTTGCATGATGCAAGCATTGTTAAGGTAAGAGGCTCTGAAATGGAACGGGCATTAAGAACGGACCCTATAAATGGCTGTAAAATGGACATGAGTTGGTTCTAAAATTGACATGTACAATCATTGAATGAATCATGGGAAAAAGCATTATCAATTGCAAGAGTCAATCATTTACTTTGCTTTCTCCATCTTTCTTCAAAATTGCAAGTGAACCGTTTATAGAAGACCTAGAGATTTACGACCCAACTCGTTTGAAAATTCATAAGTAATTCAAAAATACTTGAAGAAACACAAAACCACTTGGATTAGATTCCTCATCTATTTCTCTTTGTCTAGAAAATGAGCTAAAATTATTCCGTCCAATGAAATACACGAAAAAGGCGGAGCTAAAATTATTCCCTTACATGTGCCATTTCTGAGCCTCCCACCTTAGCAGCTCATGTGATGGCAGCCCAGGAACAGAATCATACCCACTGAAAATATTGGGTTGGTTCCAAAATTCCTAAAATTGTACATACACTAACTTAACTTTGTGGATTTGATAAAAACAAAAGTACATTAAAACCGGGATCTTCAGCCATCACATAACTTATCATCAAATTTAACTGTAGATCTTGAGTTATGAGGAATAGTATGGCCACTTTTTATGAAACATTTATAATAATATCGAATGTCACCTTTGGACCCAAACATATTTTTTAAATACTCTTCCGTTCCAAAAGAAATATGGAGTTTCCTAGAAATGTCTAGATTAGTGCGTGAGTAGCTTCTATTTTCAAAGGATTGCATAGTTATTGTACCTTCTACTAAACCCCACTTAAGAATGGAAGTCAATAGTGGAGCTGCACATGTTGAAAATAGGCGGCGAAATTGACAAATTTTTGCCCTTTTTGGAACTGCTCTTGTGGTATTAATTTTAATCATCTCCAAGCAACGTTGGTGTAGTGGTGTCCATTGATGTCCTCTGTATTTAATTCCGACAATGTCTTGTGATTCAAGTCCAAGAATTTCTCAACAAGAGATTTGTTAGTAGCAATTTTTGTATAATTGTGTGTTGAATTCTTTGCCTTTGGTTGGTTAGAGGTTTCATTTTGATTCCCTTTGCAGGGATCGAATTGCTATATAGTTTTTAGAGCATGGTACTTGTGAATTCTTTTGCTTTAGGGGTGTTTGGTATTTGCGAATTCTTTTGCTTTAGGGTGTTTGAACTAGCTTCAATTGTTGTCCATCAAGTTGTAGAGAGCCATTTCGAATTTAATTTGGGACAAGTATATTTGGAAGCCTTAGATTTATTTTGGAACAGAGAAAGTACCTATGTTAAGCCAAAAATAAATGTCAAATGAACTCAAGATTCATTGAACTAGACATTTTTCAAGGGATTTTGGGGAATGGTTTATAGGGGTGCTAACTGCAACTTGAAGTTGTTGTTTTTCGGCTTTTTTCCTTTCACAAATCAAATTGGGAAGAAACAATGTCAAAACCTATGATCCTCTATTTTTTGTAGCTGGTTAATTTTGTATTCCATGGCTTGTCTTAGTTGGTTGGAAATATTAGATCGCAAATATGAATTCAAATGTTCCAAATTTGATAATTTATTTAATGGTATACAATCATTTTATGCAACTTTCTCTTCCAAGGAAAACTCAAAGCACTAACTAAAGTGGGTACATCCAAAATCACACCTTGTTTAAAAAACCCATCATCACTCTTGTGTACATCTCCAAAATCAATATGTACCTATATTGAAGATTTGATTTTAGAACCTCTATCCAAAAGAACTTTGACTAGGCCTCATAGCTTTGGCATACATTATCCAAATGTCATGTTCTTTGGTGCATTCAGAACCTACTTTTACTTGCCAACAAGAAGATGGGAAAAATAAACCAATCTAATAATAGTAATTAGGCACAATAGCAAAAAGTGGTGGTTTAGGGGGTGTCCACTTTATTTTAATGGGATTTTGATTTTTGATGTTTCATTCTGGTGGCAATAATCCCTTATAATTCTTTTGCAATAATGGGAGGATTTTTTTGACACTTGGTTGAACTTTTTTCAAAATTTTATAATTAACATCACATTTTCAAAGTTGCACAATTGTGGTTATAATTATACTATAACTATAATGAATTTATGAGTAATAGGTGAAAGACATACACTTGGAATGGCAAACTTGGTGATTTTGTTAAAATGATCCAAATACATTGATGATTAGAGTCCTCTCACACTCCATGGTAACCGGGGAAGGGTTTTGAGGGGAGTGATTCCTTCACATCAAAGACCACTCATATTATTGTCACTAATTACAATTGAACATAGCTACTATTACTGTTAAACATAAAAAGAAGATTAGTTTAATATACTTTAGCATGCATTATCTGGATACCGTATAAAAGTAAGTTATGAATTTTTTTATAAATATTCTTAGATATACCTAAAATCAACACAAGTTTCTCATAGATTTTCATGTTTTGATTATATACATCTTCTACATTAATTATTATTTAACAAAAAATAATGCTTTTTGGTTCTAATGTAGGTGTGGCATATTGGCTAGTGTTGATTATAGGTGTACATACCTTAAAAGACAAGTATGGGTTGAAAAGAGTGAGTATTCCTTAGCAGATTATCCCATGTTGTGAGGTATCATCGAGTTTACATATAAGTTTGAAGTTTGTGGGTTGTTGTGCTAGGGTTATATGAGATGCTTAGGTTTCTGTTAATTTTACCTTTCTCATTGTTTGCAAGTCGTGAGAACTAAGGTTCACAGGAATAGGGCTTCACTTGAATTTTAATTGTAGTTTTGAATCCCATTTACAGTTGGCTTTTAGAGTATAGAGATATCGAAAAAAACACCTTTGGATCAACTTTCTACACAATCTAGCTAGTGATCAAGATACCTTTTTATTGGCTGTGTCCTTTGGATAAAGACTAAAGCATTGACTCTCACATTCTGAATCTAAGTTTCCAAACCCTGTCTACAATTGCATTCATATTGCACAACATAGTTAGGGTTTGGTTGGAGTGGATAGAGCCTCACGGTCACGCCATTCTTGTTTGAGCAACTCTATACTATATTAAGGTAGGTGGCTTGAAATGCGACCCTCTTCTTCAGATCGTTGTGTACGTAGCTCTGAAATGGAAACTAGATGGTTCTAAAATGGACCGCCAACCTCTCTTAGTGCATAGTGCTGCATGATTAAAGGTTGTCAATGGATGGAATAAGAGCCAGGGATTAGTCCATTTCAAAGCCAAGAGTATGTCCATTTAATTTTTCGAAATGGGAATTGATTGTCCAATTGCCTTCTTACAAATGTCAAGAGAACGTAGGATCTGTTTTAAGTTTAGTAAAGGTTGCATTTAGGAACCTTGTGTATTACTTTTTGAATGCCGTAGTGTTTGTTTTTGGTCAAGCCATATCTTTTTTTCAGATTGCACATAAGTGAGTTCTATAAGACCTAGTAGGATCACAAATAGGTGCCCGCGACAAAATTCTTTGAAAATTCATAGGTAATTCATAAATGTCCCAAAATATATGAAACCACTTGTGTTAAATTCCGTATCAATTTTTCTTCAAGTGGAAAATATGGAAAAATATTTTTGGGCATCTGAAAACCATGAAAAGGTCCAACAGCCCTTAAAGTGTTGCTTTTTGAGCCACCTACCTTATTAGGGTGTAATTTGTGCTTGCGCATGGAAGTAGTGGGCATGCACATATATCAACTAATTTTTAGGGTTATGTCGTGCAGGAAGAAGGTACTGCTCCGTGATGCGATTGGGATTGGTTTCATTTCCAATTTGCTGCATCAAATACATAAGGTGGGCACCCCCAAAATGGCACCTGACCTTAAAGTGCCATCTACAAGTTGTGTACATTTTCAAAATCAGTTATGTACCTATTTGGATGGAGCTCTTTCAGAAACAAACTTTGATCCTTAATAACTTTTGCATACGGTGTCCAAATGCCACGTTCTCTGGTGCGCTGGAACCTCCTTTCACTTGCCAACAAGAATATATGAAAATTTGACCAGTCTAATAGTAGTAACTAGGCTCAGTAGCAAAAAGTGGCGGTTTTGGGTGTACCCACCTTACATACATTCATTGGACCATGTTTCATTTGTCGATGAGCTTCTCCTATTTTATCAGGGACTTTAGAAATTGATGTCATGTATCATGGTATTGACGTGACTCTGTCTGCAGCTACTGGAGGTTTTGAAGGCGTGCAAGAAGTCTTTGAAGCCGGTTTTTTTTTCTGGATAACATCTCACATCCCAGGATCTTGGATGTTGAATTATTTTGATTCTTCTTTCAAGTCAGTGCATTGTTTTCATGTTTGCACTGATGTTTTCATCAATTGCAGAAGACTGGAAAACAAAGTTTCTTACTCTAATTTACTGGAAGAACTTGAATTTTCAAAAGAACTGGATCCCCAAACTTGCTTTGACCCTTAAAGGACAGATTGGTGATTGTGGAAATTGGTATTCATTTTGGTATTGTGTGAATCATTTGTTTAAAAAAATTCAAAAAAACTCAGTGGAAGTCAAACTACTATAGAAGACCTCCCCTTTTCATATAAAATTTGGAAGATGAATAGTTGCACTTCTCTCCCACATGGAAAGATTCTTTGTCATTCATCGGCCGAAAAAAAGCTACAACATCATTTATGGGTTAAGGCTAGTTTGTGGCAGAAAATTTTGTACTTTGCCTTTGGGACAAGTAAACCCAAACTTCCTTGATCCCTCCAAAGATAGGCTAGTCACCATAGAAATCAACCTTTTGGGTACCAAATCATTTACTTCGAAAACATTCATTGGAGGTCAAGACCTCCCATTTTCACACAAATTCCAAGGATGAACATTTGCATTTCTATCTTACATAGAAAGATTCTTTGTCAACCGTTGGGACACTTAATTAGTGTCTTTGGAATTATGCATCCTTCTAGGATTAAGGTCCTGGTGGCATCAAATTCCCCCAAAGAAGTAAAAACATTTGACCCAGAACGATCATTGAATAATACTAGTTCAGAGACAGTGACTCCTTGTGCAATCTTTGTTAATTACATTGGCTTGCCACATTTTCTGCCTACATGCTTTAAAACTCCAAATCCAAAGACATCCGCATTGCACAATCAATAAGGTTATGAGGGTTCCATGATGTGGATATACAAAAAAAAAATTGAAAAAAATGTCTCATTCCTTTCACCCTCGAATGAGCTCTCCCCGAAAGCTCGTGCTCAAAATTCTCTGCATCAAGACATACATCACCAAAACTTACAAAGCAAACTCCTGCTCACTATTGAACTATCAATAATACGTACCTGTTGTAGTCTTATCAACACAAGGGGATCCCAGTCATGTCACATGAATACCTGATCTGATGGCACTTTTTCAACAGTGCTTGCACATGACTAGGCTATAAAAAAAAAAAAACCTTAAACCTTAAACCCTAGTACCCTCCCAAAATATACGATTGACTCCCATCTGCGTCCTGAGATTGCAGAAGCTCATCAGCTGGGTGGGGTTCACTGGTGGCCTCGGGGTCTTCAGCTTCATCAAGAGCTGGGGTGCTCCTTTGAAATGTGGGATACACTTGCAAATTTTTGTCTACATGGAGCACTTTCAAGTGTTAGTAGCCTTCATGCACCCTGCTCATCACATTGAGCCTCCACTTGTCCACTTAGCTACTAATGGGTGTGGAAATATTGCACACCATCTACTACATCTACTACAGAGCCAAGGCAGTGACAGTGCATGCTACTGAATGTTATGAGAATCATTTCTGTTTTAGATAGATTTAACAAAAGAAGAATACCTGGAAGTCATACTAGGGTACTTTGTCCTAATTTTGAAAGCAAGAAACGAATTGGAGTAAATACGTTCCTAGACTAATTGGAGACATTGGTTCCTGGACTGGTACTAATTTAAAGTTTGTTTCACATGACAAAAGTGGGGAATATATAGCCATCCAAACCAAGATTTGTATTAGACATTCCTTCTCTAAGGGTCAGCTTACATGCTAACCCGGTAGACAAAGCCCCACCTAATCCAAGCAATAAAACAAAATATGAACAGTTGATTGTCTTGGCATGGTGGGCAATGAAAAAGGAGTTCCATTTTCAATTGATATTGGTAGACAACCCCATTGGTGGAGACTAGTCAATCTCAAGAGAATCTAATACGTGTAGATTTCTAATTGCATCCCTCCCCACCCACCAAGTCCACATGAAAGTGCAATGGCTATTTTTCCCTGTAACACCCATTGTGAAACTTCCTTGATGACTGATAGGTGTAAGGAGGCCTCCTTACATTTGGAATTTTTTTCCAAGGGATACTACAACTGAAAATAGCCATTGCACTTTTATGTGGATCCAGTGGGTGGAGAAAGATGCAATTAGAAATCTACACGTATTAGATTCTCTCAAAGTTGACTAGTCTCCACCAATAGGGTTGTCCACCGATATAGATTGAAAATGGAGCTCCTCTTTTTCCATTGCCCACCGCGGCAAGACAATCGGATTTTGTTTTATTGATTGGATTAGGCGGGACTTTGCCCACTGGGCCAACATGTACACAAGCCCTAATAAGGGTGTAACAATCATGAGCATTTAAGGAAACTAAGTTGAAGATTCTTATTATCTATTTTCGAAGACCTTGTCACTCGAATCATGAGCATTCCAGATAATTCCTTTGAAATTTCATATCTATTTTCCCAGTGAGTGCTTCCATTCACTCAAAGGTACAGCGTCTACGTCACTAGCATCTTGTAAAAATAAAGAGACAATTTCAGTCAATGTACGAGTAGCCAGGAATAGAGAAGAATCTGCTACCTGGATAATAACGTTCACGCCCATGTTGCACAGCTTTTGAGTTGGATTCACCAGCTGCAAGACACACAGATCCAAGAAATGAAACCGAATCGACAGCAAACGTGCACAAGGCGCAGATTTGGCATTCGTAATCTCCAGGAAACAGGCATTCCAAAACTCTACAAGACGGTTGGAACTTGGAAGGAAAGAAGAATCATGTTGTATCCAACAAAGGAACAACTTGCAAATCACAGGAAATCGCAAGTTCTGACAACCTTAACATGAATTTTGGAAGGCCGGAAAATGTGGAAAAAGATGACAAAGGGATTCCTTCTTCATGAGTTGCTGGCAATACGAAAAATCACTTCAAACCATATCAAAGAAGTTCTGGCTCAAGTAATTTATGCTGCACACCCCAAAAGTATAGAAACCATACCTGCAGCAGCGAATTGAGTCATAAAAAGAAACATGAGGAGGAGGGCTGTCACATGTCTCGATGCAGCACGAGTCACTCTGTCGCTTGACATTTGAAACACTCTTTCCCTGAAATCAGTCGATTTAGGGTTGCTGGTAAAGAGTTGCAATATACCGTTTCTCCTACACCTTGTCTGTCTGCAAGAGAGAATTGCAACAGGGAGAAATCAGCAGATACTCATAAAGAATCAACAAATAGACATTTTAGCTGTTGATTGTGCTACAATATATGAATATGGAGTGATTTTCAAGGAGCTTTGGTTTCTGCTTCGATAATAAAACAGTTACGTATCTAATTCCAGTCTCAACTTATTGATTAACTCTGTTACCAACAGAAACGCATCGATTCATACGCTTGGTGGCATTTCAATTAGAAAGTTGAGTGTAAGCATGACTTGGCCAAATGGCTATGGTCACAAATTGGCTCTTGTACACAAACTGATCTCTCCATTCATCTCCCCCAAATCACACTCCTACATCATTTTTTAAAAACGTTTAAACCGACGCAAAGAGTACCCACTGCCTCACACTGTCCGTTCCCACAAAACCCTAAAAAAACTCAAGCCAAAATTCTCATAACGCTTCCAGTTCAAAACGCTTTCCAGAGAAGAGGAAACGAACTCACCACGAAAACGCCCGAAACTATAGAAAAAAAAACACCTACGAAAATCGTTTCCAAACAAGCGCAATTTCTGAAAGCAATTCCAAACCCAGAAACAAAACTCACGCCCCGGCGCTTCACGTCCAACTCATAAAATAAAGCTTCACGGGGGAAAAAAAAGAAAAAAAAAAAAAATGTGTCCCAGAGACGGAGTTCCCAAGGACACATTTCAAATTCGTGGTACTGTACCCCACCCGCACCCTTTCCTGGAGTGTTCAGTACCGTTTCCAGCGTGTGAATTCGTGTTACTGTTGTGCAAGGCAAAGCATTAGAATGAATTCGGAAAGACACTGAAATTAACTTACGTACGAAAGCTTGATGATCGTGAAGCTTGAATTGGCGATGTTGTGTAGCGAATTGGTTGGCGATATACTGTATTTGCGAATTGGCGATGTTGTGTGGCGAATTGATTGGCGATATATACTGTATTTGTTTGCGAATCTGCGACGTATCCCAATTGTGCAAAAAATTGGGAGTTGGGATTGTTGCTTTGTTGGAGGGACTGACAAGGTTGAGGTGGATGGGATTGGGGAGTCGAGTGTGTCTGCTAATAATTGAATGGCGAAAGGGGAGGATGGCCACGACGAAGTCTGGCAGTCGGTTTGAATGCTTGGGCCGTCAGACGTTGTGATGTGCTTTGGAAACAGCTCCTCGCTTTGCTTCGGTTTGAGCTTTTGCACTCGAAATTGCTTGCTTGATGTTTTCTAATGTTTGAATTCATACTAACTACGGCAGTGTGCCCTGTGCCGTTGCCACCGTCAAAAGAAAAAGTAAATTTCTACTTTTTTATAACCAAAAAAATAACTCAAAAACTCATAACTTTCACACCATAGGTCCAAACACCACAAAACAAAGCCCATGCACCCCTCCTCGCCAAGGACTTTCTGACGGAACGAAGCACGTGATTGGGGATGCACAGTTAAGGAGATCTCAACGTATGAAACAAACAAAACAAACAAGCAACCTATCTTAATGTATGAATGTAGTGCAAGATTGTATGGTTGGATATGCAAAATAAATATAAGTTTAAGCTTTTTGTTATATATATTGAAAATGGCAGTTTTGAGTCTTTTCTGACCAAAAAAATGGCCGTAGGACGTTAAGGGTTTAATATAAGGATTCTTTGTCATCCACTGGTCGGTATCTGATCGCATGGTCCTTCTACGGTTAACCCCTAAAGCCCTACACCGCGGGTTTTTTGGCAACATAGCGATTTTTAGTAGCCCACTATGAATGGAGGTTTTATTTTTTTCTTTAAAATTTTCATACAACATGTACTCAAAGAGTAGCTTTAAGGTCCAACAATTATCATAACTTTTGACTACATGGTTAAAAAGTTATTCAATCACTGGGCAACCCAAGCAACTAAAAAATCTTCTTTAAAGTTCTTTTAAAAAAAAATAAAAAATAAAAAATGGTTATTTAGATTTGTGTGTATGTGGAAAGCTTTTAATCATTCCATTTTTATTAATGAGATGAAAGTTACGAGGAGTTGTAGTTTGTGGGTAATTATGGAATCCCTACTCTAAAATAAACTTTGAAATCCTTTACCGAACTCAATTTTCAATGGAATTGAAAAAAATAAAAACATTAGGTGTAGATTGTTTATTACAACATTGCAACCATTGGGATTGTCATGTTTCAATTCCATAACTAAACTCTTAACAATTTAGTGTTTTGAATCATTTTCTACTTCTTTCTACTTACTATTTTTTTCCTATATGCTGTATAATTCCAAATGATCTGAAATTTTTTCAGACATGTAGCCAACTTGCCTTGAAGAAGTAATTCAAAGAGAAACCATCAACATGGACATTTTTTCATACAAATGTGACCTTGTGAAGTGTAGCTGCCCGTTTCTTTGCATGGCCAAAATATGAATTTTTGTCACTTCAAACGCTAATATCTTGCAATCTACACTCTGGAAATTTCTGAAATTTTTTCCACTTCTTTTTGAACTAGTGTACTACAAGATCTTGTAGATACATGTTTCCAAAAATGTTTTTTTTCTTCTAAAATTTGGTACTTGAACTAGAATGGTAGTTTTGGAGCGTTTTTGGTGAAAACATAGTCAAAACCTTTTAGTAGTTATGATGTTGAATGAATGACTTTTGAGGAAATTTTTGGATCAAAGAATGTACAAATTTATACACATAATTATTGTTTGAGTATCCTTGGTAACCTGATCACATCCTTCTAGGGGTAATCCTCCCTGAAATGTTGCAAGACAAAAAGAATTAGGTAATGTGAAAGTAAAGTCTTATAATGAGAAATAATATGTCAAGTGACAGAAGTAGTGAAGGATGCTATTTATTATAACAAGACTCTGCTTTCATGTTACCAAATATAATTCCAATGGTTGAATGGTTGCATCTTAGCTAACCAAGTTTAATAAAAGGTCTAGAAAGAAGGGATTCATAATGCTAGAGCAATGTACCAAAAATTGGCAAGTAGGCCATTTTGCTAGGCCCCCCTTGCTCAAAAAAGGTGGGCCATTTGATGTGCGTAAGAGAAAATCTTAATACCCCTCGGACCGTTGATGAAAGAAGAAAAAAAATCTCTGAAAAGTGTGCTCGTCCAAGGCCATTGATGCATTTTGGAAAAAAAGGAGAGGTCGATGCCATTGATGCAGAGCTGGCATTGAAAAACATGATAGGAGTTGATGGGTTGTTGATGTAGCATTGCAGGCTTAGGATTTGACACAATATTCATTGCGTGATGCTCTAACCCTATTGTTGATCCTAGTGGGCGACTTTGCTGAGGAGCGATTCAAGTGCTGTTGATCGATCGCCCGCTTTGTTGCCGACGGAGTGTGATTCAAGTGATTGCTCATCAACTTTGCTATAGGCGTAGTGCGATTCAAATGCAGGTTTGTATTGCAAATTTTGTTGAGGAAGTGCAATTTGAATTTGGTGTCGGATTTGAAGTTGAAAATGTTCAACTTTTGCGTTTCAACTTCGAGGAGCTGTCAGGTCCGGGGGGTGCTGAGATTTTCTTTTACGCACATTGAATGGCCACTTTTTTTTGTGTAAAGGGGGGAGGGGGCTTGGCAAAATGGCCTACCTATCAATTTTTGGTACACTGTTAGGTATTGTTCATTTCATACTGTCATATCGTTTTGTTCATCTTTTACTTTGAGGGTTGAGCTTCGGTGTTGTTCATCACTACAACGTTGGAGTGCTTCATGAGCACAATAATCAATGTAGCTCTTTGATGTTTTATTTACTGTTTCAGCATTTGATGATCTTCGCTATTGCTTGTTAATCGTTTGTTGATTCTATGCAAGGTTTCAACATGATAAAATGATAGTAGATGAAGTTAATTTGCAGACCACAGTTGCTCCTACTTAAAATGCTATTCAGCCATCTGCAATCCAGCAGGAAACAAGGAAAAAAATTGCACTCCAAGCAGTTGTCCTAAAAACAATTGACTTATAAAAAACACCTTGGAAATGAGCCCTTCCACAACTAAAAGAGATGAAACTTAGTGTTACCATTTCTGTGGGCAACGATAACATCTCCATTGACTTGTTGGAGAAGGTCGAGGAATTCATTGAAAAGGAGTGCCTTTCAGGTCTTTGTTCCATTGAAAGAGGAAGGGCTATGTTCACACTCCATATGCAAATGGTGTGTCAACTTTTCATCAATTAAGTAGTCATGGCCACCAAACATTTAAAGACGTATCTTGGATGGGATGATATTAAGAAGGCCCCAGTGGGCCACCACATTCTCACAAAAACTCTTCGTAACACTGGGCTTCATACCTTCATTGGCATGCTTGGGTAATGTATCAAAGACAAAGATGAGGAGCATTTTCAATGTATTCACATGAATGTGACAGATGAACAAATTGAAGGAGTTGAGGAATACATCAAGTACGGTACTCCATTCACAAAGAATAAAATTGTTCTCACTCACACCAACCTCATGGAGAGGGCCGCGACGTACTGTAGGTACAAGTTGAGGAAACAATTGGGCAGTACTCTTCCAGACACTCTCCTACCAATGTTACGTTCAGGAAAGTACATTCCCTCAGCTCCTTGGGTTTTGCCAGTCCGTCAAGGTGGCATGCAGTACAACAGGGCTTCATCGCTCTGGAAGTGTATGATGAATCTGCATATTGTTGAAATGGATGATGTGACTTAGATTTTCTTTGAGCATACAAATCCAGGTTCCCGCCTTGCAGATTTGGGGCGGCAACGGCTTGCTAGACACCTTGACAATGCACGGGAGGGAGTGCAATATGATTACATTGTTCTAGGTATATGTGTTTGAAACATGTGGGTTCCTATTGTTTTCTGTTCTTGTGGCAATTTTGCAAGTTCTACACTCAAATACTTGTTTTTGACAGTTTAATTTATATGATTTTTTTGTTGCAACAAATGATCAAGAATGCTCTCAGCGTGACCGGAACGACATCATTGTCATCAAGATCTAGCTCCGGCTCCCTCTAATGCAAACTTGTTGGATACCATTGCAGACCATGATCCCAAGGCGTTGGTTGCTCCCATGTACATACCGGTGTTTTGGAGAGAACATGACATGGAAAATTGTTTGGTAGTGTAGTTCTCAGCATCACATTCATGTCATATACAATTGTTGTTTTTAGCATGTGGTTTTGAAAAATCAACTTTTGAACTTTATGTTTACTTGGAAATGCATTATTTTTAGCACAATGATACCCAAATGCGACTTTTGAACTTCTCAGTCACTTGTAATGCATTGTTTTTAGCATTCAAATTTGAAATGCAACTTTTGAACTTCACATGAACTTGAGATGTGGATTTTTGAATTCGTGGTTTTTTCAATTTGAAGGACACTACCTAAATACTGAAAAACTTAATGACTAATGAGGTTTTGCCATGTGTCCCCCTTTGAAAATCATTTGTTTTATTACAAGGAATGTGACACTTCCTCACAATTAACTAAGAAATGGCAATAACTGCCATTAATTGAAATGCAACCTTACATAATGGAAATTAAAGAACCTCTCTCCATCTAATGAGAGGATGTCATTTGGATTCAAATAAAGTTCATTGAGGTTATATGTTTGATGAATGATTTATTGAAAGACTCTATTAACCAAAAATGCATCTATTCATTCATGAATTTGACAATTTTTAGTAAAATACTTTAATTATAAGGTTCATCCTTCCAATATTTTAGTTGTGGCTTCAAAATTTTGTTGTCTTTGTCTTGACTTTAAAATTTCATTAATTCAGTTGTGGCTTTAAATTTTTGTTATATTTTTCCTAACTTCATTCCATAAAACTAATTATGACCATGGTCCCTTCAAGAGAAGCACTCCAACCTATTGTACCATATCAAAGTGTAGAGGCAAGGGTACATGAATCCAATATTTTAGCTGACTTGTCCATTAAATTATATTTTAATTTACACCCTTAGAATTACAGTCTTTAAAATAAATAGATGTTTGAAAATAATGGTTAGGGTATTTAAACACTATAGAGAGAGGTGGTTCTTTTTGTCCCTTATTCACCTCTTAATGAAAACTATCTTTCAAATTTGAAAGGAATATTTATCTTTACATGAAATATATTTTAACCCCTAAAGTTCCATTGTTCCTATAGAGGACAAAATGGATTTTGGGCAAGTTTTTATGATCTCATTTATTACTGAAACTTTTTGAAACTTTTTCATATGATAGAAAAACTTATTAGCTTTCTAGGAATATTATTTTTATTTCAACCGGTGCTTGGAAGCAAAAGTTATGCCACATAACCTCAAAATGGGGAAGATTGGCAGCAAAAAAAATTCACAAAAAGTTGAAATAAAAATTTTAATATTTTTTTTCTTGTAGATTATATTTTTGTCTAAATGGAGAGATTTGATTCATTCCATTTGAACTGGTGATGTGAAAGTTATGGAGCTTCTTGTTTTGTGGGCAATTAGATCAACTTCTTGAAAAAAGAAAATTCTTCCACTTTGAATGCTAATATCTTTCAATATAAACAGTCAAAAATCACAAAATTTATTATATGATCTAAGACAAGTGTAGAATAAGATCCTAAGGTTAGATTCTAAAAATTTAATTTCTTTAAACTTTGTAGGTGAATGTACAAAAACTAGTAGTTTTGAGTGTTTTTTGACAAAAAAATGGCCTTGGGCCTCTAGGGGTTAAATACTTATTAATTCCATAAGATTAAAATTAAACTCGACCTTCTCTCTTCACCTTCGATGTGAATGTAACTTTAGTTTTAGAGGCTACTTCTAAGAATACCAATTTATTTCAATAGAGTGTGTAATATTGATTTATCAAAGTCACACTATTTGTGATAATCTTAAAATAGTATAAATAAAATATTATTATTGATATTTTGTAAAAATTTCTACAAATAAAATAAAATTTAGTGACTAGTTTTGTAGATGACCCTATGTCTTCACTAGAAGATGAATTTAATGTAGTGTATGGTTCTCTTCATCCAAATAGAAGCTTCCTAGAAGGAAGAGATGGATGTTGTTGAATACCCAAGATGTTGTTGAATACACAAGGGAACTATTTGGTATGAATTACTAACGGGATTTTACAGATGTTATTACGTTTTATAAAAAATCCAAAAAACATCTAATTATATTTTGTGTAGTATCAACTATTGATGGATATTATTATATTCTATTAAGCTTTTTATTATTTTAAAATCAAGAGTCTAATGGATTAAAAAATTAAAAAATTATTGATGTATTCTTATAGATGTTACTACACTTTGATCAAAAGATTAAAACAAAAACCAAAGGATTAATTAAGTTTTATCTTTAACTACTTGCTTTCAAAGCTCTTAACTCCCAAAGGATTAAAAGTCTATTTAGGGCTTTTGCATTTTGTTGGGCAAGTCATTCTAAAGTAAAAAATAAATTATTTTTTGAAATTATTTTTAGAGGAACATAAGCCAAGTTACTAGATTTCTATTGCATTGATTTGTGGATAATTCAACTAAGCAATTGATAAATTAGGAGGTGGGATGTGATTTTAGTTTCCAACATAAGCAACTAAAAATATATTTTGTTTTGATTAATTTCTAATCCAAATGTAATATCACATAGCTAATTCAACAATAGATGAAATTCAACTAGTCTAAAGGGTTGTGAATTCCCCCGAGTTCCCAGATTATAGGAACTCGGCTACAATAGCAAGCTAACAAAGCAAAATGTTCGTCACGTCATATAATAATAATAAATAATTAAAATAATAATAAATAATTAAAGTTATATATATATATAATTTTATTTTGTCTAGCATTGGTTGGTTTACAACAATGGAAATAGGCCTGAAATGGCCCTCCAATGCCCCCCCTAAACATCTAATGTTATAAGGTGGGATGTGATTTCAGTTTTAATACATGCAACTAAAAAGATGTTTTATTTTGATTAATTTTTAAGCTTTAAATGTCCAAAGTCTTATCTAGAATTCTCAATCTCAAAAATATCATCTAAAAATTATTATTTTAAAGAATATTTTGAAATTCATATACAAATAAAAGTTGTAGATTTTAAGTAGTAGATTCCATCTATACAATTAGATTCACCAATGATATCACCAATATTTATTTTATAAAATTTGAAAGGAAATTTTCAAAATTCCCTATAAAATTTGATTACAAACAAAAAATTATCATTTTTTTAGTGTATTTTGTTGAAATGGATAAGAAATAAGTTTTCTTCACACGCTGATTTTTTGAAATTTTTGTGTTCTTTAAATCTTTGACCTCATTTTTGCAAATCTAATTTTGTACTAGAATCAATGTAATTTGGGCTTGGTCAATCCTTGATATACTTCCACATTTGTAATTTTAGAAATTTTTTTACTCTAGTAACACCATTCCAACCTTAAGATAGAACAAGAATTTAATAAAGTATCTCCACAAATTAAGATGACTTTAGTCCAAGCAATAATGAGGATGGAACTTGAATTTCAATTTGTTAGTCGTCTAATTCCTGGACGTCGGAGCACTTCAAGGTTAATCTATATATAACATTACATAGCTAACTCAATTATGAGGAGGGATGTGATTTCAGTTTCAACACAAGCAACTAAAAAGATATTTTGTTTTGATTAATTTTTAATCTAAATGTAACGTCATATAGCTAACTCATTGAAGTAAGGTAAATATCAATGTTGCACATGTACCCTACAAGTAGGTCAATTTTGTAAATAGTTAGAGAAAAATTGTGATGTGTCTAAAATATGAAAAATTATATAACTATTTCTAAAAATTTGAGAAAATTTCACTACGGCCAATCTTGGATATCTAAAAATTATTCTTGAGAAAATTTAGAAAAAAGAACACATTTACATATGAATAAAAAGAAAACACATTCCTGTCCTAAATATCTAAAAATTATTCTTGAGAAAATTTAGAAAAAAGAACACATTTACACATTAATAGAAAAAAATTACTACAATGAAGAATGTTGAAAAATTAGGAAGAGTTACTTGTTAAAAGTCAAGAAAAATAGAATTATTTTTTACCCTAATGCAATGAATGAGGAGTGTCAAAAAAGAGTTAGAAGAACTACTCCATACTTGCCCAAAGTCAAGAAAAATTAAAATATTTCAAGTGCCAAATTTGACATGAATATATGGTATTTCAAAATATAAAATTACAATAACAATTATTTTCAAAATGTCCATATTAAGACCATTCTTAGTTGATACCTACCCAACACTAATAAGTACACTAATTGCAACACCCATCTAGTTGGGCCACTATATACATCTCTTTTTTATTTGAAAACCAAAATCTGAAGTAGTCACTCTAGAATTTGTGCCACATGAATAAGAGAAGAATGACAACTCTAGATTTTGGTTCTCAAATAAAGATGGAATATGCAATGGGATGCAATAAAGTAGAGGTTGCAATAGGATAATACTCTTTAAAGCAACAAACCTCATTGATTGTAAGATATTGAAACTTGATGATTTTTTTTTCCCCATAACTTTGCACTTGCATGATTCGTCTTTCAAATGAATGGGGTGAGGGTCAAACTTTTAATTATCCACTTACAAATAGTTACATTTCAATTGAGACACAAAACATGGATTAGAGAAAACAAATTTATGTACTACACTAAAATTGGTAAATAGTATTGGCAACACTAATTGTCCCACCTAACACTAATTGTGATTTGCAAGGTTAGTGTTAGATCATTATTTATCCATTCCAACACTATTTAAGCTCTATAGTAAAATTTGGTCATTTCCAAGAAAAGACCAGAGTTTGACGACGGGAGTTAAGAGCTTTCCACTCCAGCTCTCGAAACAAGCTCAAAATGGCAAATGGTCAGGCGAAGTCTGGAGAAGGGCCCCATGGTAGGCGAAAACAGACTGGACTCACCACATTTTAATGAGTACATGGCCAAATGGTGGAGCTTTATTGCGACTAACTATATGGTCAAATTGTGCTTTTCACCCTGTTCCCAAGGTAAATACCCGCAATTGACCATATGGTCAAATTGTGCTTTTCACCCTGTTCCCAAGGTAAATACCCGCAACTGACCACCAGTTAGTCACTCCTAGGTTGCTAATCTTAGGACCCAAGTATTACAAGTTGTAAAAAAATGAAATAATGCCAATGTTATTTCACACAACACCTTATAAAAATCTATTGACAATGTATGTAATTTACAGCATTGACATACCTTATATTCTACTAACTCCTAGCTTGCTAATCTTAGGACCCAAGTATTACAAGTTGTAAAAAAATGAAATAATGCCAATGTTATTTCATACAACACCTTATAAAAATCTATTGACAATGTATGTAATTTACGGCATTGACATACCTTATATTCTAAGAGGGTGAGGGTGAAAAGGTGGTTTTATAAAAAAACTCATTGTCCATTATGGATTCTCAAAGAGTATGGGATAAATTGAAGATGAAAACTTGATCACTCATTGTCAAAACTAATGAATTGTGTTGAGCTCCTAGTAATTCCAATTTGCATATACCATATTGATTGTTTAACATCCTACTACTTCACATGCATATAAAGATATATTATTATCAATAGAAAAATTATAAGTAAAAAATCATAATTTAAATTATAAATTCTTTTGAAAGCTCAATAGACCTATTTTCATGAATTGAAAGTTGATTTTCATAATTTACAATCTTGAAATATAATTCTTACAATTAATTTTTTATCAATGAAACTTTCACAGGGCGTGTACCCTACTTGGCGAGCCTATTTGCCGCCACAAAAGAAGTTGGCATGCCCATTTGTCAGCTGTAGCAATGCTCTAAATGCCCCAACAATATTTACACATGAATTGATAAATAGTGTTGGGGGTAAAAACCAACCCTTCGAAATGAATCCAGATGCGCTTCAGTGGTAATCATAAAGAGGAGCTTCTTTCCAAATTGAGGTGGTGTAAATCTGAATCTCACCTGCTATTACTAACATGAAATGTACACTTGTCCACATCCTACAATGATTAACTACCCCTCCACGAGATTTACAAGAATATATGCACATGCTTAACAAGAAAAAGAAAGTACCAGTGACGCCCTTATTTGCTCCCACTATCCGATTCCAACTTGAGAAACCGGACTGGAACAACGGGTATACCGTACCACCATTCACTGATTCGTCGGATAACTCTGCGAGAAGATTCTGACCTTGCGGGCATTTCACTTGTAAACACGTTCAGGAAGGTGATTAGTATCAGCCACCGCGTTGGCAAAATAAGTAAGATAGCCGCTGCTACGAGAAGAAGATATATGATCTGATTCGTGGCCTGCGTGAACACATGAACCGGACAGAATTAATGTCAGCATCAAGATAAGTTCGAAATATTTACAAATACTTGAATAGCCTGTGCTACTGAGGAACTACTATGGTGGCCACCAATGCAGAGCAACTTTATAATTCAAATAACTCTCAATCCGTAAGTCTAAACTGTAACTGTGCAACACCAAGTCGGCGCACTCCTTGCCAAGTGCTTTCCAACGGTACCTCACGTGCTCACATGCCCCATGGGCATCACTGCTTGTGAAATCATGACACGGCAAACGAGACGAAACGAGAAAAACAAAAACCGCCCTTAATGGTATCGATGAATCAACGTTCTACAAATATCCAAGTCAAACAGGCAGAGGTAGTAACGAAGTCCATGGGCGAGGTCCAATGTACCAAAAATCAATTCCACAATGGAGGTGTTTAGAGTAGAGACCTCAGGAAGAGCTGATAAAAACAAAGCACGTGTCTTGAGCAGAATTATGTTTCCAGCCTGAATCTTTCCCTCCAATTGCAACAATGCTTGTTGAAGGGCTAGCAGCTGCTCAACAGTGTTCTGATCAGGTGGCGTGGAAACCACAATTTCTTTGATTGCCGATCCATTACGCATATTTCGCACAGAAGCCATGTAAGCAGCCATCATCACCAACAATAGTGGCAACATGAAGGGAAGCCAACCTCTGTAGAAATTTTTGGATACAAATAAGCCGATTATTCTGGGTCAGACTTGTCAAGATTTGTACACAATCTAATCATATGAAACAGTAGCCTCAATGAGACTCAACATAACTCCATACAGTCACTATTATGTATTGTGTATTGAGCTTTGTACTCACTTGAAAATGATGTAGCAGCCGAAAACACAGAATGTAAGTGACTTTACAGGCTCCTCCCAGAGATAAAGAGCTTGAAGCCAGGTACTTACTGCCGTAACAGGGATCAGCAGTTCCTACAACCAAACAACCAAGCTCGTCAGTCAGAATTGCCATGCGCTGATTGAGGTCTTCATCAAAATAAACACATAGCTTATATCCATGTTGAGATGGAAATTATACCTTCATAACAGCAGCATTTGTGCCGATACCTTCAACCTTTACACCCTCTATGGTAGCCTGTGCCAGGAGGACTTTCTTGGTATTATCTCGAGACTGTAAAATTGCTTTCTCCAAGGGCGTGGTTTCACCAATGAGAACCTCTCCAATGGGCAGAGGCGTTTCCTTTATCTTTTCCGCTCCCTTAGGAGTTGAAGGACGAAAGCTGGCGACAACAGATGCGGCTGAGATACCATAGATCCTGTTAGCCTGATGTTTCTCATGAGCACTTTCTTCATTCGCTTGCCCTTCGCCACGACCTTTGCTACGCAGTGAGTTAGCCAGTTCTGCCAGAATCAAATCTCCACCGGGCATCTCCGCTCCCAGTGAATACGTGAGTAAGCTCTCGGGCTTCGGTGGCAAGACGTGAAAAGTATCTTTCGTAGCTCTTAATCTAGCGATTCCCAAGATGGCCTTTGCTAAAGCTTCAGCTTTGCCTACACCTTCTAGTTGATAAGTTAGAATGAAATGGTGGGCTGACATTACTTCCCGTATAATTGCCAACCAATAATCACGGCGTGTACACCCTGTCAGCTCTGGAAACTCTAGCACAACCGGGTCCACTCTGCAACCAATCATCCAACAAGCAGATTCAGGCTCTAAGAAGGGTGTCTTAGTCTGCGAAGTAAAAGGCTCTTCACAATATCATCCTCTCAGAAGTCGGAAGAAAACAGAACAAGTTCTCAAGCGAAAATTCTACGTGGACCCAGTTCAACGTTAGACAAAAAACTCCGCAGGCGCTAATGAGGTACAAGGGAGGAAAAAACGAAAAAGATTCATGGTAGTGCAAATAGTCTACATATAGATCAAACAACTTACGTGGCGGTTGATTTATACATAACAGCTTTGTCAAAAAGACGGGCACCCCACGGTCCAGTCAAATCTGGCTTCACCGTTTGTTTTAGATCTGCTGAAAGATCAAATTTCTTTGGTTTGTCATACGACACAACCCCAGTGGCTTCAAAGTAGAACGCATGATCCGTCAGAGTCAATCGTCCTGCACAAAGTAAAGAATCGAAATGCACAAAAATCAAGCTCCTAAGCGATACTAATTAAATAATACATCTCCACATTCTCTTAAGGAAAGAGCTAACATCGTTAGCAAGGGCAGTTGTCAGAATCTTAATCATACCAGGCCAGGTAGAAACACCAACGTGCTGCAGCACAGGCTGAGTTGTAGCAGTCCCGTCTATATCAATAAGTGTTTCATTCTTTCCTAATTGCAATGCTTTTAACAGACTCGGTGTTACTTGATTTTTTATAGCCTTGATTGATCTGTGCGAAAAGGTTCAATACAGGATCAATAGTCAAACCCCTTATCCGTAATTTCGTAAAAACATAAGCATTAAAATAATGCAAAGCTAGGTACAACTCAAGTTTTGATGCTATAAGAATAATTCACCATTCCTGGAATATATCAACTTAAAGAAACTTTTTGAACACATTTGCAAGGACTATAAAGAAAACAGGAACTGCAGGAGCAGTATTTAAAGTTTAAACGATTGCTTTCAATACTGGCTGGTATAATCATCAACGAGAAAAAGAATGAAGAGGGTAATATAAGGAAATTACTTATCCAGCTCAGCAATAAATTTATCGTAGATGGGGAAAGGAAGACGGCCTGCCGTGCTCGCAGTAAGAGCTTCAAATTGGCTGTGCACAGTAATTGCATCTGCAACAGAAGGAATGGCAGGTGCTAACCGTGCAAAAGCATCAGGTCCAATAGTGCTCTCCACGTCAACCTGCACGCACCATCGTATTGTTGAACAACATATTTAGAATCGACATGTATACACATGGCAAACTTGCAAAGGGTTGGCGGCAGCCTACTATAATATCTTTCCTGCTCAAAGGCTAGCAGTAACAGACTTAATGCGGGTCTGGAAAGAGCATTTGGACCATCAGAGGCATCAAGTCAGAATAGAATAGTGCCGCATCGTCCTCATCGTCCATCCGAGACGCGTTAGTCGATGCATCAGGTTCGTTCTGTCATGCAACCGAAACACGAGGATGGGGATAGGTTTCATTCTGCCATATAAGTGAAAAGAGAAATCCTCAAATGGTTTTCACCTCCTTGCTATCATTAAGCTTACATACTAAGTCCGAGATTAACAAATGGCTTCTATGTAACAACTGTCAGAATTAACGAGGACTACTGAAATCAAATGGCAAGAGGTTGGGCTCCTTCCACAGCAGGGCTAATTCAAATAATTTGTAAAATATGAAATTCCAAACAGATATGCCTTGAGATACTTCAAATGACATACATCAGTACCTTCAAAACCCGTCTGTCGCTTGCTCCTGGAGCCTCCCAAGCAAGCATCATATCAAAAGATAACCGACGAAATTCCTTGTCACTCAAGTGGTCCGTCACTTGAGCTTGCACAGAAAGGGCTCTGAAACAGCTATACTCAAGAAGGTGGAGAGCATATTTGGAAGGGTGCTTCGCTGACAAGGGAGCCTCCTCTTCAAAATGCCTCTGTAATTCCTCTGGAGAAAAACCTAATATCCTGAAAAGCCAGAGAACGAACACAAATTATTGAGCCACAAAAAGATTTATATTCTGACAACTCATAACTTCTTATCAGCACTGAGAATGATAACACCAGGTTATCCTAGTTCCATCGTAGTAGAACTAAGCTATAAATGAAGGGATAAAAAACATTGCTACAATGTAGACAAAAAAAGATCTCAAAAAACTAATGACTTTCATGAGCAAGATATAAACCAGATTCAGAATCTCCTACCTTGCACAATGTCCAACCACAACGTTGGCAAGTGCAGATAGCTCTTTAATCCATTTTCGAGTGCCCGACGGTGTTCGATCAAGCCCCTGTTCCTTCTCAATAGCGCCAAATTTGCCACCAAATATGTCCTTCAAAGTGGTGTCCCCCATAATTAATGAATCAAGCATACTCTTTCCTCTGGTCAGCACAGCCATGACTAACTCCCTGAGCTACTGACTGCCAATTGCGGCCGCCTACTTCGACAATTCGAACTCTGCAGACAATTACCAAAAATCAATTCTCCAAAGCAGGGAACGCCTTTGGTCAAAACCTAACCCTAAAACCGATAATAGAAAACGATACAACTCTTCCAAACTAGGTGACACTACCTCGAAATCCCAAACCTCATACTCAAAAAAAAACACTTCGTCCTCTCTAACCCAAATCTCGAACTCCTGAATGTGCTCATGCAGAGATACTGTGAACAGTTTATAAAATTCCGGGACAACGTAGAACTCGTTAAAAGAGATATTTTCCGGATAAACAGCACCTGCATATACTTCTAACTTTCAAAAGGAATAGCAATTTAAATGCCAGACGGATGAGTGTCCAATGAGTTCCCGGCGAATCGTTATCTGTCTGTCAGTATCCTCAATGCCACATAATTAGGATTTGAAGACGATTCGCCAATATGATCCTGAAACGAAAAAATGAAGGATTTCAAGAACCAAACTAAGAAAATCACGCCATTACACCAATACGCAGACCAATCAAAAGCAAGTGAGGAACCGCCATTCCCCTGATCAAAGTATACGCAAGGTGCAACGAAAACTAGCGACAATTCACGCCAGTAAACCCTACAGGCGGGTCAGATTCGGCCAAAAATGGTGACACATGTCGTCATGTAATTGGTTGTATCCTCTTGAAATAGGATGTGGAGTTTGAATTTCGACACAAAAAGGATTGAATCCGATCTCTGCGTGTATAGAAAAAAGAATTGATCGTCACGTGAAGAGCTCCTAAAGGCAAACTCCGATATCACTAGCACTCCCTACTCCAATTACACGAAACCCTAATTTGGTCAATTGAATAAAACTGCACACCGCTTCACGCAATCAGGACGGTTGAAAATACCTCAAGATTCTACAAGGATGACAAGTTGCACGCAAGGGGACCTTCGCTCACACGGGCCGAATCCATCGACTTCCATCACAAGATTCGCCTTCACCATCCGAACGTCCGCAATTCCGCAATTCTGAGAAATAATAGATTCCTGTTCACTTCCTAATCGCTTATCGCACTGTAGCGAAGAACTCCCTTACAAATTCACCAGGCCAATTGATTTCGTCGGCACCGCTGCATCACCGACGACGACGACGACGAGTCCGGTTCCCCAAAATGCCGGAGAAACCAAACACTGGCAAGGACGGCTTGAAAATGGATGAATGAGGATCATGCAGAGGGATGGATTAGGTTTCATTCGTCAATATGTGAGATGAGAGCCTGTGACGCCATCTGGTGGGACTCTGGTTGCAGGATGAAACCTGGCCGGACAGGTATCGAGGGTGTGATCGTTTTGGAAGATGGCAACTGATTTTTCAATTTTTTCTTAAGCACTGTTCAATTTCTTGCACAAATTTGAATTGATTTTGTGTAGAAATGAGGCATATAAGATTAATTTCATGATTATTATTATTTTGTTTTTTAGCTTATTTGTGGCTATATACAGAGTAAGTTGATTCAATTCCTACATCTTGCACTGATTGTGCTAATTTCCACTAATTTTGGAATTGAGCGGATCCGCATTGCATACTACTTCATAATAGATAGCAATCAAAAGTCGATTCTAAATAATTTGCAACGTCACCAAATACAACATTGCATACTACTTCATAATAGATAGCAATCAAAAGTCGATTCTAAATAATTTGCAACGTCACAAAATACAACATTGCATACTACTTCATAATAGATAGCAATCAAAAGTCGATTCTAAATAATTTGCAACGTCACAAAATACAACATTGCATACTACTTCATAATAGATAGCAATCAAAAGTCGATTCTAAATAATTTGCAACGTCACAAAATACAACAGGAAGATCATTTTGGAACAAAAATGAAGGCCAACAAGAAGATAATTTTGGATTAGAGGGAGTAAAATATAAGATAGTTGCATAGTATTTTAGATAAAATCAATATATTGTAAACCACTCTATTT
The DNA here is from genome assembly GCA_951230915.1 of Antitrichia curtipendula. Classification (NCBI taxonomy): domain Eukaryota; kingdom Viridiplantae; phylum Streptophyta; class Bryopsida; order Hypnales; family Leucodontaceae; genus Antitrichia; species Antitrichia curtipendula. The sequence goes on from OX579635.1 coordinate 38,353,191, forward strand.
TCATAATAACTCAAATAATTATTTTCATGCTACTTGGCTTGTGATTTTCATCCAACTTTCATTTTATTTTCATTGGGCCAAAATAATCGTAAATCACACATGCATTCAGGTCAAGCCAATTTAAAAGCATCAAACTTTGAATATTAATCAAAATATCTCATTTTTGTAAGGATCAAATTCTTTTAATTGCCTTAAATCATATTCTACAATCTGCCTGGGTAGAAATATATAAAAAAATCAATAATAAAAGACATTATAATTTTATTCAAACAACCATTCTTTAATAATGATTTCATATTAAACATTGCCTATGTACTTCACTACATTTAAAAGTTTGCTAGAAGCTGTCTTAATTTGAAAAAACACCAATGAAAAAACAACCCAATTTATTTTGTATAAAAAGAGAAATTTTGTACTAAAAAATATTTTGAATGGCAATCCTAAAATGATCTCTCTTGATTGTTTATGAGTTTAAGAAATCAAATGCAATAAAAGCATCTTCTATGTCAAAATTGATTTTTCATCAAGAAAAAACCTAAACATGCCAAAATATACAAAATATACTAGATACAATATATTAATTTTATACTTCTATTGTAATTCAAAGAAATGATTATTTCTTTACAATATGGAGCCATAGATGCTTCTCAGACCTCTTATAATTGATGAGGCAATGTTTGACAATGTATCAACGACACCGGACTGATCAGAAGCATGAAGCAGGCTCCTCACTTGCCCAAGTACGACGACTCCATGCATGCTATTAAACAATCCATTAATTGATCTCAAATTTCAATTGTTGAGATAAAATTCAAAATTCAAAATTCAAAATAGATACTTTTGAATGGCTTAAATTAAAAGCTACAATAAAAAAAGCTAGAATGTACATCAAAGTATCAGGTTATTGATGCCATGTTTAGTGTCTTCTTTTGTAGAAAAATATGAATTATTCCAATGAAAGAATGTCCAACAACCTTTAATCTAGATTCATGCATTCAAGGAAGTCTCAAAGAATTATCATCCATGAGCAATAAATATAATATTAAATCACTAGATAACAATTAGGAAACAATTAGGAAACAATTAAGTAACAATCACAAGGTTCAATACATAATTTATTTCTTGAATCATTTTTGGTGATTCTCCAATAATTAAAGTTATCCAACTTAATATCCATTTTATATTAAGTTCTTACAAGAAGTTGATGAAGCTATAAAATCATTAAAGATGGAAATCATTAAGATGAAGACTAGGACTTTTGAGCTAGTTAAAAGTAAAAGCATGCACTTAAATGCACTATTTCAAATTTCGAAAGTAGCTAGATAACCTAGGTTTATGGATTTCCATCCTAAACTCACTAAATAACCTACATCAAAAGATTATTGTAGCTATGCTAAATTTAGATGGGAAATGTTGGCATAAACACTTTTGTCTTTGGTAATGGAATCTCTTGAAACCATTCATGATTGAGAGCCTCATTTATAGTAATACGTTTCAATGGATCATAAGTAAGGAGTCGATTTAATAAATCAAAGCCTTTTTTAGTTAAGCAAGGCTTTGCAACAAAAGCTATGCTTGGGAACTGCTCTCTTAACTTATTAAATGGTTGGTTGATCATATTAGTTGGTACATGTACTAAATTTACAAAATTTGGCCAAATTTTCTTATTTGGTGTTCCAAGAATTTTGCAAATCTTATTAATTTGATCCAACCTTGATTGTCCTGAAAATAGAGTCTTCTTCAATAACAACTCAGCCATGATGCACCCTAGAGACCACATATCAATAGCAATTGAATATTCTTTTGCTCCAAAAAGAAGTTCTGGTGCTCTATACCACAATGTAACAACCTCATGTGTATGCTTCAAAGGTTGATTTCCAAACCATTGTGCCATTCCAAAATCGCATATCTTCAATTCTCCACAATTATTCAATAATAGATTTGGTGGCTTCAAGTCCCTGTGAATCACTCCATTGTCATGCAAAAATTTCACACCATCAAAAAGTTGCAACATCAAACATTTCACTTCACTTTGGCTAAATGGTTGTACCATAGACTTCTCCATGAGGCCTTTCAAATCGTGTTCTATGTACTCCATGACCATGAACTTGGTGGGAGACATGCTGTTATTGACCACAATTTCTTTGACATCAATTATAGATGGATGTTGAATTGATGATAGTATTTGGAACTCCATCATTGAATTTGTGTCTTCTTTTCCCTTTTCTATTTTGAATCTTTTCAAGGCCACTATTTCTCCAGTCTTCTTGTCACAAGCACGAAACACTACTCCATAGGACCCATGACCTATCACATTCAATTGTTCAAATTCATCTACAAATCTACACTTTGCAAAATCACCAATTGCTCTTATTGATTTGGATGCATCTTTTGAATAAAACTCACCTTCATGAAACTTTGGATTGAATCCAATCCTCTTCTTCTGTAACATGAATTCATATGACTCTAATGAACGTAATGGATGTTGCTCTTCAGGAGTGAAAGGATCTATTGCCCATCGAGAATGAGCAATGCTAGTAGGAGTTGAAATACAAACACCATCCTTATCCTTGTCAACAATTATCAACGGGGTGTCTAAAAATTGACCTTCTTCAATCTCTTCTTCTGTCTCTGGAGTCCCCCAAAACATTTCCATTTTCTATTTTAGTTTTGTATAGATGTACCAAATACAAAGACCTCTATTCTATAATCTTTAAAAAATATATTTAAAAAACAAACCCAATGAAGAATTGAAGGGCTTAGAATCTCATTTAATAGTTAATAACAACATTTACTTTTACTTTAGAATTTTTTTTACTTTTATTTTAGAATATTATTTTTACTTTTATTTTAGAATATTATTTTTACTTTTATTTTAGAATATTATTTTTACTTTTATTTTAGAATATATTACTTTGATGTTATATTTTTTGTTTAAAAAAATAAAAGTAAACTTTGAATTTCTTGCACCTAAAAGTAAACCAAAGCTACATTTTATAAATGCTACAAAGTGCCCAAAACTACATTTCATAACAAAATGGAAACTATATGTAATTGCTCAAGGTCTATGTATTTAGCACAAGAAAACTATGCCTAAACATTAAGTAACTATATGTAGTTGTTAAGCGTCTATACACTTGGCATGAGTATACTACACCATATAATGTCCAAACACAATAAGCATCTAAGCATTAAATTGTCTTAATTTTTGTCTTGTTGAAAATCAAAAGAAAATTCTAAACTTTTAAAATAAATAAATAATAATAATCTTTGAATTTTCAAAATATCTCGATTTTTGTCTTGTTGGCAATTAAAAGAAGATTCTAGATTTTTAGCATAAATAATAATAAAATAACAATAGTTGAATTTTCATAGTACTAACTATAGGCTTTCCCATTTACAAAGTGTACATTTGAACAAGTTAGTTTCACAACCAAGTCACAATTATGTGTAGTTACCTTCAAATATACTAGTGTACCCAAATATATTGGTGTGCCCAAATATACTAGTGTGCCATGTGTTGTTGCCATAGTAAAAAAAAAAAGAGCAAAAAATTATTTCCTAATTTTTAAACTCATAACAACTTCGAAATTCAATAACTTTCACACCGTTGGTCCAAATGCCATGAAGCAAAGCCAGTGCACTCCTCCTTGTAGAGGTCTTTCCAAGAATACCTAGAATGCGACCAGGGGCAACATGGTTCTGGAGATCTCACCATAACAAACAAACCAAGACAAGACAAACAACCTCATTTAAGGTATACATTGATAATGGAGTTGAAGCCCAACGGACATATGGTACAACTTTCCAAAAAATCAATTTTAAACTATTTGCTAGGTCACTGTCTTCTTCTTCAACTCCAAGTAAAGAGACAAAGAAATGTTTTGAATCAAGGCGACGAAACCATAGGTGGAAATTTAGCCACTAATGAGGCCACACCTTTGAGCCTCGAGGGCTCCTTTTCCAGTCACCAAGATTTTGCACATCATCCGAGTCTTTCCACTGGAACTCCATCTACAATGAATGACACGATAGTCACAAGTTAAGAGCTTAAGAAACATGTGACTAATCTCAAGTGTCTACCACAAATAGAAATGCATAATTGCCATATCTCTATCCATATAGTCTTCAGGTAAAATGTGATGTGTTATTCACATTGATTCAATATTTGAAAACCCAAATCATCAATCTTAGAAGTCACTACTTCAATATTTTTATAACCACATGTCACAATTCCATACGTAAGGAACAATGGGTCCCAACGTACTACTTTCGACACAAGTCTCATGTTCATTGGACACCATAACTTTCTACATTTTCAAACCATTGCTCACTCTCTCCTCTTGACAATCAATAGACAATAGACTCAAACCTCTTCATTATGACCTTAAGAATGGCATTCCTAGAACACCCTACAAGCTTGCGACACTATCATTGACTATAATTGACTATAGCACATTTACAAACATTCATAAAAGATAGGGACTACAGAAGATAAGACTAAAGAGGTTTCAGCGAAAAACAATGAATACTAAGCTTAGTCACAACCAGATTAAAAAGGTATACATCCCTCGAGAATCATCGGAAACATTCTTTTGAGTTGAGCAAATCACAATGAACAAGAGACATTGCTCCGTACTGTCTGCGATCATTAGGCAATAAAATCATGCAAGAAACAAACAACAGAAACTCCAGTCAAAGAAAGGAATGAACTTACTTGACCAACAATTACAGTGTCTCCTTCTTTCACTCCTTGTTCCCGGAGTGATCTATTGACGCCACTAGCAAGCAAAACGTGCTGGAACCGACGTACTGACTCGAAGTACCTGCAATACAAGAGGACAGTAACATTAAATATGGTACAGTGATAGTAAGCGAAATGTCTACTGTCACTTTTAGTGTCTATAATCTCCCCTTTTTGGAATTGCATAAGCAATTCATATAGAGAAATAAAAATTAGAATTGGCTCTAGTACCAAATATGTCTCCATAGCTTCCACAAACCTCGCAAAAATCACACTCCTACATATATCACATACTTGAAGCGATACAAATAGTATCCTCTTCCCTAAACAGAACCTAGTTTCAAGTTCCAGTAGTCTCCAATAGTTGAATACTACCCGTAACAGACTCGGAATAAGCCCAAAGCTGTCCACCAGGAGCAAACGGAAAAAATACAAGGAGATTTCACATGTAAACAAAAAGTATTACCTTCGAAAAAATGAATTCTCACGATTCTAAAGCGGTAATGATAGTCAAATTCATAGCACTTGATAGAAACGGACTTACTCCCAGTTTGTCATTTGTGTGAACCGATCTAAACCAGCTCCTTTGACTTCCCATGTCCGAGTGTGCTTATCGTTTATGATCTGGTATTCCTCAATTGGTGCATCGCGTAATTTTTTGACAACTTCTCCTACTTGCAATGCATCCTCGGGGATCTCCTCTTCTGAAATTTAGATGGATTTCAGTTTAGAATCCTCAAAATACATATTGAGGAAGGCACATATACAAGAGAACAAGAGCATTGCCAACGAATCTACTGAACAAGTGACTAAAAAACAATCAGTCACTGCGTGCCATCAATAACCGATCCCTGACGCAGTAAGTACACTTAATTCCAATGCTAAATCTTGCCTTGTGCAACAAACATGGGCAAGGTAACAAAGTATTGAGACAGAAATTCGCCAATTCGCAATAGGAGTAGCATAGAGGACCCTCCGGGCAGTCCTATCCTAGCATAGTACAGTATGCTAGGTTTTCTTCTCCGGGTCCTCTATAGTACAAACTGGCCGTAATATCCAATGTAACGTACATAAACTCCTCTATGAAGTAGGATCAACAGAAAAGACTGGCAGTAAATTTGAAATCAAGGAGATCAAACCTTCAAGAGTTGCCTTTTTCTGGCTCTGCAGAAGTTCAAAGGCAGACCAAACCACTGGCATAGTTCCCTGTTGTGTAGCAGCACTCATGCAGAAAGCCTTTACCCCTTTCTTTTCCAAGGCCTCTTGAAACGATGGCCATTGATCGGCTGCCTCCTGTGTATCCATTTTGTTGAAAGCGACGACAAACGGTTTCTCAGACAACTCAGGATTGAATAATTGTAGCTCCAACCGTACTGCTTCGTACTCCTCAACAGCTTGCGCACACGTGCCGTCCACCACTTGGACCTGTAACCATGCCATTCAAAATTCATGAATATATTGCTCACCATGTGTTCAGCGACATCTAGACTCCTGTCCTCTTCATCATCTGTTTCTCAAGACAAAGCTCCACAAGTTCAATATCCAAAGCAACTTACAAGCACACTGCAGCGTTCCGTGTGGCGCAAGAATTCATGCCCCAAGCCGATACCCTGATGAGCACCTTCCATAAGCCCAGGCAGATCAGCAACGACCATGGACGCATCATAGCCAATGGGCACAACCCCCAAGTTTGGCAACAACGTTGTGAAAGGGTAGTTGGCAACTTCAGGCCGTGCAGCACTAATTGCACTCAGAAGTGTGCTCTTCCCAGCGTTCGGCACACCCACAATACCCACATCGGCCACTAACTTCAACTCCAACTCTATCCACCTGCATGAAAGCATAATTCAGATGAGGCAAATTCATACTCCTTCCGTCCAAAAATAAGTGTTCTAATTGGATCTCATGTCTTTTCAAGGCTGTTTCAAGACATCTGGAGGCTTTCTTGAGTCTAATTTAGTTTAGGTTGCAATGAACACACGCGATGTTCTTCATTGATTCTGGTGATATAAAGTTTGAATCCTTCTGAATTTTTTATTTTCACAATATGTTCAATGAAGTTGGTACCAAACGTTTTCACCAACATTGCTGTCACTTATTTCTGGACTGAGGGAGTACATTACTCGACGCAGAGCTGAACATTCTACGTGTTGGTCAAGTAAACACAAAAAAATTGAACAAAAGAAGGCTCCCATATTTCCGCAATATGATCAATCGAATTAGGCATTCTAAACCACGAAACCTCAGTCCTTTAATGGTTAAGATACCTGCATCAAATTATTCAAAATTCACAAAAGCTACTTTACGAATGAAAGTGTGCTCGGTTAAGAAACAGGCCTCTGTAAAATTTTCAATCGAATTGGTCACTTTAAACCATGAAATCTCGGTGCTTTAGGGTTAAGAAACCTGCAGAAACGTGTTCAAAATTCTTCAAAGCAACATTACGAATGAAAGCATGTTTGTATGGCACTCCCATTTCAGCTCCCATTTCACCGAATTGGTCACTTAAAAACATGAAATCTCGGTGCTTTAGGGATAAGAAAACCTGCAGAAAATTGTTCAGTATTCACCAAAGCAACAATTACGATTGAAAGAGTGTTCGGAAGTCACTCACATTTCCGCCCCCACTTCCCCATACTCCGCCAACTGCGGCGCCTTATTCCTTCCCGTCTTAAAGGCACAATTCCCCCTCCCTCCTCTTCCCCCCGGCAGCAACAACTCCTTCTGCCCTGGCTTCGTCAGCTCCATCACCACTTGCCCTCCTCCTCCCACCTCCTGCCCTTCCGACGCTCTCACCACCGTCCCCACAGGCACCCTCACCACACACTCCACCCCATTCGCCCCTTCTCGACTGGAGCCTTTCCCATGCGCCCCTCGACTGGCTCGGAAGTGCACCTGTCTGCGGAAGGGGAGGAGGGAATTCATAGCCGTGTCGGCTTCGAGGAAAACATCGCCACCATTGCCGCCACTCCCACCAGACGGACCACCGAAGGGGACGAACTTCTCACGTCGGAAGGCCACCACGCCGTTGCCACCGTCGCCGGCTTTAACATAAACCTTCGCACGGTCAAAGCAACGCATTACTGCTGGGACGCCACGCTTCTCTTTATCTGTAAGCTCTTCAGTGTCTTCGAATTCTTCCGTTTCCATCCCTCTACGCTTGGGGGCGCCTCCTTCAACCCAGATACTCTCCATCTCTTCGTCATCCTCTGGTTTGAAATGCCTGATCGGAGTGGATTCAGTGGTAAGGGATTTGTCGTAGATGGCCATTAGGGAATCCTCAGCTTCGTATTCCTCAATGGCAGTGCCGAATTTGATGTTTGTCCTGGTATCTGGTCTGATGTCGTCGTCAACGTCCTCGTCCTCCTCCCGCACTCGTTGCTCCCTCATTTCTTCCCTGTCGCTTAACCTATCAGCAGCTACCATAACGGAACCTAAAGTATCGTCCTGCCATAGAAAAATTGCGAGAACGTCATTTCACAAAACAAGACGACATTATGACACTCGTTAGAACCCCTCTGCTGCACTCAAGAATCCAAAGCCATCATTACAATTCTAATCCTAGAAATCTTGGCCTTAATTTTGCACGTTCACTTCTAATCTTCCCAATAACAATCTTCACCAAAGAGCCAACAGAACCTGTACGAGAATGGAACAATGCGTCATAAAATTCAAACTGAGAAACCCTGCGCATTTTAGCTCAGAACACGATGTTGCTCCCAATTCCCAAACTGAAGAGAGTCCACACTTACAAGCGTGAAAGAATGTCACCCAAAACACCCTAAATTGTGAGAGATTCAATCCAGGAAACTCAAAAGCCACCTGCGTTCGTACCTCCCCTCCTTTCTTCCAATCTTTCAATCTCGCACCACTCTCCACAGAAGCCGAGTACTCTTCTCTCGGTTCCAGCGCAACCACAGAAACCGCCCCTCCATAATTAAAATCCTCACTACCGGTACTCTCCTCCTCGTTCTTCACGACTTTCTTTCCAACTCTGCGGGGCGGGTTTCCTTTGATACTCCTGGTGCCCTCTCTTTTCACTCTAGCTCGAGTAGAAGAAGAGGAAGAAGAAGGAGTAGCAGCACAACGCCATTGAGACGAATTGGAAACATTGAACGAGCGAGAAGGGGCAGGGACGAATAGGGGAGAGATCAAATCGTGATAGCAAGCGGGGAGAGCCTCCATTGTTGTGTCTGTGAATGCGAGCTCGGTTTTTTTAGCGCAACCACCATCCCAACACCTCCACTAAACCCTGCATAGGAAGGCACAGACGACGGTTTGTCTGTGGATAATGTTGGGGGGTTGCCGAGGGTCACACCAAGGGGAAGGGGAATATCTGACCCTTTAACCCTAGAAGGACGGGCTGGTTACCGTGGACTGATTCACGCCTCGGAGCCTAAAACCGCGAAATTGGAATGACACCAAATTTGCAAAAAGCGAGAGCACGGCTGGGGTGGCGGGATGAATTGGTGGAGGTGGGCGACGTTGTTGTTGGAAAGAGGATGGCTACGCTCACGACAGGGGAAATCGCGGCAATCATGGCGAGGATTTTCTGAAATTGGAGGGCCTTCGAAATCGGAAGTGCGAGAACTGCAGAGGGCAGAAATAGCTTCGCAAGATTCTTGTGTGGCGCATGCAATGTTCACCGTGTTGCCCTCCACTTAGAGGATCGAAGTGTTGTTGTGCAAGGGCATGAAAACAAACTCAAACATCATAACTCTGAAATAGTCGAGAATGAGGAATACTCAAGAAAATCTTACACTGTTAGAATGCACAGTACCCTTCAATTCAAAGCAATTGTGAGCAGCAATGTTCACTGCTTCCACATTCACGCGCATCCGGTAACTATGCAGGTTTGAACATCTACCGATCAAATTCTCATTCGGCAGCCATAGCCAGCAGAATTTCGAGCCTTGACATACCATGAATCGGGCGATGCAGTACCATTCCTAACTGAATTTCAAATTCTACACGAGATATTTCCGTGGGCGACGTTGTTGTTGGGAAGAGGATGGCTACGCTCACGACAGGGGAAATCGCTGCAATCAGGGCGAAGATTTTCTGAAATTGGAGGGCCTTCGAAATCGGCATAAACAGCTTTGCAAGATTCTTGTGTGGCGCATGCAATGTTCACGTACCGTGTTGCCCTCCATTTAGAAAATCGAAGTGTTGTTGTGCAAGGCCATGAAAACAATCTCAAACATCAAAACTCTGAATTACTCGAGAATGAAGCATACTCAAGAAAACCTTACACTGTTGGGATGCACAGTACACTTCAATTCAAAGCAATTGTGAGCGTCGAGATGTTAACTACCTCAATTCCACGGTTGCATCCACGGAGCTATATGCATCTACCGATCAAATTCTCATTCGGCAGCCATAGCCAGCAGAATTTCAAGCCTTGACAACACCATGAATCGGGCGATGCAGTACCATTCCTTACTGAAGTTCAAATTCTACACGAGATATTCCCGTGTGATTGATTTAACGTGATTGTGATCTATGCAGTCTGGATTCCACTATACAGTACCCTTTGCATAATGATACGTACATCCACTTTTGCCATTCAAAAGAACTTTGCATACTATAAAATTTTATTGGTATTTTTCTTTTTGCATAAACAATATTAAACTCTTGTGCAATTCCAATGATGCACCCCAAATCTTGGGTTTCAAAAAAGCAAAACTTTATTTGTGGTGAATTTTTTTATTTTAAATTCATGGTTTTACATGATAATTGATTGAAAAACATTGGTGAAGAATTTTTTTTAATTTGATTGCATAGATATATAGGAAACTTCTATATGCACATCTTTCGTATAAAAAAAAACACCCCATTAAGTAACAAAAATATGATCTATAAAGAGCTTAATGTGAGATTTTATATGAGTAAATTTTGTAAAATAAATATCTCCATAATTTAACTAGATTTTGGCAGATTAATTGTACCATCATACTTAAATGTACACAAATAGATGTAGTGTGCAAATGAAATAGCAAAATCTAGTTAAATTATGGAGATATTTATTTTACAAAATTTACTCATACAAAATCTCACATTAAGCTCTTTATAGATCATATTTTTGTTACTTAATGGGGTGTTTTTTTATTTGAAAGATGTGCATATAGAAGTTTCCTACATATCTGTGCAATCAAATTTAAAAAATTCTTCATTAATGTTTTTGAATCAATTATCATGTAAAACCATGAATTTTTTTTTTTAAATTCACCAAAAATGGAGTTTTGTTTTTTTGAATCCCAAATTTGGTATGCTTCATTGGAATTGTGCAAGAATTTAATATTATTTATGCAAAAAAAAAATAGCAATAAAATTTTATAGTATGCAAAGTTCTTTTGAATGGCAAAAGTGGATGTACGTATCATTATGCAAGGGTACTGTACAGTACAGTGGGGTACAGTTCTTTTACGAATTTTTCAGTCTTTTTCAGTAGAAAGTTCAACAACTTTAGGAAGAACCGCTTCTGAAACCAAAAAATTGCTTTACAATTGCAAATGAAATGTACTTCAACTTCATAACAAGTGAAAAAAGAATAATTCAAAATCATACAACAATTTGGATTTCTTTTATACATTATGGCTATCATTTCGTAGAGAACTTTTGAAGGATAGTCAAGATTTTTTGCATTTGAGTGAAGAACAAGCAAGAAATCATACAAGCAATTCAAGTGGTATGTGGATAAGTATCTTTAAAGCAATTGTGAAGGTTCATTTCTTATATGTACCATTGAATATAAGTTGTAATCTTCACAAATGTTGGCAACACTAAATGGTACATAGTGTATAGAAAACATCAAAAATATTTGTATAATTTTCAATTACATTTGTGTTTTTGTAACGATGATAAAGTAGACTTGAGTGAGATTCCAATGCAATTCAAAATTCAAAATTCCGTTCATTTTTTAGTGCACACAGGCCTCTCAAATTTCTCCTAATCTCATGAGAATTCAGAAATTCGTAAGTGAATTGTACCCCACTGTACAAGAGTTCATAGGCGATCAATCCCTAATGGAAAACTAAAAAATTCGAGGAGTAGGTTTGCTGCAACTTCAAAGTTGTTAGCTTCTATAAACTCTTTTGCCTTCTCGTTATTGCAATTAGGTAAAGTGTCCCTTTGAAATTAATTGTTGGATGCATATAAGGTAGAAGCATATGTATCTGATTAAGTTAGAACAACCCATTGTGGTCAAATGATCTATAGTGGACATCTAGAGAATGATCCCAATATAGGGGGGTTTAGTTTGTGAGATTTTGACTTCAATGCATGCCTTGCATGACAGTAATGGGGTGATTAATGACTTCATTTGGAACTTCCAAGCTTTTTAGTGTAAATTAGCTGCAATAATTGACTTTTTAGGCCTTCCATGTTAGAAAATACTATGATTGTTGTAGGTGAGCAAAATGAGCATAATGGATTCAGATTTTGTTGGTTTTAAGGTAGTCTACAAACTCTTTTTGGGCCATGATGCATTGAACACTTCAAAAATTCATAGCAAATTCCTCCTTTGTCAAAAAAACATGATTTCAATTGTTTTCATTATTTGTTACACTTATACTACTATGGAAAAAAATTGAAAATTTTCAGCAACGGCATGAGGCCAAACTTCTAATTCTAACCACAATGGGCTATTTTACCTTATTTAAGCGATTTAATGACTGTAAATGAGGAACAATGTGAGGCAATGAAAAAAATTCTCGCGTAGAGAGATAAGAAATATTAGGATTATGAATTTTTTATAATTTTATTCCAACTACTATGAATTTTGGGAGCCAAAAAGTGTTCCAAATCCACAATCTATGTCATATGTCTAGAGTCTTCTAATTCCAATCAATCAAGAGACTACTCTCCCGATCAATACTTCCCGCACACTTTATGACACTTGTACCAAAGTGTCATGACCTTACTAGTCCCAACCTTGAAAACTAGAAAAAATCATGTTTCAAGCTTGGATTGTAAATTTGTTCCAACTAGGGTTGAAAATAGTTGCACCCTATATGTTGGATATGGCACTCTAGTCGGGAATGGATTGTCCTACCTTGCTAAAAGTATAGGTAGTTTGGAGCAACGGCAACCTCGACGCCATCGCTTGGAGAATGGTTGGATGACCCTCTAAAGCACCTAGACCCTACGTAGTGGAACGAGTAGGTTTTAGGCATGTAGCGGAGCACCATTAGATGCGTAGCTACAATAATCACTCACATGTGTAGGGTAAAGATGAAGGAGTAATCCTACTACTAGCTAGGACCTTTTGGTTTTATTAAAAAATATGAAGGATCACTTGGCCATTCTCCCACAATGACAAATGAGGTTGCCGGTGCTACAACTGTTTTCTAATCCCCTAAAGTATTTTTAGGATATTGTACGTGAGAAGAGGAGAGCATATTAGTTACAACTGACTCACTATGTAACTAATTGGTCTCTTCACAATTATAGCTATGAAATGTGTTATTCTGAAGATGAAACACTCTATTGACTTCTTCTCTTGAAAATTAGAAACTGTTCCCACTTTAAAAAAAAACCTAAAGTGTTTTAGTCTTTTGTTGCGGATAAAATATAAAGTTACTAATCATGTAGTTGTTTCACTTTTATTTTCAATGGGATAAATTATTGTATTACATTTTCCTCTTATGTTATGAGCTTTGTTGTTCTTTTGCTAGTCTTTTGCAACAAATTTTGCTCTTGTTTCATTTTCATTTGAATGAAAGAGGTTTTTATGTTACGGTTCAATCTTTTGTTATAAATTCTACTGTTGTTTCACTTTCATTTTGTTGCATTCTTCAATTACGCTTAAGTTAAATTGCAATTTTTGTTGGAGACTCTTCTTGGATTTATTGTTCTTTTTAATTTGTATTTTGGACTTCATCATTTTGAGGTAAGGTAGCTGACCTTTTTCCAACCACTTAAGCAATGTATCACATTTCTAGTAGGCAAATGGTGAGAGGGAAAATTTCCCTCGGTGGAAAAATAGATTTGAGGAGGTTTTCATGAATTGTTCCTTTTTTCATTCAAAAATGAATTTTAAACCTATTCTTGTTATATAGATCATTCCATTTCCAACCACATGCAAATGAAAAATTGATCATGCTTCAATGTAGGTGATAATTGTGGCTTCTAATATACATATTGTTATCATTGTATGCTTTTAATGTACACCTCCGCGGCATTTGTACTACATTAGTTGTCACCTAACCATGTGAGATGTCAACCTAAACCACAATTGATTGGAAACAAAGCACCCTAACTAGCAAAAATAGGTAGTGTCAAAAAGAGGTTGGCTACCTTATCACACCTACGACACAAAAGCTTTGAAGTTTAGCCATCACGTTAGGCGTTGTTTGTCCTTAATGGCTTACTCGAGCTTTTGTTTTGCTTGTCACAGGTGGTCGAGTAAAGAATTGCATTAGTCGGTCCTACAAGGAAGAAGTGCATTTGAGGTAAAGTAAACTTGCCTATGACAGGCAGGTTGTCTAATGTGGTATGAAATTAGAGGTCAGTGACAAAGTGACTAATTTTTAATGCTATAGAAGAGTTAAAAAACACCATGGATGATCCAAAAAATTATTATTATCACATCAATTTCATTTCATTTAAAAAAGTAAACTAACTTGAAGTTAAAAAACAACTTGTAGTTTGGGTCATGACAGCCAAGAATAATACTATCCCAGAGCGGCCATGTGCCCATGATCAAGAAAAATATGCCTAATTTAGGCATTTATGGAGTCAATTTGGAGTTTGAGGATACTAATATCAACCTACTTTTAATCTAAGCTGGCCTTTTTAAAACACTAAACAACCATTGTTAGAGTTCAAAGTGGCCATTCTAAATTTTATTAGAGACAACTATCACGCCTTGTCAATTTGTCACTCTCTATATGTCAGAATTTGACATCTGCTATTGAAGACGAAGCAACAGCTATTATCTCTAGGACCACATGACATGGCCTCCCAACCGTTTTACTATTGAGTTCTTGGCAAAATTTTGCATTTGCCAAATCACACCATTTTGACAACTTACCTTGGATGCTCACCAAAACCTTTACGCCAACACGTTGCAAGGATAACTTACCATTTATCTACCGTCTTTTCCCTCCCTCCCTATTTACCATTTTCAAGGTATGCATTGCGTTTATCATGTGTGTTTGTTGTCTTCTTTTGTGTGTGAATTGCAGAAGGCTGCTTTCTTTGATCAATGGTTGATGGAGAAGTTCATGGATTACATCATTACACAATTGTGGTACATTACAACATTTTTTTTTCTTTTTTGCATTGTCTTCTTGAAGTTGAAAGGAAAAGTGGTTGTCTATGAGATTAAGATGGACTTATATAGAGGAAGAACCAAGCAATTTCCCGACAAAAAATTTGTTTGCACAAATTATGCTTGCAGAGGGTATTTTGGAGATTTATGCAAATTGGATTTTATCATTGTTGAGTCAAGGTTTCCTTGATTTATCTTTTTTGCAATTCTATGTTCAAGAAACAAGTGTCTTGTGTAAGTTGGTTTGCTTGTTTCCATTGCATATACTTTAGAACAGTCTTGAAGTGAGTGAGTTTGCATGGTCTTCGAAAGGGCTAATGGTTAGGATGGTGGTGCAAGGTTTTAGTACAAAATATTGTTCGGAGACTCGCAGGAGTGTTTTGAGGATTGGTGTAGTCATCATGTAGGGTAGGCCAGATTGGACAGGGATGCCAAGGATTTGAGCCTAATATCGCGTGTTGTCTTAAATTCAAGCATGTGGACAAGGAGAGACTTGACAAAATTGGCTATAACAATGTGGGTGGAGCCCGCAAATGTGAGCGCAAGATTACCCGCCCTCGATAATCAGGTGAACACCAACCAAGTTCTATGCCTTTATCCACCTTTTTAACATATGGGGATGTTGTGAGCGCGGTCCACTGTGCCTTCCAAGCAAAGGATCTTTTTTACTAACGTCTCCTAAGTGTCGTGGATGGCAACGAAACTACTAGAAATGCATAGGTAACTAACAAGTTAACTGCAATGACCAAGGGTGATAGTAAATCCTAACTTTTAACTATCTATCCTATGTCTAGGGTTGGCTGGGTAGTTGGCATCATTTCGAACGTCCCTAACTACATGAAAAGGGAACCCTCGCGTTCCTTCTACGAACCTCTAAGACTACTTCTTTCGGAAGCTCCAATTCAACAAGCTAATCCTGAGCTTAGTTTTTACTCGAATCTCTAACCTCTAAATGTAACTATGGATTTTTTACTCTCGAGTGCTAACTCTATCTTTTTTAACTCCTATTTGACTCTAGCTCCTTACTCCTAAAATTAACTCTAGCTTTTTACTCCTAAAATTAACTCTAAGTTTTTACTCCTCCATTTAACTCTAGCTTTTTACTTCTAGAACTAACTTTAGCTGTTTACTCCTAATTTAACTCTAGCTTTTTACTTCTAAAACTAACTCTAACTTTTTACTCCTAATTTAACTCTAGCTTTTTACCTCTAAAACTAACTCTAAGTTTTTACTTCTAAACTTAACTCTACAATTTGGCTTCTATTCCTAATTTTTACTTTACCTCTCACGGTTTACTATTCACGTGAAGAAGGCTAAATTTAAGGGAAGAACCAAAAGTTAATTGGGACAACACAACAAAGATTAAATCAAAAACTCACCCCTTCACTGCCGGTATCGGAGAAGTTCGTCCACGTCCGTATGCACATTCTCGTGCTCCATGGTGGTCCTTGATTTCGGTTGAATTTCTTCAAGCTCACCGCTTATGTTTCGAAAATTAGGATCCCGTGTGATCTAACCCTTTCCTTCCTCCTTCCTTCTCTTTCCTTTTTCTCTCTCCTTTTCTTTCCCTTTCTATCTTTCTACACTAGCACTATTCTACCTAAACTTTATGGATGTCTTACAACTATAGATTCAAACCCCAAGGAGGTTTTAATGTCTCTCCTACCCTCTTACACTACCTCGTCTTTGTGTCATCCTAATCCGCCTTCTAATGGTCACTATGAATTCTCGAGATTTTCCTCCTAACACCTACTTAACTAAACCTAGGTCACTATTTATCGTCACTCTCACCTAAGTTGCCCATATAGCCATCCCTTCCTTTCCTCCTCCTTCTATTTTGGAGTGGTTTTGCAGGTTTTGGGACGTACGATTTTTTTCACATGGAGCTTAGCTAGGAATGGACCCCATTTCCTCTTCCTTTCTTCTCTAGACCGTTATTTTGTCCGGTTTTTGTTTTGAAAACGAACCCGACTCCCCACCCGGATTCTAACTCTAAGTAGTCTAGCATATGATTTTTGTAGGATCTGATTTTTTTTTAGTCTTGGTAACCAGGGTTTTTTTCTTCCCGACTCCCCTGGACTCCGAGCTCCCTCTGGACCCCGAGCTCTCCCTGGACCCCGAGCTCCCTCTGGACTCCGGCTCTCTCTGGACCCCGAGCTCTTCGACAGTTGGCTGCTCCCCTTACAGGCTGACTGCTCCCCTTACGGTTGATTGCTCCCTTTACGGGCTGGCTGCTCCCCCTTACGCGCTGGCTGTGCCTGATTTTCTCTAACTAAACTGGTTCTCTTTTATCTAACAACTAGTTCTTTCTAACTAAAATTGGTTCTCTCTAACTAAAAGATGGATTTTCTCTAAGCTAAAGGAAGTAACTTTGAACACTAAGTCCGTTAACCGTAAGGCCCTACCTATCTTGGAAGCTAAACCTTGGATGTTTCCACAAAGGTCTTGGAAACTTGACTTTGGAACGAAATACCGGGAAGGGCCAAAGCTTTGCCACTAGGTTGGGTTTAACACCAACTTTAGGACTTAGTGGTATCCCGGGGGTTCGAAGCTCCGCCGCCTAACCTTTTAACACCAACTTTAAGACTCTAGCTTGATCATGAGTTCAAAGCTTTGCCGTCGTATAAAGGTCCCACCTACAATCTAGGACTTCTGACATTCACAGGTTTGAAACTTCGCCATCTATAGGGGTCCCACACACAGTGACCACAACTTCCAACAAAGGTTAGTTCCCAAATGGGGTCACAATAACACAAGAACGCTTCCAAAGGTTAGTGCTACTCGGCATGTGGGGGTTAGTACAATAATGATTAATTTGAGCACTCAAAGATCCACACTAAAGGCCCCCCAAAGCGGCATCGCCAAAATATGGTGGGGGTATCTTTAGAATTAGTACAATCACACCAAGAATACTTGACAACAAGAACCCGTTAGTCCATACGCACGAGAAGAGAAAGAGTCAAATGACACACGCAATAAGGTAGAAGGACCCCACAAAGACTTCAAAGCTTGAATTTCAACAACAATGGAGCTCAAAAGGAGCTCAAAAAACACCGTAGAGATTTCTTGGCTAAAACGCCAAAATCTCCCAACATAAGTTGGACCCACGGACCCAAAACAAGATTTGGGGGTATTCTTGAGAGAAAAATGGGGACCTTAAATAGATTTCCAAGGCCCCACCCCTCCCTCAAGAATTCTAAGGTAACCTTATCAACTTTCATCCTCATCTTCAAAGATTTTCATCCTAATCCCTAAAAAACTACTTTTACCTATCTACGCTGGACCAACCTCCTAACTTTTGGAGATTAACTCCAATCGTCAAACGGATTGCACCATTGGCTCCAGATCGCCATGTTTAGTCCAAAAACCCCTTTACCCCCCGTACCGAGGACAAAAAATCATCGTAAGCTAATTTAGTTTAAAAACTAAATCGTGGTAAAATCCTAGATCTTGGGGGTCTCCTATTTTGAGAAATGTAAATAGCCTAGGGTCTCCGGTAGGTGTGAGGGAGTCGGAAAAGACTCTTGGTTGACTTCGTTTCGCCATCGTATGGTCCCGGAATGCCGGTCAATGTGGCGGGGACCCCGCCACGTGATTAATTCTCGAGGAATCTCGCCGGTTCGGATACTTGCTGCTATCGGAATGTTGTGAAACTTCACGGAGCGCATTATTAACATAAAAGAAGCTAGTCTAATTTTTGGTGAGATTTTCTGGCAACCTGGGTAATTTCCATGAAATTTCGGTTGGAGGTTACCAGGGTTGACCATCCGCAAAAGGTTCTTCTACAAGTCGGAAGATGACGGGATTTTTCACATGACCTCTCAGGGAGTCATATGAAAGATGTGCAGGTGCGTTTCCGTACCTGTCACAATTGGTCAGTGGAGATGAAACGGCCATCTCCTTGAATTAGCGATGGTGCAGGAATCTTTTGCAGATAGAGGAATCTTGGCGAATCGATTTTGTCGTTGGACTCCCGGCATGGGATTTACCCTAGGACACCATCCTTGGGCTGTAGATTCCTCCACGGCCTGGTCTTACGTCAGTGGCTCCTGCATACTAACAATCGGGGTTTGGGGAATTTCTAAACCTAACTCTAGGACCCAACCTAGTGGCCTCGTTGTGGATCCCTCGGACTGACTTAGCCATGAATTGCCACATTCATGGTGGGATTTAGCCCTTCTAGGGCTATGTGACTCAAATCCTACAAATCTAACCATTTCGTTCTTTCTACCTATTTTTGGGTCGGGTTTGGTGGGATTCTAAGTTTAAACACAAATTTAGACCAGATACTATAATGGATATGTAACAACCCTATTTTGGTTCTACACTCTTTTTATGTCTTTTTGTATCTTTTTCTTAACTTTAAATTGCAAATTTCCAAAAAAATAATTCTACGAGTCCCAAGTGACAAATTGGGAGCTTACAGCAAGTAGATGGCCTAAATCCCTGAGCTTGTGGAGTTACCTCTACGCCACCCTTAGATGTTTGAGTCCACTGGAGTGAAGCTTTTGAAGGGTATCCTATTGTTTGGTCCTCTTCGTTTAGGGAAGACGTTGATCACAAGGGCCGTTGCAAATGAAACTGGCACGTTCTTTTTCCTAATCAATGGTCCTGAAATCATGTCAAAGTTGGCTGAATGCAGAGCGAAAAAAGGAGCAAGTATTGATTATCTTAGTAAGCAATTATCAAAAAAGCATGAGCAGATAACAATGGTCGAGGAGATGATGCAAAATATTTTTATAGAGTTTGTTAGCTCTTTATCTCTATTGGAAGAACCAGCTACAAGCTTGATGTCAAGAACTTTCTTTGCAGAGTGACCGCATGCATAACGCCGTTGATAAGTAAGATTGACTCTAAAATTTGATTTTTTCTCTAGCTATTTCTATCCATTTCTCTCTTTCTTCATTTGAAATATCATTAAGTCTTCAATTAAATTGTTTTTCACTTGCTAGCCTAGTTAACAATCAACCTGCACTGGAGGAATTAAAAAATGCCTTGAAACATGACATAATGATATCATTTTCACCTTATTTCTGTATTGCCTTATTTGACTCTAATGGCTTGCATCCACTAGTCTGTGAAGAGGATGAACTTATTATTTGTCTGATGAATTCAAGTACCATTCGCTTGGAAATGGAATCTCTACAAAGATGAAAACGCAACTGTTGAGGATTTGTAAGTCACATCAAACCAATGGTGACAACAATTTTCAATGCCAAAATCAAATTTTACAAGAAAAGCTAAGACTGAGGCATTTCACTCATGAAGATACCGATAGTCCAAGTGTGTGAAGAACTAAATACTTATCTTAACTTTAGCTTATTGATTTTGGGGGTCAAATCTGCGTCATCTTGAGGTTGCATGAAGCTGTTTGAAAATTGGTGTGCTGGCTGTTTGGTCCAATTTATTTAATTATTCCCAAGTTAGTAGTAAGGTAGAACTACTCAATTCCGCCAGTCACCTAATTCCGCCACCCTACTTTTGGCCCCAATTCCGTCAAGCTCTTAATGCAAATCCACACACTTTTATGACAATTTCACAGCATTAATGCCTAAAGAGACAATGTGTCAATTTTTCATTGGTGGAGACTCAAGTGCCAATAGATACATGTTCAATTGGTAATGGGGTGTTTGTGAGACGTTTTTGACCCCACTCTATGGGCGGTTTTGTAATTTCAGGCAGCCCACTTCAAAAATTCATAGAAATTAGAGTTTTGATCGGAAAATTATAATTTCACTTGGGTTGGACTTGTAAAACAAGCACACATCTCTGAAAAATATATCCCCCCCTCAAAGTTGGCCTCAAGATAGTCAGATTGCAAATCAAGGTGGTAAAGGGTAGTTCCACCTTAGTTGAAGCTTGTGAATCTCTTGTTGGATGTACTTGAGTTTGTAGAAATTGAAAACAGGTTAAGCAAATCCACAAAATTCAAAAGCTGAAATTGGAAGCAACTTTGGTGCTTTGGCATGTTGGCAACCTACTCTTTTGAAATCATGGGAATGACAAAGTCGTCGATACACTTTGAGGCAAACAAGGAGTATATATTGTAGAGATTCCATCAAAGTCACCTTCCCCGAGCCCCGTCAGAAAGGTTTTTGGTCATAATTATTTTGCTTGCTCTACTTTGTTCAAATGTTGTTCTGAGACCAAGTGAATTTGAACCTCAGTATTAAAAACGCATTTCATACCATCACTTTACAATCTTTATGCAACTCAAAAAATAGAAATTAGTATCATTAGTATTCAAGAAAGAGATAATCATAGAATGCCACTAGCACCATTATGTGGCTTTTAGATGACAAATCAATGAGTTGTACAGCTTTTGAAAGCATTTTTTCATCTATGTTTTCCTTGTTGACCTTTCATGTTGGTTTATAAAGAGTATCCAATTGAGTTTGTAGTCTTACCAATGTTTGTCTTCACGTAAATGAGAAGTTAAAAAAAATGGATCGCATAATATCCTATTTTAGTGTAGTTTGAAAAATCATTGTTCCTTATTTTAAACCTAAAATTTCTCTACAAAAATGATATTTTTTGAGTTTGAGCCTAACAAACAAAATGAAGGTCATCTGTTCTAGTTTCTACTCCATTTTGAATTTTGAAAAAATTCTAATATTGATCATTTTATTGCAGTTTAAACTTTGGATGCATTTTCAATGCTTATTGAACTTTGATTATAGAATGACATGAAATTTGAAGTTACACTATTATGTTTGTCATTGTAATATACACACATTGTGGAATTTTCAGACTTTTTGATGTAATTTTCTATTAGTTGTGATTTTTCTTCACTTTTTCTTCAAAAATTCTCCAAGAAATCAATTTTCCACAAATCAATTTTTTTTTTAAATAAAGAAGACATGTAGTTTCATCTCTGAAAAATAAATATAAATTTTTTCAAACATATCTAGTTGCAAAATGGTTGTGAATTGAGTGATGGAGAATGAGATTGAAATCAATGGTCATGGGTTAATCATTTAGAGGTTAAGCACGTTTTTAAGCTCCTTGAATTCAAAGTAAAGTTAAGTACATCTTTCTACTACCTATGTTATATGTTGTAGCCCTCAACGGAGCATATTTCATTATTTTGGCAATCATTAGCTTTACAGAAGTGTTACAATTTACTTAGTTAATTAGATTGCAAATGGGGAGAGAAGAAATTGGTTAGGGATGTTGCGGATTATAGGTGTATTAGGAGAATGATTATAAATGAGGATGACACAACCTTAAGTTTAAAGTACTTTATATCAAAATTATTGCAAAGAAAGACATTTTGAAGGTAAGTAATAGGAGACAATGGTATTGAGGGTATTGCAATTCCAATTTGTCATGGGAAGGAGGAATAGACAACCGGGTTTTTGAGATGGAATTAGTGAATTTAAGTCTATGAGTTTATTCTAGTGTTTGAAATTGAGTTTGATTGTATGTAATGGGCCAAATGAAGTGATAGATTACAAATTTAATTGGTTAGGTATGGCTTTTTAGAATCATATTTATTTAGCCCTAGGGTGCAAGACAAGAGAATTGTAGCAAATTACGAATATCTTGGAAATTTCTTTAATAGCGCATAACATCTTCATCAACATAAACTTTCAAAATGAGATAGACAATACTTACATGAGCCCAAGCAATTAGGAAAACCTCTAGAATAGTTGAAAAGAGTCAGTTGAATACAATCTTCATAAATAATAATGTTTTTACTACTTCAATAAAGTTATAAAGGGATTTGCCCTTTGCACTAGTTGTTGTTTATTTGGATGTACAAAACCTTGGGGCATTCCAAAGGCTAAACCTCTTACAAGCATTCCAATTTGAACTTGTGGATCCCTAGGTTATTGGTTCCATGTTCATGTAGCTCTACAATGGGAGAAAAATTTAGTAGAGGTGTTCCATCTTCTTTTTTTTTTTTTTGCTCTAAGTCTCTTTATAGCAATTTTCTGATTTGATTTGCAATGAGGTGGTTGTAACCACAATACGGAGGTAATCTTCCATTTCTCCTTCTCCCTATTTTAATAAGTCTATGCAGATTCTCACCTTCTTCTTTCAGTGCCTTGTTTGTCCAACGTGCCTTGTACAATTTGTTTGTTGCCCTTTTTGCTTGTTTTGCAGACTTAATCACATCAAGTTGAGCCTTTTCCTCCATTCTCTTCACTTTTGTAAGCTCTCTCTTTTCTTTTCTTCTCTTTGCTTCTTCCAAAGCCTTAGCTTTCTTGTTTGCCAAAGCTTCCACATTTTGAATATGTTGGTTGCTAATCAAGACATGAGACTTTGAATAATCAATTCTAGGATCCTCTATATTCCTTCTTGGTTTGGTAACTTGTTGAGGTAGTTTCAAAATTCTACTAAAATGCCTTTCATTTGAAGGACCAAGATTAGCTTCAGTTTTTTGGTCTTTAAATGGACAATCACCCTTGGGTGAACGCAAATTTCAGTTGTCCCCCTACCGAATATAGAATCCAATAAAAACTAGTACAAAATGTACCCAAATTGGTACTAAATGTATGCAAATTGGTACTAAATGGAGCCAAAATGCCATTTAATGTTGGCCCTTTGAATCAAAAGGTCTTTTCATAGATTCTCAAATTAAAAATTAAAAAACACTATTTAAAGTCAAAATTTGGCTCTTATACTAAAATCACACATTTGCTAGGATATTTTTTTATATAGGTCCTAAAATACTAATTAAGTGCCTAGTTTAAGTACC
Source organism: Antitrichia curtipendula (assembly GCA_951230915.1). Classification (NCBI taxonomy): domain Eukaryota; kingdom Viridiplantae; phylum Streptophyta; class Bryopsida; order Hypnales; family Leucodontaceae; genus Antitrichia; species Antitrichia curtipendula. The sequence continues at coordinate 38,376,912 of OX579635.1, forward strand.
TAAACATTAGAGCATTGAATTTAGCTCTTTGAATTGTAAGAATGAAACCCCAACTAGGCAAAAAATGTATAACAATGCTAAACATGAATCTATGACAATACAAACATTTAATGTTTGTACTCCATCCATTCAATTAATAGATGAAATTCATTTTTTATTATGTAATTGTCAATGTATGCAAAATATAAGACTCCATTCTTTTTTTTCTTTTTTTTAAGTGACAAAAACTATAGAAAAATTGACTCCAAACTTTCATCTTGTGCAGAAATTTTGCCGCAACTACAATTTTGGACAACCACAGTGTGCTTTTACCCTCTCTTCATCAACAAAATAGTGGACAACATCTTCTTGGGTGCTAGGTACATCTTCCTCCAAAATTTCTTAGATTTGTACCTCTAAGGGTTTGTGGATGAATCCCACTAGGTCTCATCTTGTTGTTCAATTTTTGAGGATTTAGTGGCCATATCCCTATGCTAAAAAATCTAGCCTTAATGTTGTTTGGTGTCATGGCTTTTTGAAGGGCAAGGCTGACCTATTATGCCAAATCCTCCTTTCTAACCCTTTTTTTTGTTTCGTAATGACTAAATGTCCATGTAGGCCTTGAAGGCAATTTTAAAGAGTTTGAAAACTGCCACTATAAGGGCTGAAGTACATGGAAGGTATGTGAAGGTAAAGAGTACACATCTAACCCTGCTTCTCTTGTTTTTGTTATAACATCTAAGGTAACATGGGAGTTATGAGCATCTAAGATCATTAGATGTCTGTTGGTTGTACTCATTCCTCCCTTTTCTCCTACATTTGCTATGAAATCATCAATCCATTTAGAGAACAAAAATGAAGTCATCGAAGCATTTGGCTGCATTCCCACAGTAAAATCAGTTTCACATAGTGCTAGATAATTTCTCATTTTGTGAATGCCTTAAGTATGTAGAAACAAGGAATGGTTTGACCTCCCGCATTTATAAAACTTAAAATTGTCAAAGATTCTCTTTCATTTGCAATCAAAGAACGAACCACTCTTGTTCCTCTACATGCTAGTACTATACTTCCTTTCCAGCTTGGGCTCTACTTTCATCCACATTCCAAATGAGGTGTGGAGGATATTGGTTCATTGCATACAAAGATGCCAGGTTTTCATAAAGTGTTTTAACATTCTCTAGACATAAGGCAATGGCCATATTGACTTCTAGTCCTTGGGCTACTTGTAGAGTGAAGGGTAGGATTTCTTTTTTTGAACCATTTAACCCAACTACCTCCTAGAATTCCGATTGTGAAGGGCTTAGGTCTACCTTCTACCATTTTAGCAACTTTTTCTTTTAAATCATAAATAACTAAAGGATGTCCCCATGCTAACATGTTTATAGCTAGTCTACTAGACAATTCTCTTCTTCAGTGGTAATAACTCATTTTCTTCCTAGTTTCCTTGATTTTCTTTTGCCATTAACATCCTTCATGATACTTGTTCTTGGGATGTTGTAAAACTCACTTACTAACTTCAATTTGTAACCGTCTTCTACAATTGAAATTGCTTTTTGAAGGGACTCATTTAACCATGATCCACAGGACTGTTTTGAGGGCTTCTTTGATCCATTTGACGTTTTAGGAGGCAAAGGCATTGTGTCCCTGGCATCTTGTGTTGGTATTAAAAAAGTTATACCTGGATATATACCTTTGCCTTTCTTGTGTTGTCTTTGACATTGTATTGGTTTGCTTGCCTTGCAGATAAAGAATGCCCCTTTTGTGTGAGTGAATTTTCTCCTTGCCTCCACAATCCTCCTTTTTTTCCTTCCCTTTTGCCTTTTGATTTTCTTTATGTTTGGGATTCCTCCAACCATTTGAATCTGAATCACTTGCAGTAGATTGTTGATTGCCTCCATTTGCTTCCATTGCCTAAAATTTTGTTGTCCAATTGTTGTTCGTCCTCTTGCCTTCATCATTGTTGGATCTAACTCTATTCTTGCCTTTATCATTATTGAATCTATCCCTCTTCTTGCCTTCTTCATTAGTGCTACATCTGCCCCTTCTCTTGCCTTCATCATTGTTACATTTGTTCCTTCTTTTATCTTCATCACTGTTGGATCTACTCCCTTTATTTTCGTTGTTGTTGTAGAATTTGTTATCTTGAAAGGAATTCTCCAAAATGTGGCCCCTGTCCATCTCATCCTCACTTTTATTAAGGTCCATCTTTTGCTTACCTTTTTGCATTTTTGCAGATCCTTCTCATTCTTCTTGCTCACTTTGTTGTTGGCTAGGCCAGTGCTCCCCATTGTCGCACCATTGCTCCCCACTGCCACGATTTCTCTTGAAATTAGTTTTATTCCTTTCAAAGGTATCATTATCGTTTTTTTGCATCATTTCTACTTCTTGTTTCTACTGTAATGTCTTGATTGTTGTATTATCTGTCTCAATTTTGATTTTGGTCCTTCTTCCTAAGATTGGTGGCTTTCTCCCTAATACTCTTGCCCGTCTCTCCTGTAGCGTCCTCTCAGAATTCTCATGACCAAAAATGGAGTGAATGAGGTCCTCGTATTGTTTTTCTTCTTGTTCATCTGAAGCACTGTCTTCCTCACTCTTTAATGTGTTGTTGCTATAATATTCAACACTTGAATCTGCCCTATCATACACATGAACAGACAATGAAGTCTTCATTTTATCATCACTATTGTACTCTCTCATGGCAAAATGTAGAACTAGTTTTCTTCTAGTGGTGTTTTAGCTAGTCTAAAATTGCATTAGAACTTTCCACATTTCTATAAAAAAACACTTGCAAATGAAATTGCCAAGTTCTATAAGCCGCTTTATAACCTAATTGTCTCTTCTCTATTCTATTCCATTGCATTGTAGTTTGTAATTTTTCCAAAGCCACCATTTTTTAGTGTAAAAGAGGTTGTAACTACGTCCAATTTGGTAAAATTAATGTATTAATCAACCTTTGGGCAATGTCAAAATCATCACTACATTTTCCAATACAACAATGGTAAACTTTGTGATAGAGAGTTAAATTTGAAATTTCAAACCCTAAACTACTTTCTAAAGCAATCATAAGTTTCTACATGCAATTATTCTAAGAACCATCTAATTTTGCCTGAAATAGGTTTTTATGTAGATGTCTGCATTAGGCAGTTCACTTATCATAGGTAGGTTTACCTTAAATTTGCATGGGATTTTCCTTGCTTGTGTTGCTAACTTATGTGTAGATTAATCTTATTGACAAATTTGCAAGGAAAGCATACACTACTTTTGTATCTAGGGTCTATTCATGTATAAGAAGTAGAACATACAAAATTACAAGATGAATTCTCTATTGCAAGCCAAAATTAGAGTGTTTATTGTGTTGCTTAGAAGACCTAATACAAACACTTGTCATACAAATACTTGTGGCATTAGAAGCATGCAGAATTACAAACATGAAGTTTACAAAAAAAGGCAAAAAAATAAATATATATTTGGTGCCACTTTAACCTTTTCACAAAGCAATCTTCCACAATATAAGTGTCATTGTCAACATTTTCTTCATTGCGGCATATGTCCTTCCAACTCCTCTTAGCAAAAAGAGTACTATGAGAACCGTGTATGAGCAACAGTAAGGAATGAGGACTCTTCAAAAGATGGTAACAATGTGGTAGTACAACTTTTGTCCTCTTAATACAACAAAATTATATCTTAGGACTTAGATATGCAATGTCTCTAATAAAGCTATAGACTTAAGCGGAGAAGCTATGCGCATCTCCTTCTTCTCATCTTTTTGTCTATTGCAAAAATTTATTGCCCAACTCTTAAAGAGCCAACGAAGCCATTGCAGAGACCTATTGTGGCAATCATGTTTATCTTTGCTCAAGTATAGAAAATTCACAAGGTGGGTGAAAGCACGCTAATAGGGGCCACATGTAGACGTTAGGGAGGTGCTTATGGAGGTCCTTAATAGAATATTCCATGAAATAATTGTCGCTTATTCATTCAAAATAGTACTTAAGTCATCCATTATGGATTCTTATTGAAATATTCTACCAAAAATTGTTGCTTGTTCATCTAAAATAATCTTTAAATCATCTATAAAGAGTCCTTATTGAATCCAATTAAGCATTGGTTACAACTACATTTTGATCCTTTTCATACTTAGAAATTTAACATAGTTAATTTTGTTTTGCATTATATCAAATAGCCATAACTAAAAAACAATGCACTACAAATTTTTTTCATATTTCAATTCATATTTGAGAGTTAGAATGAAGATTCCCTAAAATAAGGAGTGGGTACGCCCAAGTTGGCTCTTATTAACATGCTTTCGCTCAGGTAGCTTTTAAATTAGCAATCCTTTTACGTAATCTTCTTGCCATTTTTTAGCACCATGGACATCTCTAAGGTTGTGCTCCAAAGGAGCTCTATAAAACATGAAGGAGTGCAAAGAAGAGTTGACAAATTCAAATACTCTCTCTTACGGTTTAATATTTTGGAGTTTGAATTTTGGTTTGCAATGTAGAATGCTAGTGTGGCTCTAATTTACTTGAGGATGTGGTTTTCCTTCTTTGTTGTTTCTGCAATTAGTGATGGAAATGTACTTTTAGCCTAGAAGTCACCGCCTTCACTTATGGTCTCAATTTGGCCCATGCTTAGAATTGTGATGGAATTACGGCATGCCCTTCGATTAGGAGCTATTATTCATTGTAAGCATCTTTCTTTTCATGCTAAAACGAAATGTTGATGACAGGTCAAGCTGCCCGTATGGTTATCTTGGCCTTTTTGGCTTGCTTGCATGAAATTTTTTGCCTTGCCAAATTATTTCCTTCTTTATTTTTTGTGATTGGGCATAATTGTCCCACTGCCATGGCTAAGAATCAAATCACCATTTTTTGAGCATCTTTCTACACACTAAAATCCAAACCTCATTAATAAGGTAGAAAAATACATGCAAGTTTGGCATGTCATCAATATGGCAAAAAAATTGTTTTTCATCCATATTGATAATGAAAATTTATCTTTTTATGGATTTGTTGGATCAATTATGTGCATCATGAACTCTAGTCTGTGGACAAACAAATTGACCTAAAGAAGCATTATACAATTGTGAAATATAAATTGAACACATTGCCCAATTCAACAAATATGTCAATTGCAAAGGCATTAAGATTTAACAATGGTCTATATTGCAATTTGTATTCTTTCTACAATGGCTAATACTATCCCATACTCTCAATTCCAAAAAAAAATTCAAATATTGTGAGAACCAACATCATTTGCACATTTGTCAAACTATTGACATTTTAAATTCTATAAATGTTAATTTCCTTCAATTTTGTGTGCAACAATCTGAAACAATATATATCAACATGCTAAGGTACAAAAAGTTTTTTTGGAATTCTAAAAAAGAAATAGAAAAAGATAAAAGTAATTCCAAATCAAGTAGAACAAAACTAAGTTTTAGACATGGCTAACTTTGAAATTGATTTTCTTTCAAATCACAACTAATATTTTCTTCAAACTTCCATGGTAACATGTAGTATGTTGCACACTACAAATTTTATATATCTACTTTTGGACTTTGTCCATTGATGTTTATGGTATAGTTGTTTGAATGAAAACATCTCAACTTTGAACTCAGCTTCATCCGTTACTATACATATTTGAGGACCTCTCAACAATCAAATATTTAACTTTTTCAATGAAAAATGAAAGCTTACAATAGTTAACCTTTAAAATTGCCCAAAAAGAATATTAAAATGATTAAAGGAATTAACTATCCATACCAAAATGAGCCTGAAATTTTAGATCGACCATATATGGTTGATTGGGCAATTAGGGGTTAAAGGAAAACCTTCATGCACTTAAGAAGTATGAGTTCCAATGGTGATGAAGGACCTTGATGGACGTTGGTGCAAACCCAAGACGTAGTTACATAGAAAGGCCAAATAGAGAAGTAGACTCTCCAAATATATAAAATTTGGGGCGATTCATGAAACCCGTACCATGCTTAAGTTTGTGCATATTTGACCTTCCATGCCTCCATTATCCGATGCAAAATCTTTGTTTATTTTGACTGAGGGATTTTCACAATGTGAAGTTCTTGCTAAAGAAAAGGCAACAATCTTTTCATGGCTTTGTTGGACAAATTAAACCTCCTTCACTCACTTCTAATCTCAATTAAAATATGCTCCATTGCTGGAATCCCATGAAGGTTGTATCTTCACATGCCCTCCATTTTATAGTCAAATTTAATTTTGAAAGAATATTAAAGTATCTATGAAGAATTTGTATAAGCATTCAACTAAAATTTTACATGGATTTGAGTTATTTTTGCACCCTTAGCAAGTACATTAAATGTCATAGTATAGGTGTCCATAATGCACATAATTGGATATGATTCTATAACAAATGGACCTACGTATTTTATATGGCAATTTTTCTTTTATAATTAGTTAAAAATCAATAAGAGATTAGATTTTGTTTTTATTGTTTAATTAAAACAATGATGTCTCCATACATCTAGCCATTAGGACTATTTCTAGCGGCTAGGAATATGATGAATATTTTATGGCCTCTTAAAAAAAATTCATAAGTTGGATGTCCAAAAACAATTTTATAGTGTAATGTTTTGTAGAAATTTGACACTAAATAAGCAACAATGAAGAAGTACTCACGAGGTGCTTTTGAATATGATCTTGAATCATTTTAATTTCCATATTTGTCAAACCACTCATTATAGCATTTGTATTCAACCTCTTATAATGTACTATTATTTTATTCATAATTTATTGATAAATATTAGATTAGTACAATATTTGATCTAGTTGCATAGATGTAATCAATAGATTTGAAATACATTACCAAATTGATCTTTAAATAAAAATTTCTTTAGGAAACCATTACATTGTTTTGAATAAATTTAGACTGTTGTGCTTCAAGGGTCATTAATAGATGCAAATGTATACTAAACAAGCTCAATTAATTATTTTGCCGAATATAGATAATGTTAACTAGCATAAATTTTGAAATCATGCAAATTGGTAAGGAGCAATATTTACTACTACGGTAGTCAAATATATTTTAGATAAATTCAATGAAGAATGTTCTATGCGACTCTCATTCTATCTTGAATACTTTGATTTCCATCCAATGTTCATACAAATTTCATTCAAAAGTTCACGCTAATTAGATTATATTCACTCCAAATTATCCAAGTTGGTGCCAAAAAGACTTGCACTATTCAGATTCTTGCACTAATTGATTTATATTTTGTAGCATAAATTCCATGTAAATCCCTTCTACTACCAACTTCCACAATAGATCTTTATATAGGATCCAAAGATATGCAATCTTAAAAAACTTGGATTCAATTTAATAGAAATTGTCAAAAACTATCTCTATTTAGGATTGTGAAAATAATAATTTTTTTTCCAAAATCCATCTATACAAAATTGTACTTCAATGTATAAATTATTTTTGAAAACCTTGAAAGATTTCAGTGATTAATGATAGAAAAAACAAATCTACACATGATTAATAGATTTTAACTCTTCCTCATTTGAGATTTTTGTACTATTCACAATTTTTTAACATTTGCATCCCATGCCATCTTATTAATTGCATACTTGTGAAATTTTAGAAGAAAAAGAGGGGTTTTACACATGATGCCGGAAGTTATTGGTTCTATTAATCACTACAGTATATCTTTTGAATTGAGCAACCAAGCTAAGAAAAAAAATTATATTTTTTCAAAGAGACTACATGTCCACATCTTGTAACAAAAATTTGAAAACATATGTACGAAATTGATTGTGTAGAAGTCTATTTGAATTTTTAATTGTCCATTCAACAAACATTTAGTTCTTTACAAGTTGAGATACAGATAGTCAAGATTATTCACTTCCAATTCTACAATAAAGGGTTCTTTTGAAGTGCTATTAATATGAAGTCAAACAACCATTGTGGAACGCTTCCAACTTTTTACATGGTACAAACTCATGCACAACATACTACAAGGTAATCAAGCCTTTAGATAAAACTTTTGAGTTTTTCCTAAAGGTGATTCAAGGATTCTTGTATAAGACAACTTCAAGTTATTTCATTTTTGACTTTGAAAATTCCCAAAACTACAGAAAAATTCTCCATAATATGTTTTTTGTTTTAATATTTTATAATTTTCAATTGTTTTTAAGAATGAAAATTTGTAATTTGAACTCTATCTATGCAAATCAACTTAGCTCTAAAATGCTAGGTGCTACATATTTATAGTATTCATTTTCTTCAATGTGAGCTTTCATCCAAATTCTAAGAAACTTGTAGAAATTAGTAATGGATGTTGTTGAATGCACAAAAATGTTACCTATTATAAAATGTTACTGGTTTATTATAGATTCGCACTATGATTTATTAGAAAAACAAAAGTCAACCAATGGATGGGTGCAAGTTTTACTACCATTACAAAATTTACTATATATAAAAAAATTTAGTTCGTTAAGTACAACCAATAAATTTATTGATGTTCTTGTTATATCATTTCAAGAACAACCTCAAAGATTTAATCTATACTATGCCTATGCAACAAAAAGATGCAAACATCATGATTTTGAACAATTAACACACACACTATTTCAAGAAAAATCCTAAGCCATTGATCTTTTAACCCCCACCCCCCTCTTGATCACCGTTGATCCAATTTAATAGACAATATGAATACAAACTAGGATACAAATATGAATATGAATACATAATATAGATAAGCGTACAAAAATAAAATACGGACATGGATATAAATACAAATACAAAATACGGATATGGATACAATAAACGGATATTGATACAGGCACTATATCCTATAGTGATTGCATGTGAATTGTTTCCTGGGAATTACAAATAGGGGGGAAGGGGGTAGTTTTGTAAATCAAACAATGAATGTTGCTAATTTAAATTCAAACACATTAATGCAATTGTTAATGCCTATGAATATAAACAGGAACAATTGTGACTATGTGTCCAAAAGATGCAAGAAGCCCAAGGAAGTCACTTAGAGTGTCCATTAGAAGCTATATGCATTAAGATTTTAGACCCCCTATACTATGTCCTAAATTTTAAATAAAAGGAAAAAAAAATATGAGTAGATTTTCCTACTTTGAAAATTTACGTCTTGAATTATTGATATTTTTAATTTTTTAATTATAATTAGTTACAAATTTTTTAAGTAAAGAAATACACTATAGAGCTGAAATAACTTTCGCACCCCTATATTATATAAGAAAAAATTGTCTAAAAAATGAACAAAAAATTGCTAAAAATAAATCTCTTTTGCAAGTTCATTTTTCTTAAATAAAGATGCAACGGTCATCTAAATGCATTCTCTATAAATATTTGAGTTGGAAAACATGCCATTTCAATTCATTTTTCAACCTATTCTAGAAATCATTTCGTATATTGTTTGAGTTGGAGATTTTTGGCAATAAAAACCTATAGTCATTATTAAATGAAGCTCAAAATTATAGGTTAAAATTATAGTTTATAAAAAAGTAAATAGGGGGCCAAAAAATCATTTAAACACACGTGGTTTGTTACAGATACACTAAATGCTCTCCTTGGGGCAAGCAATGCATCTTTGGGATATATTAATTTTACTATAGCTATATATCTTTTATACTATGACACCAAAATTCAAGTTCACAAAATAGAAATCATATTTTTGGTGAATATTGGAAGTTCAATTCTTCTAAATTGATTTGACAAATATCAACCAATACTTATAGTAACTGTAGAGATTAAGTAATTATAAAATTAACGTGTAACGTCTCTACTTTATGCAAAGCTACTTCAAAAAATTAATAAAGTCATATATCATTCTATTCCCTCCATCCCTAAATGATCTTCTAGTTGGACAAAGTGTTTGAGATTAAGGCTGAAAATAATGTTATTAGAAACATACTTTTAAAATTTTCAAGGAACTGTCATCCATTCATAAAATCTTCATTCAAGAATAAAAATGATCATTTTAAAGCAATCCAAAGATGATTTGGGGACCTAAATTTAAGAAGATCAAGAAGATCATTTGGGGATGATAAGAGTACTATAGCATGTCTAGATTTTTTTTCCAAAATCTTTAGAAACTAGAAGATTTAACCTTTAAATGCCACCGCCGACATTTTTTGTCTGATGGATGACAAAGAATCTTTCTAGTGGGATAAAAGTGCAACTATTAATCCTTGGAATTTTGTTGTGAAAAGGAGAGTGCTTTTGCAATTTTTAAGCAAATGATTCACATGGTAATCAAAGGTATGATTTTCTACAAGTTTTGTCTGTCCTTTAAGGATTCATGAAAGTTCTCCTTTATGTCTTTTAACCCATAAACAACACTGCAGTCATTTTTTGGTCAATGATTGACAAAGAATCCTTGTATATGGGATAGAAGTGCAACTATACATCTTCCCAATTTTGTGTGAAAAAGGGGAGGTCATCTACATTAGTTTGACTTTTAATGAATATCTTTGGAAATTTTTTTAAACCAAAGATTCATACCATATCAAAATGGATTATTTTCATAGTCACCAGTCCGTCCTTTAACCCCTAAAGACCTGTTTGTCCCCTTGGGGGACAATTTGGATTCGGGTAGGTTCCTGTGACCTCAATTTGTAGAGAATTTTTTGGCGATTTTTTGAGGTTGTGTGGTTCTGCGAGAGCTTTGTGGATATATAATTTTTATTTCAAATGGTGCCTGGAAGAAAAAATTATGCCAAAAATAGAGTTCGGCGGGCAACACAAAAAAATCACAAAAAGTCAAAATAAATTTCTTAAATATTTTTTCCAAAATCTATGTCTTTTTGTGTACATTTGAAGCTTTGATTCATTCTATTTAAACTAATAATGAAAAAGTTATGGACAATATTAGTTTTTCGGGCAATCTAAGCATCTTCTTGAAAAAATAACTTTTAGGATTCATTTTTGAATGCAATTTTTACATTTTTCAGAAAAAACTGTTAGACAAGGTTGAATTTGCTTGCTAGAACAATCTCACCGTTGGGATTATGGTATTTCAATTTTGTCTTAGAGCTATTAACGATTTAGTTATTCCTTCAATCTTGAACCTACTTCTACTTAACAATTATTTAATGAGTGAAAATTTAGTGTTTTTTTCTTGAATTTTTTTCTCTAGATTTTCAACTGAAGTATTCAACATATGAACTTAGAAAATAAAAACCAGCAATACAAAAACTTTCAGTTAAATAGGTTCAAAGCCCAAATATCTAGTCAAGCAAGGTGCAAAAAACCTTGTTTTCTTCACTTTGAATGCAAATATCTTGCAATCTATTTGGTCAAAGTTTCTGAAATTTCTTGCATACATTCTCATACTAGTCTAGTATAAGATCCTACGGTTAGATATGCACATTTTTTTTTTTTATAGTTTTTTGCTCTTTGCAATAGAAGTGGCAGTTTTGAGTGTGTTTTGATGGAGAAAAGGCCTTGGGGCTTTAGGGGTTAAAGATTAATTGCTTAGAAGACTTGATTGGACATCTCAGTATATCAAGATGCAAGACAATAACCCCGTTCTACGAAGTGGGACCAACAAGGTGAAAATGCAAGAATTTTATCCTAGAGAAAAATATAGGAATTTTTTATTTCTTATGCATAATTTTTTTTGTAAATTTTGAATTCATATTTGCAATTGGAGACCCCATACAATAGAACTTCTCTAAAGCAATAACTTCTCTAAAGTGATGGAGTATTGATTGCATGATCCCACACTAGACCTAATTCCAAACATACACATCATAGAAGTTCTTTGAGATTTGTGAGCATGGGGACTTAAGCCCAATCCTACAGCTATTACTTTAGAGAAGTTCTATTGTATATGCTAGGAGAGGTTAGAAACACATCCTAAACACGTTTCAAAATAGGAAGCAAGATTTTACTTTCATCATAGAGAACTTGCATTTTTACCCTGTTGGTCCTACTTCGTGGGACGGATTTAGTGTCTTGCCATCAAGATGGCAACCTGATTTACGGGCAAGGAGGATTGACACCTCTAATGCCCCATCAAAGGTAAATTAAAAAATTGCCCCCTATTTTGTACTGTTTAAATTTTGTATTTCTTTGCCTAACCTTGCTAATTTGAGGCCTCTATTTGCAAATATGAATTCAAAATTTGATAATTTTATCATATTTGCAGGGTTAAAAAAACGGAGGCAATAGAGGTGTCAATCCTCCTTGGCACCCATTTACTGGTATGTTCAGCGCGTGCCAAGTGTCAGAACACTAAGTTACCAGGAAAAAACGCCATTCTCAGTTAGGATTAGGAATTTAGGTTGCATGACTGACGAAGCGAGAGCATTAGCCTTCCATTTACTTCCACGTGTCGTTTAAGTAGGGCATTTGTTACCTTTTCCGCTGACATAGGGTAACTTTCTGGGTGCTCAACGATTGTTGGACGTCTGTAAGTTATTTTTTATTAGTTTATTTCACAGAGTTTTACTAGTAAGTTACTCTGTACCGGGCAGGGAGGATTGATTGGCCCCCTTATTTTGCCGGCCAGGGGTAAACACTGGAATTTTTTATTTGCAACATACAATAATATTATGAAATTCTGAATTCATATTTGCAATCAGAGGCCTTATATTTGGTTGGAGAGGTGAAGAATTATCAATAAACACAGCACAAAATAAGAAACAATTTTTTTAAATTATCCATGGTTAGAGCAATGAGGGGGTCAATTCTCCCTAGCCCTTATTGTTGACCAGGGTGAACTGACCGCTCGCTCGTCGGGAGCAGGTAAAATAAAAGATTCCCTATTTTGTGCTTGATAAATTTATCTTTTATAACACTCCTTGCTAATTTGGGGCCTCTGATTGCAAATATGAATCCAAAGTTTTCAAATTTTATCATGCATGAAAAAAAAAATTCAGGGTTCGCCAAAAGGGACGAGCAAGGTGGTCAGTTCACCCCTTGCCTTATTGCCCACATATATAAAATCTACCCCCTGTTTTGTACTGTGTAAATTTTGTATTTTTTCACTTTCCATAGGTAATTTAGGGCTTTTGATTTCAAATATGAATTCAAAATTTCAAATTTAATCATGGGTGGCAAATAAAAGATTTTTGTGTTTTCTCCAAGGATAAAACATTGGAGCAATGAGGGGGTCAATCTCCCCAAGCTAGTAATTTAGTTGGAAATTTTGATTTAGTTCAACAAGCTCAAAGTGTATGTAACTATACAAGTATAAGTTTTTGAGATTTCTAAGAGCAGTAGTTGAATTTGAAAACTTGTACAAATAAGATCTTTAACAATTTTGACTCAACATTCTACTTTATTGCATTAAGCTACCATTGAATTTGGATTTCAATTCCATCTTCTATATGGATTTGGGTTATGAAATTTCTATAAATGAGTTGGAGTACTTTAGGATGATATTTTGTACGAATAATTTTTCATTCATTCTTCAAAAAAATTGGATTATATCCAAACAACCTTCCTTTAACCCCAAAGTGACAAAGAGGACAGAAAGTGTCCTCACACAATTTCAAGTCCAGTTCAAAGTGCTGTAACTTTTTCATCCAAGGTTCAAATTCAATAAAACTTGTTGGAAAAGTTGCGTTCTCCCCTCTAGTTTGTGTGGTAAAATTTTCAGATTAATCCAAGGTTTATTGATTTTTTGGAAGCCAATCGAAGTTCACAACTTCAATTTGAGTTCACCAAATTGTATTTTAGGGCTTCAACTTCGGGGCCTTGTATCTCCTTCATCCATTGCTCATTTTCAATAAATAAAAATTGGGTTTTGTTCCCCTTGAAATATAGTTATTGTGGTAAAGTTTTCATGTCAATCCAAGTTGTCTTGAATGTTTGGGAGCAATTCGAAGTTCCAAATCCTGCCATTTTGGGAGTATAGTGAACTTTGGCGGCTTGTTTCTTCTTCATACAGAGTCCATTTTCAATCATTCTTTTCGGAAAAATTGTGCATACTAGTCTAGTTTGTGTGGCTAAAATTTCATGTTAATCCAAGAATTAATGAGTGACAGAGAAGCATTCTAGTAGAATGAGGTTCAGCTTTAGATCTGTTTTTTGCAATTTTTCTTGCTGATTTTTGACATTTCAAAGCCGTTTTGTAGACACAATGAGTCAATTGAATGAATTTTTTTTCCACCAATGTGTTTGTATACTAGTTTTGAATCATTTTGTAGTGTAAAGTTTTTTCATTTGAGTAGGTTTAGGAATCAAATTTCACCTCCAAATGTGTTTTTGGGAAAATTTCAGCATCCATTTTCAACACTAAAACATTATGATCTTGCAATCTATGTGGCCAATTGACTTCAAATTTTGTATATGTCATCTACAGCATATACACTACAAGATTATACGGTTGAGATTTGTGTAACTTGAAGACATTTAGATCCATAAAGCTTCAAAAGCAATGATGCTTTTGAACCCCAAAAATTGAATGTCACTTTGGGGTTAAGCCCAATTGATTCATGCATTTGAGATGTAATCCTTTAACTTTAGAATGTTGGGGTGGTGACTATGGAAACCTTCCCTTTTAATGCTGTATGAATCATTTGCTTAAACAAATACAAGAGTTCTCATTAGAGGTCCAACTATTGTGCAAGACCTCCCTTGTTTCCACACAAATTTTCAAGGACAATATATGTGTTTCTATCTAATATAGAAGGATTATCTGTCATCCATCGGACATTTTTAGACTACCGCATTGTTACAGGATCAAGGACCAAGGATACACCAAATTTCAAAAATTATAGAGATGTATTATAAAATGCAATTTAGAGTAATGATTTAATTAGATGACTCTCAAACCATATTTTTTAAATATGATCCATAGATCATATCCATACAACTAGATAAACTAGTACTCAAATCAATATTTTACAATAAATTTTGAAGCTAAAAACTTGAAATTCTTCTCACATCAATTGAAGATTGAATATTTGTAATTTTTGTAATAATTTATTTCCTTTAAATTCAAAATGCTAAGTTCTAATCATAGTGATTTTTGAAGATTTTTATTTTACTTTTTTATCCAAGTTGTTTTTGAAGGGTCATTTTTTGAATTTTTATTTTTATTTTTTGAGGCCAAATCTATTAGGATATCCTTTCAATTGTAGAATATTTTCAAAGCAAAGTCTTCAAAATCTATACTATACAAATGTTAAAGAATTAATACAAGAATCTTCAAAAAAATCAATGGATGAAAAAATGCATACCTATAACCTTGGGATGTGTTTGGGCTTTCATCTTTTCTTCTAAATTTGATTGCTTAATCCTTTAGGGGTTTATTTATTGAAGATTTATTTGAAATTTTTGCATGTTGTGGTTTTTTATGAGAAGTTACACCATACATGCCCAATTGCCTCCTATGTTTCAATCCCTGTACTTGTTACCTTGATAAGCTTTAAAATCTCACATACATACATTATACAATTTCACCTCCTTCTAAATCTTCAAAGAGAAATGTTGGATGCTAAATGTTACTAATTCTTCAAAACATCAATTGTAAATCTACCTTGCCACATGCTAGAAGAACCTCAAAGCTAATTAATTAGAGTATATATTTTATTATTGTTAAAAGACAAAAGATTGATAAGTTAAATAGATATTATTTGTTAAACCTTACAAGATGCAAACTATTATTAAACTACTTTGCTATAAATGATCAAATTTTTTAACCAATAGGTATATTCTTCATTTCTACGTTGATCTTGAAAAGTCATCCATTGACCTTTTTTGGGCTTGTATAGTGCTACAAGATTAATAGCCAAAAACTTAAATATATATTATTTGTTACATGTTATTATAATGTGGTATGTTGTATCTTGTACTCCCAATTTGTAGCATATGTAAGGTAGGAAGCCCATAAAGTACTTAGGCTCTAAAAATGTTCTTTGACACAAAAGGTACATTTTGTTTTTCTCATTGAGCACCAACAATGTACAAATAGTGTACATTCGAGGAAGTAGACGCTTTTAGAGCATGAATATGACAAATGCATTTCAACTTCAAAATTTTAGAACTAATGTTATAAAGCTCCCCAAAATATGAAACAATTTGGGTTGGATTCCAATTCTATTTACCTTTCAAGGAAAATTCACGAAATAAGAATTCAAGAATATAATATTTCAAGAAGTATATCCTTCCCCAAATTAATTCTCAGACCTTAAATGGACACTTTGTGAACCTCCTACCTTAGAAGTTCAACTGTATCAATTTCAATCTCTACTATATAGGTACCCTCCAAGAAGTCTTACAACTCCACTATGGATTCTTTCAAATTTTTCTTTTTTAACTCCATTTTAAGAATATCCTATTAAAATTATCCTATTTAATTTATTATTTTTTGCAATGTTGATCAATACACCAATTTTCATCTTTAGAAAAAATAAATTCCATTTTTTGATCAATTATTTTGTGTGTTTTCATCGTGTCACATAATTATAGATTGAAAATATTGGTGATGGGATTTCTTAAAATTTTACTAAGAAAATATTTAAGAAACATTAGTGTGCACATCTCACTTTTATAAAAAAATCCACATTACCTAGGAATTTTTTTATAGTATAGAGAAATCAATGTCAAGGTGTTGCCTTCCTAAATTTTATTAAATGTATATTTCAAAATTATAATTATATTTTACTAATTGATTCTTATATTATGACTAGTTTTGTACTTTTGAGCATGATGCGGGGCATGCTGGTGCAATTAGTTTGCCAAACTAAATTATAGTTTAGAAAAATTTGTTGTACAAATTTTTGATTAGTGACACTTTGACGTTGAATTCCCTACAATGTAAAATTTTCCTAGGTAATGTGGAATTTTTGTAAATTTTTTTGTAAAAGTTGGATATGGACATTGATGTTTCTTAAATGTTTCTACAATAAAATAAAAAAATTAACACTAATATTTTTCAATTAGTTATTATGTAACACAATGAAAAACACGCACAAAAATTGAGCAGAAGTGAAATTATTGTTTTTTGAAACTGAAAATTGGTGTGTTGATAAAGATTGCATAAAATAATAAATTTAATGGGATAGTTTTGATAGGATGTTCTTAAAATGGAGTTAAAAAGAAAAAGTTTGATGAGCTTCATAATAGGGTTGCAAGACTTCTTAGAGGATACTTGCCTACATGTTTAGTAGTTGGATATAAAAGAGACCATCTTCTTGAAATCAACCCTATAATTAAGTATTAAACGGACATAAGGTGGTCTTCAAATGGATATGTGACAAACATTGAATGGTATGAAGATAAAGTAAGGGCACAGTAAAGCATATTAGATACTACTTTAAAGTTTAAGTATTGATGGTTAAAGCAAGTAGTTGGATCCATTTTCAAATGTAGTAAACCGTGGACATTGTATTTATATTGGAAGTTGGTAAGCTAACCACTTTGTTATGAATAAAGGAAAAATCTGAGAAATTGATTTGACACAAGCATGGTCACATTTAGGGCCCATGCAAGTCCCCATGCTTCTTCTTGATTTTCCCATCTCTCTTTACATGTGTATGCATTTTGACAGACCTATTGTTAAGGGATAGGTGCCAAGGACAAAAATCTTTGAAAACTCACAAATAATTCAATAATGCCTGTAGAAATACGAAACAACTTGTGTTACATGCCACATCTATTTCTCTTTTTCTGAAAAATGAGCTTAAAAATCTTCCTGTCCACGGAAGCCCATGAAAAGAAAAAAAGACGAGCCCTTAAAATGGTCGCTTTTTAAAAACATACTACCTTAGAAGATTCAAAGATATTTACCCCAACCGCGTGGGCGTTCAGACCAAAGTATCCGTAGTTCACACTTTTACAGGAAGACTTCAGGAGTTCCCAACATCTTGCTCAATCACCTTCAAGAGACAAAAGCGCCGGCTCTCACTTTCATGAGTTTCTAGAATCTAGACAAACCGTCAAACTTGCCTCTGACAAAACACAGCCCCTATTCGGGAATCAAACTGACTCCGTCCCTGCCCTTTTTCACTTTTACCGGCCCCGCAAAACCGACCGGCACCAAAATATCTGCCAAAGGCGGCCCTTTTGTATCACTCTCAAGCACCAGCAAGCCTTCCAAGCCGACACGTACCCCCCCCCCCTGGACGGCTCCCACCGCCCAACACGTAGTCCTGCCACTCGCCCTGTTCGACGGTTCCACCCCCCCCTCCTCCTCCCTTCCTCGCAGCATCTCTTCGTCGCTTAACTTACAGCACGTCCCCTCAATAAAAACAGGCACTGACAGTAGTACTGCTCTGATGGGTGCTCGCCGAGTGCCACCATGAAATTCCATCTGCCAACATTCGGCAGTTGGCCTCGATCACAGTTGTCCAATCTCGAATACCATGGAACTCAAAGTAGTACGTGAAGGCGACACCTGATCGATGACGGACTGGAAGTAAGTAACGGAGTTCACGCTTCACGGGGGATGGGATGCAGCTTTGCTCAACCAAGTCCATTGGGTGATTCAATCTTGTGTGTGTCCCGTTTGTGGAATTGGAATACATTTGCTACGCAATTTGGAAGCTGTGTCTTTCGTGGTAGTGGGAGATTCGTGGGTGTTGGTTTGACAGATGGGATGCACGCAGCTTTGCTCAATCAAGTCCACTGAGTGATTCGATCTGACTTGTGTGTGTGTCCCGTTTGTGGAATTGGAATACATTTGCTACGCAATTTGGAAGCTGTGTTTTTCGTGGTAGTGGGAGATTCGTGGGTGTTGGTTTGACAGATGGGATGCAGCTTTGCCGAGAGCTTTGCTCAATCAAGTCCACTGAGTGATTCGATCTGACTTGTGTGTGTGTGTCCCGTTTCTCGAATTTGAACACATTTGCTAGCTACACGAGTGGCAAGTTGTGTCTTTTATGCTAGTGGGAAATTCGTGGGTGTTGGTTTGACAGATGGGATGTAGCTTTGCTCAATCAAGTCCACTGAGTGATTCGGTCTCACTTGTGTGTGTGTGTCCCGTTTCTGGAATTGGAATACATTTGTTACAAAATTTGGAAGTTGTGTCTTTCATGCTACTAGTGGGAGATTCGTGGGTGTTGGGTTGACTGATCGCTGGGATGCAGCTTGTTCAATCAATCAAGTCCATTAATTGATTGATTGATTGATTCGAGCTTCTGGCATGCATGGGTGTCCGGTTTCTCGAATTTGAACACATTTGCTAGCTACACGAGTGGCAAGTTGTGTCGTTCATGGTAGTGTGAGATTCGTGGCTGCGTGGTGGGTTGACAGAAGGGAATCGAATTTGTTGAAGGTTTCAATTCGGGATTCGATAGTCTGTGTAGCTGTAATTGATCGGGTGAGCTAGAGCTTTGGGAGGTTGTGAGGATTGCGGAATTGGGGTCAGTGAGCGAGTTGATTGATTGGATTAGTTGTCATGGATGTGTTGGTGCGGTCGGGGCTCAATGCATTTGAGTTCGGGATTTTCGAAGTTTATGGAAATACGTAGTATTCTCGAAGTTGATTTCGGCAATTGCGTGAGATTCTCGAGGTTGCATGGTGGAACTAAAGGTTTGTATTCTGGGTGTCAGTGCGTGGATGCGAGGGTCGGACGTTGCTGCAGTTGCGGAGTCGAATTCAAGTGTCGCTGTCGGTATTTGGTGTCAAAGAGATCGGAGGCGTCGATCAGCTTTTGCGATGAATTTCTTCTTCTTCCTTGACATTCAACAGTGTGGTTGAGGTCGAATTGGGGGCTCACAGGGGCATTGCTAATCTTTGAAGACGATTAGATTGAAAGCAATCGAATGTTGAATCGGTGTCGTTTTGGGGTCATTGCGAATTTCGCAGCTCCGAGGTCACAATTCAGAAATTTCTTTGGTATCACCGCTTCGGCTACTTCGCTAGGTAGACAGAATTGGTACCGAGCGCGCAGATCGAAACATTCCGACTGCGAATTTGATCGGAGTGGGAGCTGGGACCCCGAGAATAATGATCACAGTAGAGTCTCGGGAATTGTGGGCTTTCTCAGTACATTACAGTATTCCTGGAAGCAGGCATCACGAAGCGCAAGAATTCAACTACAATCGGATTGCAAACTTCGCGTGGAGAAAGAATTAATCGAAATCACAGTGAGAGAGAGCAGTATGGCGGAGTCGGAGCGCAGCACAAGAGGTGATCGAGATGCACGCTGGTGGATGAGATGCCAACCCCACATCCGCGCTCTCCGGGAGGCAATGCACTCCGCCACAGCCAACCGCGATGTCGAGAATCTCTTGCAGAAGTGCGTCTCGCTCTACATGGCGTCCATTCATCACAACTCGTCGCTGGAAGACGAGAAGATTTACATCGCTCTTTCAGGTACATAAACGCTAAATCCCACCTATTTGCATTGTTCTTTAATTTTGAATAGTTTTCTTGTTGTTGTTTTAAAACATTCTCCAACAGTAATTTGGAATGGTTTTGCTCATGTTTCCAATGCTTACTGCAATATTTTTTGCGACGTAGTCCAGTTAGATCGCTCCCAAAATTGTTCGTCAAAATCGTTAGAATTTTTTGGTGATGTTCATATGATTCATCTGATTGCTTGCATCCCGCAGGTGGGCGGATCACAGCTATGGAGGCGATGTTCACGTGGCTGGGAGGCTGGCGCCCTTCGTCCGCCATCCTGCTCGTTTACTCGCTCATGGGCGTGCAACTCGAGGACGAGATTCGCAACTTCGGCTACGGACTCCGCGACTTGACTAACACGTCGGCCGTGCTTTCGCATCGACAGATCACTAACCTCACGAAAGTCCAGAAGACCACACGCGACGTGGAGAGGAAGCTGTCCAAGAAGCTTGCTTACATTCAGGTACTAGAGAATCAATCAAAACATCATAACCTAAATAATGCCCTAGTTAGCTAGCTTGAGTGCTTGATCGATGGAGGTGATGGTTGAGGGTTTACTTAGAGAGCTAAAGGAAAGTGTTGCTAACACGTGCAGATGCTTATAAGCGACCGAGATGTCCTTGCAGCCGTAAAAAGGCAGGTAGAGTTTGAATCCACGTCAAGAACTACAACTACTACTACTAGGTCTTCAGATTCTTCTTCTTCTTCTTCTTCTTTTTCGTCCTCGTCTTCGTCCTCTAAGACGAGGACTGAGGATTTAAGAACTGTTCTCAAGCCTCGGATGTCACGCCTAAAGAAATTGCTCATTCAAGCGGACCAACTCCGTTTAACAACCCTCCACCAACTGTTTTTAGTTCTCACTCCTGTGCAAGTCGCCCGATGTGCCAGTGCCGCGTTCGAGCTTGCGTTCATGATGCGTGAGTTAGGCAATGCCGCTCACTGCAGAATCTTGAGAGCTCCCATTCCTCCTAATCCGGAATTAGCACCTCATGTTGAAGCAACTCCGAGCTGTAGCTTGAAAGATTATTGCAGCAGTAGTACCAAGCATAACTTTGTAGAAGAAGTAGAGCGTGACGATGATTGATGGCCTATCAGTCTGGGCACTTTTGTTAGTGACTGTAGGGTTAGGGTTTAGGGTTTGGGTCCCTTCAGTTGGCCTTTCTCCCTTTCCATTGGCCTTTGTGTGCAGTAGTCTAACACACCAGGTCGATGATCTGTGTGCCAGCAATTAAAGCTTTGCAGTGAGTGAATTGCTGGTGCTCCGAAACTCTTTCACCAGAGTTGGGGAGTTGGACCCGTTGTCTGAGGTAGAGTGAGGGGGGAAAGAACTCGAGCGATGGTGGAGTTGACGGCCGATCTTATTGAAGCTTTGGAGATGGAAGCATTCTTCTGACAAGATTGGGGTAAGCAATCAAGTGAAGCACTCTGCAGCAAGTTTGCTAAGAGTTCAATTCAAGGTTAGAGGCCACTTTTACAGTTTGTTATGGTGCTATGGATTCTGACAAACTTGCACTACGGATCGGCAGCTTGTGTTGTTACTGCTCAATCTTCATCGTCTTCAGTTGAGGGCCTAGGGTTGCTGTAATTCACTAACGAAACAAGCGTGCTGTGTAGAATGGAGCATTTTCTCCGTATGCCATTTTCTTGTGAATGTGTGCAATCAAGTTCCATTGATCGAAGGACAGGTGAATTTGCATAGGACTGTTGCTCTCGTTTCTGACCTTGCATCACTCATGTTAAAACAATGTTTTCAGTACCAATGTTTTAGATTTTTTGAGGAACTTTTAAACGACATTAGAAAGAGAATCTTTCTTATGGTTCACGGGGAAGTCTCCTTTTGGTTGCAGTGATCATACAGAGCCCTCCCGACGAGACATAGGGCATCTTTTGACGATTACTGTGACCATAGGGAGATCTCTTCATGAATTATGGCGAAGAAATCTTTCTTTACGATCTCTCTAAAAGTTCATGAACTACTCTAATTTGATTGAAAACCAGTTTTTAACCTTCGATACGAATCACATTCAACTGAATTGGGAATAGCATGACAAGGATTTCGTTCCTACTTCTCCAAGGCACTGTAAGTGCAATACGAATGGCTCCATAGAGCATCGATCCTCCATGACGCACAGGTACGGTGGTATTAATAATGCTTACAATTATCTTGGCTCCGCTTCAGCTTTACAGAATCAGGAGAGAACCTGCAAGCGTGCTCGGAATGCTGATGGTGATGCTCCTGCAAATGGTTGCCTGCCTCAACTATTTTGCAAGTCTCGGAGACACAGCATCGGTGTTGCGACAACTGTTACCCACCCTCTAGGGAGAGCATTGTGGTGCGAGAAACGAAGCAATTAGGTTTTTGTTGATAGATAGTGATGAAGCGCTCACTGCAGATGTTTCCTGTACTGAATTTTTTTCATTTGAAATGTAGAAAACTCTTACCTCGAACACCAGTGTCCGTTGTATCGATACTTTGCCACACAGAGGCTCCGAATGTCCACTCTTTTCTCTTCCTGAACAATTGCAAAACCGGCAATTGTAGAAACTCTCGTACCGTAATCAGTTTGATTTGTCAACAAGAATTTCTATCAATTTGCATAACAAGAACAGTTCTTTCGGAAGCAAGAGACTGTACCTGACGTACTATGTTCAACCAAGAGTGAGTTTCACACGATGCCATTGAGAAATCCAAAGAAAGAGAGAGACGGAGCAAATCCCTGAACACGAAGTTCACAACTGGCGCTCCAGCAATCTTCCCATGTAGTTGCAACCCAGCACGTGGAGTTAAACGTAACCTTGAAAGGACTTTGGCCTTAGCGTCCTTTACATGGGGAATCCTTGAAGGAGGCGGCCCCCCATGACCAAGGTAGTTACCAAAATGCTTCAATTATTGGACAAATAGGTGCATTTTTTGTTTCTACAAGGAACAATGAAGTCATTCAAAGGTCCTTTCAAGTGCTTCTCAACATTTTTCAAGGGTTAACCTTGATCTTAGAAAGTCATTCATTAGCTATTTTTTGACCTTTGTGTGCTTATAAGATTATCTTCAAATCCTTTAAGGAAGCGGTTGCGGTGATGGATACTCACTCAAATATGATTCAACTTTTGGACCAATAGGTGCATTTTCTATTTCTTTAGTAAGAGAGAAAGTCATCCATAGGCCATTGCGTGTCTTTAATATTGTTTTGAGTTAAAGATTTGTGGGAAAGTGTATTGGATTCCCATGGAACACAAATTATATACTAAATATGGCAAGACATACACCATTAGATTCATAATTCAACAATTAGCATGTAGAATGTGTGACCACTTTGCAAATTACGAGACGTATACTCGGACATATAGGAGGTGCTACGTGTCATTGAATACAATTGAACATGAATGCAAACTTTTGTTATTATTACATACCCCAATCCATGCACCTTCTACATCAAAAATACAAAAACACCATGTTGCATCCAAAATTGGATTTTTCTTAAACCTACAAGGGTTAGATAAGAATTGCCCAATATTTTATGAAGAGTTAATTTTTATACTTTGTGAGAACGCTAGACTAACATAGGATGTTTGATTTCAATAAGAAGTCAAATTTTTCAAATTTTATCACCAAGTAAAATTAATAAATGTTATTTTCGAGGGTGGTACAGATCCAAAAAGAGGAAAAAATATTATAAGGCCATTGTGTCAAAAGACAATATGAACAACAATATGCTAGTTCAAGCCATACTTGTTGGATTCTGTAATGTCATCAAATTGCGGATGGAAGTCAAGCTGTAAGTTTCACTTCAATCATGTCCAATGGCTTGGGAAAATTGACCCTACAATTTTCCTTCTCCATTAGATATGCAATTTTACAACCCAAATAATATTCAAGCAATCAAATTGAAAAAAAATAAAAATAAAAAAGTAACATGATGCTTTGTATGAGAGGAATTTGCAAAGTTTTAAGAGATGAAATAAAAGGAAAGCTTTGACATAGACTTTTAACTTCTTAGCACTTGAAGGGCCTAAAAGCCTTTTGTGGCTGTATAGTGTATTATGAATTTGGTGGTATTTGATCAAACAAATATTGACCAAATACTTTTTAATACAAATTAAATTAATGATCATGATGGAACGTAAATAACAATGTATCACAATTCAGATATTAAACCACAATTGAAGAGTTATAAGGCTATACATGAGTCATATAATGCGCTTTCTTGGGCCTTTCAAGGATTCACCTCTATTGATCCAAGCAACCATTTTTTGGTCATTGCCCCTCTTTTTTAAGCTGTCCATTTTCAAATTTTGAGTTTATAAAAAATATAATGAGTGAATTGAATGATATTTTCTTTTACAATAATTTTATAGACACAATGAGTGAATTGAATGATATTTTCTTTTACAATAATTTTATAGACACAATGAGTGAATTGAATGATATTTTCTTTTACCAATGTGTTTTTATTCTGTTATGGAATCACTTTATAATTTAAGATTTTTCATTTTAGTAGGTTTAGAAATTGAATTTCACCCCAAAATGTGTTTAAAGGAAAATTTCAACATCTTTTTTTTTAAAAGTGAAAAACATTATAATCTTGCCTTCCATGTGGCCAAACGACTCCAAATTTGATTTAAGTCATCTACAATATGTACATTACAAAATTATACAGCTAAGATTTCTATACCTTGGTGGCACTTTGGACTATAACACTTCAAAAGCAATGATGTTTTAAACTCCAAAAGGTCCTTGGCCTTGAAGGATTAACCCTAGAAAGGCCCTTGGGGTCCCTCTATATATACAACCCGTATTTAGCTTTATAACTCTTCAATTGTGGTTAACTACATGACTTGTGATATATTGTTATAATTTACATACTACCAAGATCATTAATTTACTTTGTACTGAACAATATTTGATCAATGTTTTTTGGGTCAAATACCATTGTATTCATAATATACTATACGGCCACAAAGGGTTTTTAGCCCATTTTAGGATTAAACTCTGCCTTGTGGTTTTAAAAAAACTGAATGGTGTAGTGTAGTTCACAACTCATTTTGGAGGGGGTAGTTTGGACATGGATTGAAAAGCTAGCCAACCAATGCAATTATTGCCCACCTCAAAAATGGAAAATCCATCTCAAAAAGGGTAGATGCAAGGAACTTAAGGAGAAGACAAGTGTCCATTCTTGTTTTTCTTACAAACACTACATGCATGTACTCTCATTTCAGTGACCACCGGCATTGCAAGCTCGACCATGAATTGAAAAATGCTTGGAATGTTGTGAAATTTTAGATGAGCATTTTCTACTCTCTTGGCTTCCATTGAGCACAAAAATGTCATCATTTCAAAATATTCTCTCTAAGATATGCTCCTTCAAAATGCACTACCCTATTTTTCCATTGACCCAAATAACTTCAAATTTAAATATTTACTAAAACATGCTGTCAAATAATCTGAATTTTTTTGAGTTACTCACTCTCAATGTGAAATTTTAAGATCCAAGGGTTAGATTCTATTTGATCTCAAGAAGAAACGAGCAAACAAATTACTCAAATTCTTGGCAATTTTGAAAGTACACCTTTCTTGAATCACTAGGATTGATTAAAGACTAGAAGTCTAAAATTATGAAGATGAATTGTAAAGTACAACTTAGAATAATAATTTAATAAGGAATTTTAAGCAAAAATTAAAAAAATGATTTATAGACAATATCCATATGATTAAATCAATAGTTGCACTAATTTTTCAATAAAATTTGAAACTTAATATTGGAAATGCTTTATAAAATTTATCATAGACTTATTTGATGCCTCATGATGACATTTGTATAGATTTAATTGAAATTTTCTAATGTAAAATGAAATCTAACGACTATGTAATTTTGAAAATAGATCTTCTTCAAAATCCATCAAGCTATCTAAATTTAATGTGCAATCTCTATAATTCAATGTTAGACTATAATAATTCCAAAACAATATTGAAGTTTACACGTTCATAAATTATTGTTAAAACACAATAATCTAACTAAATGAGAGACTTGTTAAAAGTGATTCAAGTGGGATATTAAACATATCATCAAAATAATGTTTATAGTATGTATAGTAGAATTGTAACCATATACTTATAAAAATAGCCACATAAAAGTCAATTGTTTATTACAAGGCCAATAGATTGTTGAGGCCCATCATTCCTAAATGTAAAATAATTTCTTATACTAGTAGAATTGTTATATGTCATAAGATTAAGTCACTATCAAATAAGGTATTTTTAATTGACAAAGGATTAAAAGATTATTAAACAAGATTGCACTAAAGAATGTATGAAAGAGGCATGCATACATAAATTACTCATTATAATTAGGCTCTTGTTCATAATGTAAAGTCATTCATAATCTCAATTGCATGCTACAAAAAATGCTCCTCCTTTCAGAATCTAAATGCGTTGACCAATTACAATTACAATCATATTTTTATTTTTAATATGGTTCATATCTAGGCACCTCTTAAGGTTAGTTGAGAAGGTTAATCATAGATGTAAACTCAAATTTGTTGCAACATTTAAGAAAACATTGTATGTTGGGGTCAGAGATTCAGTAGATTCCATACAATTTATTTATTGGAGGGTTGAATATCTTTCTATTAACTAGATTTAGAATTCTTGGAATTATATTTCATAAGATTTGGAATATTTTGTGACCTTTAACAACATGGTCATTCCAACTTAATAAGTCAGCAAAAGGATTAGTTAAATTTTAACTTCTTTCAATGAACACATTTTTTTTGGAGGAGAGAAAAAGGACTAAGCTTAGTAAGCTTATGTATTCCATGGATTTTTTACATTTATAAAGCAATCATTGTGGAATGTATATTATTTTTTATTTTTCCCTTTTTATTGGGTTTTTTTAGGATACAAATCATTTTTATTAATATTTTCTACACTATTCAATTATGCCACTCTATTTTTTTTCTGAAAATTTCATTAAATATCATATTTAATTATATTTTGAATTATTTTTAAACAAATTTGACCCGAGCTTTATAAACACATTATGCTTTTAAATTTTAAATTTAGAATAAATCAATCATTTCAAACTTCCTATGCTCTCTATAATTTTCTTGTTTATTGCATTAATTTTCATTGCCAGAAATAACACTTACAAAATTTGGAAAAAGATCTTTCTCCCATGAGGTACTCTAGAAGAGTAACTCTGATCTTAGCAAGATGCTAAATTCGTTCCACGAAGTAGGACCAATAGGGTGAAAATGCAATTCTTGAAGGTAAAAGTAAAATCTTGCTTTGAGCCGTACTCAGGGTATAATCTAGACCTATGCCGCCTAATTTAGGTGTCTTTGATTGCAAATATGAATTCAGAATTTGCAAAAAAATTCTTGCGTGAAAAAAAAAAATTCCTACATTTTTCCCCTGGGATAAAATTCCTGCGTTTTCACCCTGCTGGTCCCACTTCGTGGGACGGGTTTATCGTCCCGCATAACAAAGCATGAATGAAGAGTCCGTGGGAGTCTAGGAGATAGTTCTACTACCTAGGCCATGAAGGCTTAATAGGTAGCTCGAGCTATCCTCTAGGTACTGTACCGATTCTTACAATTCGCCGAATCCCGAACGAAGCAGCTTGCCATCCTCTCCAGATTTCAAGCACCGTCTTGCAGGAGAGACGTACGGAGTCGAATTGGTGGTATAGATATTATTTTTATGTGCCAGATACCAGAATACCTCCAAGTGCATCAAAGCACTCGATACGATGTCGTCCAACTTCAGACAGAATTTGCAATTTTTTTGCAGTAGAATGATTCAGTCTTTCTCTTGATAATTCTTTGGGAGTCAAATGATCTTTTCTCCTGAATGTAATAATCATGATTTAATTAGTGCTACGAATTTTGACATTAATAAGTGATCGGCAATTTCGGTAGAATTTGTTCTGCAACGGCATTGGAATTTGCCGGAAGTTCTCAAGGTTGTTGCTCCCGTTAATAGTCAGCATTACTGTATGTAATGCTGTTTGAAATGTGATGCAGGTTTCTGAATTGGAAGCACGTGCTTCGATTCATAGCGAGGTGCAGTCTTGTGCTGTAGAAATTTGACCGTCGAGTATTTGAATTAGTTCACTCTGGATGAGGATAAAGAGGCTCTCGGAGAATTTTCTTGTTAAGTATTTAGCTCTGGAACGAGTTTGCTAGGGAAATTGAGGCAATCGGAGTTCGTGTGTGAGGGACGTAAGATTTGCGCTACTCCGGTTTCGGTAGTTTGTTCGAATTTGAAGCGTTGAGGATTGATAGTGCGAATTATGGCGGGAAGCGAAATGAAGCAGATGGCGACCGAAGGCCTGCAACGGCAGCCATCTGGGAGGCAGTTTGAGAGACAGAAATCCATTCTGGAGCCTGGAAAGTACGTGCGGTCGACCTCGATGGTGTTGAAGTCTGAGGAAGTGGCCATCGCTCCACCGGCGCCCGCAGAGCCGCTCGTGCGCCAGGTTTCGAGGGGCTGAAGCCTCTGAACGTCAAATCTGAGGATCTTCTTCCCGCAGGTCCGGCGGGAGCTTTGTACGGAGTGTTGGAGAATGGGATGCGGTACTATGTCCGCAAAAACACGAAGCCGCGAGATCGAGTAGCTCTTGCACTTGTGGTGCCGGTCGGGTAAGCTTTGATGGAACAGGGTCTTGTTTCTTTCATTTTGTTAATATCCTGCTGATTCACACCATTTCTTGAGTATCTTTGTTTCAGTGATAGCCAAGCTAGGATTTCCATTAGGCGGTTTCTGTTTGCGACAAATGATGCCTGTGAGTCCTCAGGAATGTCTGAATCTTCTCAAGGCGTACTGGCAATTAGAACCTCATAAGATGCAGGAATTATTTCAAATTGTACTTTAGGATGTGAAATCAAAAACTGATCTCTTGAAATGAAATGTTGAGTGGCAGGTCTGTTTTTGAGGAGGACGGCGAGCAAGGTGTCGCACATATTGTGGAGCATTTGGCTTTTAGTGCTACGAAGGATTATTCAAACCATGATTTGGTTCATTTCTTGGAGACTATTGGCTCGCAGTTTGGACCTTGCAACAATGCGTACACATTTTTTGATGAGACCGTCTATGAGATATTGGTTCCTGTTGATAGACCCGAAATCTTGTCCAAAGCTCTACATGTTTTGGCTGAATACAGCACAGAGGTATGATGCAGCTTACAATATAAATGTTTCTTTAGCAAATTCTATTGTCTCTGACCTCTAATGCGTTTCATATGTTGAAGCAATCTACTGGGGGAGTTCTTGCGAAGCTTATGTTGTGAAATGAATTTTCAGATTCGCGCATCCGATGAGGATTTGGAGAAAGAGAGAGGTGCTGTGCTGGAGGAATGGAGACAGGGAAGGAATTTCGCCGGGCGATCAAGCACAGCATACACGAAAGTCTTGTTGGAAGGTTCTAAGGTGTCATATCTCATCTTGTTTCAATTTTAGGGTAGTTTTAGAGAGGTTCGCGTACTTGTTCCAGTGACAACATTTACTGGTCATAGCAAGGGAGTTAAATCGATCACCTCTGTTAATGATAGGAATCAAGCAAGGTCATGTGGCTCCTTGCAAGTTACAGCACCAGAACTACTCATCGGTTTGTGTACCGACAAACGGTAATTATTCCTTAATGAACTTTTCTAAACTCTCTGACTGCTTGCAGTATGCTGATCGTCTACCAATTGGAGAAGAGGAAGTTATAAAAAGCGTGCCTGGGCAACGTGTGCGAGATTTCTACCGCACTTGGTATCGACCAGAAAACATGGCAGTTGTTGCGGTTGGAGACTTTGACAACTCTGAGGTATTCCACTTTGTGGCACGAATTTGGCTTGCTCAAACCTCCAGGACCTTTTCTGGTGTACAGAAGCCTTTTTTCTGTAGTAAGTTCAATGGTATGCTTCTTGAAGTCTTAGAATAGCTTTGAACAGTATCTAAATCGATTGCATACGCCGAAAACATCCTTTCTGATTGAATTCCTTTGGTGTTCTTTTCTTCGTTGGAATGCTTGTCAAAATTTTAATTTTTTCATGTTTACCCTAGGATGTTGTCAAACTCATCAAACTTGAGTTCGCCGCTAAGCAAAGTCATGTTCAAGACACAAACTGTTCTCTCACAACCCCGACATTCCCGGTGCCTCCACATGATGAACCGCGCTTCTTATGTTTTGTGGATCCAGAGGCAGAAGGAGTAAGTATTCATCCCATCTACCTTTTGCACTTCCACTTCCGCTTTGGTTTTGACTTTCTAAATAGAGATGGTTATTACAAAGTGGTTCTCGGTTATAACAAAGTGTGTCCCTCTTTCGGCAAAGAAGCTTCCAGTCGATGTATTTATTCTGACTCGGATGACGGTAGTCTTTTTTTGTGTTGAAAAGAGCATATGTTTCCAAGCATCATTGATTGTCAGAAGGCCTAACATCAAAATCTTCATTGATATATTCAGTCAAGAGTCGACCTAGCCTGCAAGGCACCAAGACCATCGAAAAACACAGTAAAAGATATCCGTTTTGAACTGGCTACAACGATGTTCTTCAATGCTTTAGATAATAGACTCTACAGGATTTCAAAGCAGACAGATCGGCCGTTTTATTCCGGCGACGGGACGAGTTGGATCATAACCAACCCAATAATGGCTTACACCCTTTGTGCACTATGCTCCGAAGGAGAAACATGTCGAGCACTGGAACAATTGCTTACAGAGGTGAGGCTCTTATGCTCTTATCTTTAACAGCAGTTTTAATTAGTAACTCGTGCATTTAGCGCGAAGGCATTGTTCTAATATGCGAGGACACTGTTAAATGTGAAGGTTGCACGAGTACGATTACACGGGTTTTCTGAGAGGGAAATAGCAGTTGCGCGTGCAGAGCAGCTGGTGGTCCTTAAATCGAATTATCTACAACGAGACCAACGTCAGTCCACAGATTTGCGTGACATTTACGTTGAGGTGAGGCAGCTGGCTTTGGTGTGATCGATTTTAGAAATAATTCTCTGAGATTTAAGATGGTGTGAAGAGTTTTATTTATCATTGAGACTCTCATTTTTTATCGAGGTTCTCTTGAATCGAGTTTCATGCTATTTCAAGGTAACGAGAAGGGCTTTGCAGATAGGAAGCATTGAATTTTATCATATTGCATATATAAGAGTTTCACAGATGTACAAAACTGTGCTCAAAGAATGATACTTTTTCGGGTTCTGTTTCGCGTCATGAGACCAACGTATGCA
Organism: Antitrichia curtipendula; assembly: GCA_951230915.1. Classification (NCBI taxonomy): domain Eukaryota; kingdom Viridiplantae; phylum Streptophyta; class Bryopsida; order Hypnales; family Leucodontaceae; genus Antitrichia; species Antitrichia curtipendula. The sequence goes on from OX579635.1 coordinate 38,408,432, forward strand.
CCATTTTCGAAGGCAACGAGACTTCAGTGACAACTGACTCTAACCAAATGAGATTCGTGTTCTAGCACTTCTTGCGGGGAAATGCATTACCATCAATCGAATATTCAACGCAGCTTCAGAAGACTCTCCTAGAAGGTGCGTTCATTTTTACAGATTCATTCTTGTCCCTCTTTTGCCCTATTTGACAGATCATGTTTAAAAATTTCGCTGAGAGAGCTAGCTCTATGGAACATAGCTAGAGCTTGAAGTGAATGTCAATATCGACGCAACAACAGTGGGAGTTCTCACACATTCTTATTCCAAATATCAGACATCTCTGCTACGGAGGTGTCGAAGGTTGCAGAGCACTTTTACACAACTCATAGCTGTGTAATTAAAACTACCGAACCTCATGCGATTGCGGACGAAGAGAAATTGAAGGCTGTTGTTGCGAAAGTAGCAGAGATGGAAATACGGGGTGATATCGCCACTTGGGATGAGGAAGATCTCCCAGAAGTCATTGTTATGGATCTCCCCGCACCAGGGTAAGGAGATCGCTGTGTGCACCGATGAATTGCTAATTAGATTTCTATTCTTTTTGTAGACCTCGATGAGGTCAATTGCTTCAGCATGGCCTTCTTTAGTTCCTGTGATGGTGTCAGGGTTATAGAGAGGTTTTGGCAGACTGAGTTATGGTTTGTGGACATGACGGGTGCATGAGTTGATATTTTCTGGGATGTGTAGAGTAATTACCGAGACCAAGGAAGTTCCCGAATTTGAAGCAACAGAGATAACTCTAAGCAATGGGATGCGCGTGTGCTATAAATGCACAGACTTCAATGATGATGAGGTTAACATTCCGTTTTATCTATCGATTCACTTTACTGCATGTTGTTTGTGTACTCTGTAATTTACCTCGATATATCTCGAGATTTTTGTGAGCTGGTCTATTGCCTGTGCAGAAGGGCAGACCTACTTAACTAATATTTTGTGCTTGAGAAATTTTTTAAATCATCTCTTGGGTTCCACTTTTGTCATTGCAGATTCTCGTGCGTGGATTTGCATATGGAGGAGTATCTGAAATAGATGAAAGTGACCTTTATACATGCATAATGGGAAGATCCTTTGCTGGTGAAATGGGCATTTATGGCCACAAACCTCCTATACTGAGTGAACTGCTAGCAGGCAAAATTATTGGTGGAAGTGTAACTCTTGGATATTACACGCGGGCTTTTGCCGTAGATTGTTCGAAAGCGGACTTGGAAACAGCTCTGCAGGTAATATAATCTTCCTTCTATGGAGCTGCGAGAAGAATGCGCCCAACTTCTAAATGTCGCTATCATAGCAGCTACATTCAATTTATAGCACTGATCTACAATTACCCTTTCTCCAATAATAAATTAGCAGTATACGAGGTTTATTTGTAGAAAGATGCACTTGCAAGTGCACATGCATACTGGGAGAGGACAGTGGAGTAACTGTTTACTGAGATTGCTGAATTTTGCTCCAGCTTGGGCACCAATTGTTTGTGACGAAAGTGGAGGCTGCCGATGCGGAAGTGAAACTGGTGATGGAAAGATATATCGAGTATGTCAAGGCCCTAGATCGAGATCCGCAGAGTGCATTCTACAACAAAATTGATGCTGTCAACCTTGGCGATTCTTTTTTCTACAAGGTTAGTTCAAGGTTAGGTGTTGTTGACTACATATTTATGTGTTCGTTTGTCTACCCCGTTCATTCTTGGCAACAAATAACTGTTATGCTGATCCTAAACTCGTGCTTTTGACTTGTTGATGTGCACTGGTAGCCGTGGACAGCAGCAACTCTATCCAAAGTGGATCCAAAGAAAGGCTGCCAATATTTTAATGATTGTTACATAGACCCTTCCACGTTTACAGTGATAATCGTTGGAGCTATCGACACTAAGGAGGCCTTGCCACTTATATTGCAATACCTGGTAATACGATGCTCATCATCTACTTCTTTTCCCGGAGCATATCAAATCCCTGTCCATCTGTGCGGGGGGGTCTGCGACTCCTTGAACAAAAATCTATTTACATTTTAGATATTGTTTGTTCTAGTAAAGCGTTCTATACTCATGAATTCCTCTGCTCATACCAAGTATGATTATTTTTCGCTTAGGGAATCTTGTCCTAATAAAATGCTTTGAATTCATTAAGGGCGGTATTCCTAAGCCAGAGAAGCCTGTGATGCTCTTCGACCGCAAAAATTTGGCAATTGTGCCTGTGACTCCTACTTCAGAGATAATAAGGTACTGTACTAGCCTTACTCTTTCAGAAATGAATAGATCTGTCTTTACAGGCAGATCAAATCATATGCGTGTCTTGCTTATACCTTACGAGTAATTTTTGAGTTGATCTTATCAGGGAAGAAGTTCGTATGGACATGGTCGAAGCTCAGTGTGAAGTTTCTCTCTCTTTTCCTATCCATTTACAAGGTCCCCAGGTGGTGAGAGCTCATGCCCCAAGTTGAAAGCTGCAGATAACATTCATCACTTTTCTCTTATTGTGCACGGGGTTGTGTTCCTTACTAATTTGACAGAATTTCCTACTAAATCGATAGAATTTTCTTTTCATTCAGGGTCTTGACGTGGAGAAGATAGATTTCATGTGCAAGTTCCTGGAAACAAAAATTATGCAAGTTCTACGATTCAAGCATGGAAAGGTAGGGTTTGGGGTTTAGGGATCCTCTACAGTTTCTTCCAAATACACTCGAATGAATCTTGTCAAGCAGCTGACCGTCAATCTGTTGCTCATCCTAACAGGTGTACGGTGCAACTGTGTCTGCATTCACGGGAGGCAGCAATCCGTTCTTTTATGAGGAGATCTTTGGGCATTTTGCTGTCAAATTTTCTTGTGATCCTGACATTGCATGGGAGTTGGTAAATATAATTTTACTCCGCATAGCACAATACTTTTAATTATACGATTTGCATTAATTCATACTCTTGATTTTGAAAACCAGCCTAGAATATGACGCCGGAGTTCTTGACAATGTTGAAGATTCGGAGATTACATTTTTCCATTCTAATTTGTTTCTGCATCCTCATAATTTTTGCTCTAGCGATGAACACTTGGACCAGTCGCTCTCATATTACATACACAAATCATGGCTCTTTATGGACTCCCCCAATCGTTTTCACTGCCTCCTTGGTGGTACAGTTCACCATTGTGTCTATGATCAAATTCAGGTTGATATCACCTTGGAGGAAATCAGGCAACTGCAAGAAGAAAAGACTGCAGTCAATGACGATGTGGAAACCGTTTTGGAGCTTGAACAACGGGAGTATGAAATCTTTCAAGAGGTACACAAATGTAGCCTGAAATTTGACATCAAATGTGCAGCAGACTTCAAATCAGCCTTCCGGCTCTCACAGCCTGTGAATGTTTCTGGATGTAATATTAGTAGCCTACCAGTATTCAGATGTACAAATTACGGGAGCATTGGGTACATTGCATTTTCGAATCTATTTTACGATCATGTTGACATTTTCTGGTGTTCAGGATAACGACTATTGGGTCAACCGCTTGAGGCGAGCCTACCAATCGAGAAACTTCACAGGGGGCTTGGAAAGTTCATTGCAGGTAAGAATCTCTGCCAACCCTATTTAGTGATTATTGATGTGCTGGGAGACTAAATGGAGGACCACTCCACAGTGCTTTAGATTACTAGACTAGAGAGGAAGTTGCCATCATTTAATTGACTTTTTGTTAACGTGGCTGCAGGCACAAGATGAGTTACGTGAAGAAGTCAGAGCAGAGACAAACACCGAGTCAATGAAAGAATCACTTTGCCGTATCCTGCCACTTCCTTGCACAAGTGACTACAAAGCGATTGTCTTGCTGCCCAATGCTTCGTGAGTGACACAGCTTGTGAATTCGGTAGTTAATACGGAGTAAAACACAATGTTGCTCACGGAGAAGCTGCCGAATCTTCCCATTGAAATGAATCATTTCAATTACTTATTGATATGGACCATTCACACTTGTTTATTAAGTGGGTACTCCCCTTGTAAGTAATCGAAGATGGATGGGCAAGCTAGTAAAGAGAAGTTGAGAATGCCTGATCACATTGTTCCCAGGCTATTGCATTGCCTTCGTGCAACACCCCATCGTAACCCTATTTCGAACAGCCCCTTGTCATGGCTTTTTAGGTTAACCTATTGTGAACAATATTTGGATGCATTATTTATTGAGAAAGATTCTTTGTTTGCACCTTGTCCACTCATCTTTCTTCCTTCCTTGTTTGGGAGAAGTGCCAAAGCTAACCACAATAGGTGAGTCTATAAGAACCAAATGGGTCCCTATGAAAAATCCACATTTATATTGAATAAAATATTTTTTCTTGCAAAAAATAAATTATGTCTTTTTTGACATTCTTCCTCATCCTCATGTTTGCACAAATTGAGCTCAGTTTCTCAACAAATTTCCCTCCTTGTAGAGATTGAAATGCTTAATCCATATACGACGCAGAAGATGTTTATGGCTGATGAATGACAAAGAAGAAATACTAAAGTGCAACTACACATCTTCCAAATTTTGTATGGAAAGGGAAGATCTTCTACAATAGTTTGTCTTCCAATGAGTGCTTTTTCAATTTTTTAAGCCAACAATTCACAAAGTACCCAAACAGATGATTTCCGTGGTTACCAACTCGTCGATTAAGTGTTAAATTATCAGGAATAGGTACTTCTACCATAGTATTGAAGCTGAAATCCAGGTGCCCTGAAGGAAGTGTGCCCACCCAAAAACGTTCTTTTCGGTACGTTGAAGTCTCTAAGAGCAAGCCCAATGCGAACACTGAAAAACTTACTGTATCGAATTTTTGAAGCGCAGGGAGGCGGACCTCATTCCGTTCCTGCAACTTTTAGAAAAAAATGACCCCAATGCAATGCCGGCAAGCCAAACTTCAAATGGACTTTCCGCAATATAAAAAGAAGAAAAAGAAAAGATTCTACATTAGAAAAAGACATTTCACAATCAATTGGCACACAGCTATGAAAAGGGGAGACTTTTGCTATTGCGTGCCAATTTCTGTGCTCTTCAAATTTCCAAAAAATACAGTGCAGTGGATGAAAAATGGCGAGTCCTGAAAAATAAAGAGACCCATGCCATATGCATTGGGGCGTGTTTTTTTGGTAGGCCCGTCATTTTGCCGTTCCGTGCGTGTTGCAGTCACCACATTGGCCTTGCTCTAATATGTGTAAAGAGGACACTTTTTGAGCACCGGTAAGGTAGGAGGCTCTGGAATGGCACATCTAAGGGCTGGTCTGCCTTTTTCCTGTATTTCATTGGACGGGAATAATTTTAGCTCATTTTTCAGACAAAGAGAAATAGATGCAGAACCTAACCCAAGTGGTTTTGTATTTTTCCAAGCATTTTTGAATTACTTATGAATTTTCAAACGGGTTGGGTCATAGGTCCCTATTTATGACCCTAGGTCTTTTGTAAATGGTTCACATGCAATTCTTCATAAAGATGGGGAAAGCAAAGCGAATGATTGGCTCTTGCAATAGATAAGAAGACTTGTTTCCTTGATTCATTCAATGACTATACATGTGAGTTACAAAACCAACTCATGTCCATTTCACAGCCATTTATAGGGTCTGTCCTTAATGCCCGCTCCATTCAGAGCCTCCTACCTTACTGTAGTTTTACGATACCCCACCTCAATTGCACATTCCATGGAAATGACTGCAAAGAGATGCTGTCCACAGGTGATTGGACAGTGTCCACATGTCGAGTTCAGCGCTCCTGAGCAAGGAGCCCATTTGTCAAAGAACATTTGTCACCCCCAGGCAGAGCTGAATGTACAGTAAGCATATGATGGAACCAATTCCAAATGTCAAGTTGTGAACACAAATTCAGAGTAGTGCATTCAGAAACCCATATGTCCCTAAAGCCAGTGCAATTAGAGAGGGTTCAGTGTACTGCCAGAGCTTGTGAAATCAAGAGATCAAGATATGCAAGACACTCGAAGAGAAGAAATCTGTACAATTTTTTCAAAATTCCTTTACTGTACAATCCGAAGATATTTGCATCCGCCAAATTAGCAAGTACGAATGGCAGTGGCCCTCTTCTCAACCATACCCTAATCCACTTCGTTGTTGGTGTCTGAGCTTCAGGTACCGGCCCTCGACCCCAACCCACGAAAACGAAAGAAGCAAGTCACCTCTACTCACCCCCATACCACTACATCATTATGTACAAGCTACAATCCTGAATGTGGATGGCTCCGATGATGGGCAACGCAATGCAAGCCAATGTGGCCGCAAGGGAAGGGACTACGAGAATCCAAGAATATATGAACATGGTTGCAGCAACGAATTAACTACACAGACGCCTCAGATACCTCGGGCACCTCAGACACAACCTCGGTGATATCATGCTTGCAAACAGGGCAGAGCTTGGAGTATTTGCGCAGCCATTCCGCGCCACAAGCCTGATGAAAATCATGCAAACAAGGCAGCTTCACTTGCAAATCCCCATGATCATATTCCCCTTGACAAATCACGCACACTTCGGAAACCCCGGCTTGCTCCTTGACGAAATCGCACACAGGCAAACTCTCAATCATGGCAGCTGATGCCACGCACGTCACATTCTCGAGCTGCACCAGGCTCTCGTACGTCATATCGGCGAGGGTCCCAATGGGAGCAATTGGAGCGGGCGCGTCCTCCGTCGTCGCGGTTGTTGAAGACAAAGATAAAGCCAAAGCCAACGACAAAGCCAAGTCAGGATCGAGATCTTCCTCAAGCGCGTGATCGAAGCTGGTGTGGAGCAATTCCCGATCGCTCCGTCGTCTCGCACGGCGACGGGAGCCCGGAGGAATGGGCGAAATCACCACGGCGTAATCGTCGTCCTCGCCCTCATCCAGGTACTTCCCCCACCGCTGTTGCTCGATTCGACGCTGCTCGGCGGCCGCTCTTCGGCGTCTCCCCTTTGCGGCTTTCCTGTCGCGGGTGCCATCAGAAGGGACAGCCTCCGCCGCACTGCTCATGGTCTCGTTTGTAGGCATCGGGCGAACCTGCAATTGTACGAGCGAAACCCGATTCGAGGGAGGAAAAGCGAATTCTACGCTTCCGATGCAAGCACTGGACTCCAACAAACAAACCCACCGCAACGCAACCCAACCCAACCCAACCCTAACAAGAAACCCGAAGTCTATTTGAATCCGGTGCGGATTCTGGACTTGAGTGGCAAGCCGGCCCCGAAATTGGAGTCGGCAACTGTGAGGCCGGCAAGGTTGAGGAGAATTGAAAAAAGGGGCCGACGCGCAGGGGCGATGAGTGGCCCGCAAGGAAAACGTTCGAAAATTCCTCTCCGGCAAATCACGCGGTCCCGAGGAATGAACGGAGGAAGATGCTCCTCAGGGGATGAATATGCCAAGATGCTTCGAAATCATTGAACTGCAAGTAAGGTACAGTCGAACCTCTAAGGTGGGTACACCCGAAACCGCCACTTTTTGGCACTGAGTCTAAGCTTAGTTACTATTATTAGACTGGTCAAATTTTCATATGTTCTTGTAGGCAAGTGAAAGGAGTTTCCAACACACCAGAGAACATGGCATTTGGATACTGTATGCAAAAGTTATTAAGGAACAAAGTTTGGTTGTAAAAGCGTTTCTTTCACATAGGTACAGAATTGATTTGGGAGATGTACACATAATATAGATGGCGGTTTAAGGTCAGTGGTACATTTGGGGGTACCTACCTTATGTGTGGTACAAATATAGAGGGGCCACCCATAACCGATCAAATAAGCAATTTTGGGCATGATCAAGAGTGAGGTAGTAGGTCCATAAATCGACCATCTAAGGTCTGGAATTGAATTTTGGGGAGGTGAAACTTCTTGAAATGGTTTTTAGTAAATTTTCCTTTAAAGAGATGTGGAATTGGCATCAAATCCAAGTCATTTCATATTTTTGGGAACTTTGTGGAATTAGGTTACATAATTTTGAAGTTGAAGTGGCCTAGGGCTCCAAGACTGCCCACCCTCTAAAATATACATTGTTTATACATCAATGAAGGCTATGAAAAAGATTCATGTACAAATATTGTACATTTTAGGGGGTGGGCGGTTTTGGAGCCTGTGTGCTTTTCGACCCTCCTACTTGAGTGCGAGGGGAAGCAAATATTTTTAAAGGTGCAATGATAGAAATGACGGGGATTGCAAAAAAAATTGATAATTTTACCACTTGAACTGAAATTACTATGAATTTTGAAAGACATAAGTTGGTGTGGACCACCCATGTCCAATGTCTAGAGTCATCAAATTCCTAGCATTTAAGAACTATTTTTTCCGTTCATTACTTCCTATTTTCTTGTTTACTACTTTGGGAAATCATGTATTATGGTCATACTAGTCCCAACCTTGGAAAAGAGGAAAAAAAGCATTTGAGGCTTCGGTTGAAAACTTGTTCCAACCTTGGTTGAAAATAACTACACTCTATAAGTTGAATATGAGTCTTTTGGTCGGGAATGGTTGGTCCTACTTTAGAGAGTAGAATATTTTTAACACATGAAGAATTAAAACACATAATAAATTACATATATATTTAACTTTTGGACTATTAATAAATAAATAATGCTTAAAATAATAAAATAAATAAGCTCACTAATCAAGCATTCTTGCGCTAGAAATGAACAAGATGAAACAGCCTATCGAAATTGTGGGATGTCAAAATATTGTCTCACCTAAGTCCTAAGGTTTTTTTTTTATCAAAAATTCATTGAAAATTGTCATTTCTATTGCAAAGAGTAAAATAGTTTTAAAATTGTTCTTTTTATATATAACCTAACCATAGGGTTTTGCACTAGATTAGTTTTAGAATTTGTGGAAGAAATTTTAGAAATGTTAGAAACTTTAATAGCAAAGATTACAAGATATTTGTATTTAAAGTGAAGAGAACAATTTATTTTCGTACCTTGCATGACTAGATTATAAGACTTTAAATCTTATTAACTTAAAAATTTTGCATTACATATTTTGAATTAAAAAAAGTTATATTGAAGGATTGAAAATCTAGAAGAAAAAAAATTCAGAAACAACAAAGTAATTTCTTTTCATTGAAAATTTGTTAAGTAGAAATACAGTGGCTTGCATAAGTATTTGTACACTTCAGAAATTGCCATAACTAATTGAAAAGTTAGATTTATTCAACAAATTTTGGACATGTTGAAGTATAAGTAACACACTTGTATAAAATGATTTTTCAAAATTTTAAAAAGCCTTTCTAACATTTTCTATAATTTAATCAAATTTATTAGTGAAAAAAACCTTTTAATACAAGTAAATTTTTAAAAAGATTTTTCAGTAATTGGAATGAAAATCCTTTTTAGAATTTTTTGGTAAGAATTCCTCAAACTTTGAAATTTTATTGAGAGAAATATTATTGACTAAAGTATGACTCCAAATTTTTACATTTCTTATAATTCACTCCAAAAATCTCCCAAAATTTGAAAGATCAATACTCATTTTTGAAGTTTAGACACTTTAAGAATCCCGTGTTTTATGTGGCATTTTCATGATTTTAAAAGACAAATTTCAATGAACGTCCAATAAAACAACTTGTATTTGTATGTCTATAATAATGTCCAATGTAACATCTAGATGTTTTATATGACGGTATTAATGATATGAAAACATAAGTTGTTTTATTAAACGCCTACTAAAATCCGTCTCCTAAAATCATGAAAATGTTGTCGGGTAAAAAAGACCGCACTTTGAGAACACACGAAGTGTTTGGCTGCAACTTGATGTCGTCGGTTTGGTATTATCTTCTGTCTTCAATCTTCTACCTTCGATTAATCTTCCGTTGGCCTATCCTATTACTGGCTTTAAACGGGTGTAAGGTTTAAAGTAGGAATAAAAAACTAGATGTTACAGGACGGGTAAAACAAGACGTCAGACACGAGCTGTCGTCCGAATGATGAGATTCTAAACTTCAAATTCACAGTCTGTTGGCCAAAACTTCAGACCGTAAGAACAAAGCAAGTCTCGACCGTGTGGGTGATCAATCCCACTTCGTGACCATGACAATAAATGGAGTTGAGTCATGGTTTGACCCAGACTGCCCGCAACAATGTTTACAAAGCAGAAATGAAATAAAATGACAACGAGCCTCCAAATCCAGCTAGGGTTAACAAAGCCACATCCCACACATACATGTAAAAAAACCCTCAAAACAATCCTCTTCAAATCTTCAAATCTTCATGTCTTCATGTCTTCAAGTCTTCATTGTTATAAGAAAAACAATAGGGAAACTCCAAACAACAAGTCCTACAAAGGCTGCGACCTTCTAACTAGTGTCATAAACGTCTCACAACTCCACATACTAAGTATAATAACATTTTAGAAATCCCTTCTAGCAATCTACCACACATCCAAATTTCACCCCATTCTGAACTATTGTTCAAAAGTTACACGGGTTCAAAGTAGAGACTCTTCTCCCTCCTTAACAACTAACCATTGCTTTTTTGTTCCTCTATAACTTTTGTTTTACAAATCTAGTATATAAGTGTGATATCAATTTAGAAAGCTAATACAACTAAGTATAACACACAAAAATTTCACTACAAACTAAGACTTTGTCCGTAAGTTATAGTCAATCAAAGTTTTGATCTCCAATTTTAAAAGAGCACCCAACCTTTCAAATTCTACACACCATAACTCTTTCAAAACACCTCCAAATAACTTGAGTGATATCAATTTGAAGAGGTAAACTAAAACTCTATCACTCCTAAAATTTTAAGAAGAAACTTTCATACTGACCGAAGGTTATGGCTCCTCAAAGTTTTGCCTTTGTTCCAACAAAAGGGTAGCCAACCTCCAAACCTTCACACCTCCATAACTTCTTCTTCAAAGCTCCAAATCTCAAGCTTAATAACTTCTTAGAAATTCAAGACAATGATAAACACACCTTCCAAATAATATTGCAAAATAATAGATTGATTGTTAGTTATGGCTTGTCAAAGTCTCTGCCTTTTTTCATAAATGGCTTTGGATCTTCACAAATTCAAGCATTCATAACTTTTGCATCCTAACTCCAAATCAAGCTTGCAAATTCATTTCGGAAAGTTATTTGCACAAAAAACAACTCCTCCAAATTTCATTACAAAATGATTCATACACAGAGAGCTATTCCCCTCCGAAGTCTTGGATTTCTCCTTCCCTTCCAACCCTCACTCACACACTCACACCAACACACTAAGGAATCTTTTCCCTACATTTTTCCCTCCTTAGGAAGGGGGGAGGAGGCACATCAGCCCATATTCCTTACCCCACCAAAGATACTTATCCTCTTTCCTTTTCACACTTTTCAAATTCACCTAAATTCTTTAGTAATTTTATTAAAATGAAAGGCAAAATACATGAGCCTTTCAAACAACTAGATAAATAAAATAAAATGAACAAACATAAAAGAAAAAGTACCATAGGGTAGCCACGTGCCTTTTTGGGTGCATAAAAGAGTTGGACACTCATCTCCAGTTGTCAAGTCGTGGACTTGGTTGGTTGGAGAAACGGTGATCTTTGGTCGTCCACTGGTCCGGGTTCGAAATCGATCGGACTCGTCGAGCGGCTTGGGCAGCCCACGGTTTGGCGCGCTAGTGAAGCAAGAAATTGAACCAGCCAATCCACTACCTACCCCCCTAAGCTGTGCATGTGACAAGTGGAGCAACACCTGTATATTAACGGTTGTTTCGTTGCTTTCAAACCGTGGTTCTTACCATGACCAACCTCTTTTGCCTCAACTCTTTGCTTATTGAAATTCAAACATATCATGCTATAAATACGTATATCTACATGATGGAAGCATTTCCATCAGGACAACGTCAAATAAAACACAGGATTCTTATAGCTAAATTAGATTTGTTGATTAAATAACAAAAACAATCCAAGAACTTTCAAAGTTTCTTTACAAGATAAAATCTCAATGAAAATAAGTGTGAAATTCTCTCAAAAATAAAAGTTGGCACCCAAATTAAAACACTTATGATAGTGGCCTTCCAATCCCATTATCACTATTAAGCTAAATGTAGACATTTCAAGATAGATTGACAAAATTTTGATATTTTTCAAGTTGACATTGAATTTTTTTTCTATACTTTAAAAAGTTGTTTTAGAATTTTTGGTGGAATTTAAATCAAAGTTGTAGTAATTTAGGACTTAACTCCTAAATTAAAGCCCATGATTTTGAGAAAAGAACTTATATGTGATAAAAATAAATTAATGTTCCATAATTTTTTTGGAGTTTGCATCAAAAAGACATCGTTAAGCACTAAGAGTAGAAAGTATCTATAGAGTCAAATTGGGAATTTTTTCATAAATTTGTTTCAAATCAATTTTGAAGATTTAATGTAAGAAATTCACCAAAGGTACATTTTTTCAATTTTTAGCATTTGAAAATTTTGTGATTGACTAAAATTTCAATTTCTATTGATTTCTTAAAAACAACAAAGAGCAGATAAATAATGGAGTTATCTAGAACTTGTTCAAATAATAATATTCTAACACTAAGCAAATACTAATTACTTTGTATTATTCTCCTTATAAATTAAATACTTTTGACTACATTAATCTTAGTTTTGAATTCAAAAATTAGAAAGACAATGCGATCTAGTTTCTATAAATAAACATTTTTTGGAAAAGAATTATCTTTATACCCAAAAATGTGCAAATACTAATTGAACACCTACAGGACTAGAGGATAGTCCAGATTTCAAAAATTGTCAAGATGTCTTATAAAATGGAACTTAGAAGAATAATTTAATGATGACTCTCAAACAATAGTTATAAAATATGATACATAGATCACAACTATTCATTTTATTAGATCAACTTGTATACACACCAATGTTTTTCAATTATTTTTAAATCCAAAGTTTTTTAATTCTTTCTAAAATCAGTCATAGATTGAATATTTGTAATTTTTGTATGTCTTTTTTTCCTTTTAGTTCTAAATGTGAAGTTTTAATTCTAGTGTTTTCTGAAAGTTTTATTTTACTTATTTATTCAAGTCATTTTTCAAGGGTCATTTCTTTGAACTAAAAAAGTTATTTTTTCAAGCCATAACTATCAAGTTTCTTTGAATTATAGAATATTTGCAAAGCAAAATCTTCAAAATTTACATCGTACAACTATTGAAGAACTTTTGCAAGAAAATTTTAAAAAATGATAGATGAAAAATTGCATTAATTTTTTTTGTATGTTTGGAATGTGTCTGTGTCCATCAGTTGTTCAAAATTTGCAACCATGGTCCTTTAGAGGTTAGGGTGGGCCTCTTTGCACTAAAGGTGAGAGGATGTGGAGAGCAAGTCTATCAACAAATGAGAGCTTCCAAACTTATGAAGACCAAAGGATGTTGTTATATTCTCAAGATGTTAAGTCACTTCTTAGGCTAGAAGGGCTTCTAGCAAATTAATTCACCCCTAATAGACAGAAGGTTCCCACAGGAGTTTTCAAAAACTTAGATAGGTTCAACGGAGTTGATTTTCAATTGATCTTTCTAAAAATTTGGTAGAAAGTGTGGAGATATATCTTCTTTGTAATTTCTTCTTCAATCAGGTGTCCAAGTCAAAAGTTATGTTGCCCAAAGTTACTTGAGCATTTGAGGTAGCATGTACAAAATGCCTCTTCTACTTTTGAAATTTGGCATTTACTAACTAACATGATACAGAATGCAAATGCTTAGAAACAACTTTAAGTTAGTTAAAAGAAAAAAATTTAGTCTAGAAGGAGTCACAATTTGTTGACCTTGTTAGATGGTGTTGAGCAAATGAATTTTTTTCTAACTTCAAACTCTATACAATAATCTTGAAATATGTGTAGTAAAAAATTATGAAACTTTTCCCACTCATTTATGTAGTAGTCTTACACACTTTTGTATGGTTGAGGTTCGGAAAAAAAAAAAAATTCACTTTTTCTTCTTTGCCTCAAAATGTGGAAATTTTTGACAATTTTGTGTCCACAATGTAGCTCAGGCAATTAGAAAAACACTTGTTGATTTTATTATGTTTTCATATTAATTATGATTTTTTTCTAAAATACTTTAAATTCAAAAAAATGATCATTGCCAATGTAAACACCTTTCAAAATATTGTACTCTAGGAAGATAAATTATAGAATAATTCACTAAGTTGGATAATTAAAAAGGTGCAAAACTTCAAGAAAGTAAGCATTTTGACATTTTAAATTGCAAAGATAGGAAAATTTAAAAATAAAAAATAAAAAATAGACCATTTATAAGTATACAATAAAGATGGCCATTTATCAAAAGAACCTGCAAAATAAATTTTACCATGTTTCTAAATGCATGCAAAAAGGGGTTCACTTTTGAGTTTATTAGAGCCAAAATAGAGAAATTGTAGCCAAAAAACAAATCAACTAAAGACGTGTGACAATAAATTGTACATTTGGGTATTGAAAGCTTACAAACTGCCTTTTGGAGCCATTCAAAGATTTGTACATAATATAGAATAAAATTGGCTTTTATTTTGTCTTGCATACTAATTACTCAATTCTCTTTTAATAACAATCAAGCACACCAAATTTTAGTTCAAAAAAACAAGATTTTATTTTTAATAAATTTTTTATGTCAATTTTTGTGGTTTTACATAATATTTTATTGAATATAGTTGGTGATGAATTTTTTAAATTTGATTGCACTAATATGGAAGGAACATCCATATGGCATATGTACATCTTTCATATTAAAAGATACCCCCTAAGTAACAAAAAGATGATTAGAGAAAAATTCAATGAAAAATGTCATATGACCAAACTTTGAAGAAATGGATAACTTTATATTGTAACTTGATTTTAGTAAAATGATTGTACCATCATGCTCAAATGTACAACAATAGTTACTATGCAGGATGCAAATAGAAAAATCTACATACAAGATATATCTATTTTACCAAATTTGGATAAGGTCACTCCAACATTGAAACCTCTATAGATGGAATTTTGAAGTTTTTTTTGAAATGCTTGTTAGAAGAAAGATGTGCATAAAAATGTTTCCTATATATCTTTTCCCATCAAATTTTAGAAATTCATTACTAATGATTTCAATCAATGATAATATAAAATCATGAATTTTAAATGAAATAATTCACCAAAAATAGAGTTTTGTTTTTTTGAAACCAAAATTTGGATATGGTTGATTGGAATTTTGAAAGGATGCAGTGAAAGGTCATTGGTGGGAAATGATTTTCACTGCATACATATTATCATCATACATACATACATATTACACAAAATACAAGAAGTATTTCAATGGTCATAATTACACTAAAAGACTATTAAGCACATCTCGGTCACCGTAAACCACCGAAATATACATAAGAGTTCAAAATTGAAACAAAAAGTAGATCTTAGATTATATTTATACGTGTCTACTAGTCTACTAGTCTTCAATATGTTGGAACTCAATTTCGAAACCACTATGTTATTTCTCTGCTATGGCTAGAACAAATTAGCTATTCACATACTGTCACAGAATGAACCAGAGCTTCACTTGATCTTCTATGAGCTTGCTTGTCAATGTAAGGCAGTTTGTGATATTATATCTTGGTGTGCAACAACTGGACTTTCACAATGAGGAATCAACCGTGAAAAGAGTCTAGAAAACTCCAAGAAATTGTCCTATAAGTTAGCTTCTCAAAAGCGCGTCCTTCAGATTTATTGAGAGTTCAACACTCAATGCATTCTTGCCATGGAGTTTATGGATATATTAATGTGCCATCAAAAACAACACTTGACCTTTGTCCTACCAAATGATGTAGATTTCATACTTCCTTTGGACATCTCAAACAAAATAGGTATTAAAATAATATGCATAAACGTCAATTTGGAAAGGAATTATATATTTTAATAGGAGCTGATTACCACCAAACTTCTTGAATTTGCATCTAATGATGTCTATTGTTAAAGCTTAGATATATACAAAGAAATTGAAGTACTTTGTGACTACAGTAAATATCTTGCAAACTTTCTATTATAACAATTCCAAACTAAGGACACATGAACCAGTTTGCAGAATATTGTTGTCTAAAGCCTAGTTTTTAGAAAAACGCAATAATTTCTCAAACATTACTAAGAAACACATACCGTATCTAAAAATGAAGTAGAAAAGATGAGGCACTTACCTCTTGCGTTGTGAACATGCATTACTCACATTTATTCTCAAACCAGCTATTCTAAAACAATAAGCTATTTTCAAATAGCAAACTCTGAGATGTTGACTGCAAACTGCAAAGTTCAAACATTCAACATTTTTGTGAGCTTGGGTTGGGGTTTAGTAAGTCCTAGGGACAATCGTCTGGTACAATTTTAGAAATTTTGAGCATAGAATTTGTGTGCAAAACAGAAGGAGTTTTTTGATGTTGTGGATTTGTGGAACATATGAAAGTGATGCGATCAAAGGGCAGGCAAATTGTAGGACTCCAAGCCACTATACGTCTATATCATGAGAACTCAAATATGTAGAATTTGAAAACCCGACTCCAATTCCCTCCACTCCTCAACTCTAGTGCATCCCAGAATAACTCAACAATAAAAATTCACATGCATTCCTCTCTACTACTTCTTAAAACACCTATTCATTGCAGAATTCAGTCACATACAGAATGCCAAACGAACAACCTAACCATTACAATTCCAAGTAATCCACTTTCATCATAAAGTTCCAATTAACCAAATTATAGAGTTCCAACACCAAATCGAGATTGCAATGGAGAGAAGCTCAAAGGATTTCATCTCACCTTACAATGGTCATACAAGTAAGCCTCAACACTGGAAAATTGCATAATTTCAATGAGACACTCAAGCAAGGCGTTGGAGTCGACATGCACGTCTCTTTATCCCACTTGTACTAACAACTTTTTTCTTCAAGTTTCTTCAAGTTAAATTGCACTGCACGGAAGGTGTTGTTTTCTTTTTGAATCGCACAACTATTGATTTTTTAGATGGAGGGGGTTTATGGCGGGTCTGCCTATCTCTTCTCAGAAGATAGTTATGCTTACTAAAAAACACCAATTATAATGTACATTGTATTAACCCCTAAAGGACCAGCATGCATTTTTTGGCAGTATAGAAAATTTGGGTAGGTACTTGTGACTAGAAATTTTAGTATTTTTGGCTGAAATTTTAGTAGAAGTTGTGTGCAAGGAATATCTTTCATATGCACTAAATTTCATGACATTTGGAAATACAAGTCAAAAGTTTTGGCCTAATATGTTACTTTTTTTTCCGACTGGGCAGTCTGGGCAGATAAAAAAAATTACTTTTTTCAAAAATAAAAAATTTGAAATTGGTTTTCTAGAGTTATATATAAGTGGAAAGCTTTTAATAATTCTATTTGGATCAATGAGTCAAAGTTATGAGGAGTTTTAGTTTGCAGGCAGTTATGGAATCTCTACTCTAAAATAAACTTTGAAGTCTTGTATCTTACTCAATTTTCAATATTTTTTGAAAAAAATAAAATCATAGGATGTAGATTGTTTATTACAACATTTTGACCTTCGGGATTGGCATTTTCCAATTCCATATCTAATTTCTTAACAAATTTGTATTTTGAATCATTCTTTACTTTGCTCTACTTACTATTATTTTTTCTATATGCTGTACAATTCCAAATGATGTGAAATTTTTTAACCATGTAGCCAACTTGTCTAGAAAAAAGAATCCAAAGTAGCACCACCATTTTAGACATTTTTTCATAGAAAAGTGAGCTTCATTACAAAAAATTTGGGGGGTCCAGAAGGCCGTTAAGCCTGGACCCCCGTAGCCCGTAGTGATACTATAGAGTTTTTTTCGAAAGAAAAAAATTCTGAAACTGAAATTCTGACGTGGTCGAAGTGCCACGTCAGTGCTGACGTCACTTTTTAATTAATTTTTTCAAAAAAAAAAATAAATTATTTTTTTTCAAATATATATATATATATATTCCCCGTAATATCACCCGCGGGTCCCAAAAACCAACACTCACATTCTTGTGTGAGGCCTCATATTTTTTGTAATGCTGAAGTGCAGCTGCCCGGATTTTTGTAGGGTCAAAAAAACGATTTCAATGATTTTGAATGCTTATATTTTGCATTCCACGCGGTGGAAATTTCTGAAATTTTTATGACGTGTTCTCAAGTCAGCATACTACAAGATCCTATAGTTAAATGTGTCAAAGAAAAGTTCTTTTCAAAAATTTGATACTTGTACTAGAAATGGCAGTTCTTGAGCGTTTGCTGTGAAAACATAGTCATGGAACTTTAGGGATTAAAAAAAATGCAATTTGTAAGCTTTTAGTACCCAACTATACAATCCCTTGTCCTCTAGGGGTTACATTATGAGTTGTACTAGTTTAGAAAATAAGCAAAAACTATTAATTAGACACTTTTTGACCCCTCTCATTTTCCATTACATCCAAAGGTCACAAAATCTAATAGACAACCTTGCAAACCTAAGCCATGGACCTTGGAAGGCTTTGATGGAGGCTTGTCAATGTGAGTATGAAGGGGCTTTGGAACCAAGCTAAGCCTCCACACTAATCCAAAACGTTGACAATTTTTTCCAACTTGGAGGAAAACAATGGAACTAATTAATTACAACAAGATGATCAAATTTGAAAAATTTGAATTCAAATTTAGACTTGGAGATTCCTAATCACCTTGAAAACTATATGACAAACAAATATAACCCTAAAAAGATGGATCCTATGACTATAGAATGAACCTCAAAATTCTTTGTTTTGAATGCTCCATATTGCAATTATATTGAGCAGATTTTTCATTCCTTTTTTTTTCACATGTGAAATCACATTTTTTCTACAAACCCTGAAATTTTCAGATTTTTTGAGAAAATTTTGGAGAAAAATGAAGGAACTTGATATCACATAGAAAGTTTACTTAAATGTTTTGGAAATTTTTCCATATTTACAAATATATTGTAGTGTAGAACATCAATAAGTGAACAATATTCTTTGTCATCCTTAAATTAAAAAGTCAATAGATTTTGTTTATAAGTCCAATGTTCAAATTGTAATAAACGATAAATTTTATTGATTTTTTGAAATTTCAAATTGGAGTTGAAACAAGGTCAAGTAAGCTTCATTTCACTAATTGTATTCAAATTCAAAAAGGCCAATTTCACAACTTATGATAGACTTTCTTCAATTAGGCTATAGCAGAATGAAGAATGCAAAACTTTCCCATTCAAGACAAGTTTTAAGTTTTAGCTAGATTTTTATGAATGTTCCAAAATTTCAATTCTTGAAGCTTAGCAATCAAACAATTATTGGCAAGTCCTAAAAGATAACTTGAATACATAAAACACATCACAAAATTCATTTGAAAATGACATTTTGAAAATAATGCAACTAGATGATTATGGGACAAAATCATATTAATAAATTTGATATAATTTATAGCACATAATTAATTAATTATAAAGTAGTGGAAGGTGACTTAATTTGATACTATGCCAAATCTGCAATATACAAAGAATCTTAGTAATTACAAGACTACAAGAAGTTGCAGTGATATATGCATATATATATATATATATATATATATATATATATATATATATATATATATATATATATATATATTTCAATTTTATTATTGGCAATTTTGACTATCCTAGAAGATTCCAAAATGGTTATATTTTTTGTAGACATCAGTCACATCACTCTTATGCACAACATTAATTTTATTGTTGGAAGTAATTGGTCATTTATTCTTGAACCTATTACATACAACCTATTTGGACTTTGTGTCCCATTGCCATTATGTAGACTAGTTGATGTAGAATTTGGGACAAAAAGCACATGCCATTTTTTTTGGTGGTAGATGTTCAATATTATTACCCTTCTTTTTTATGCTTTTCCATAGTTTTATACTATGCCACTTCAATGAGTTTAGCACCGTTGTTTAGTGAAATGATAAGTGGTTTTCACTTTTCAACTAAACCACATTCTTCACAATGTAATTAGAAACAAGTATTTCTTCGATTTGACAAATTCTTGCAAGGAGTTTCTTCTTTCCTATCAACCACCCAAAAAGGTGTACATAAGTTGTTTGACAAGAATACAATCCACATGATGGTGATGCATTTGGATTAGTTTTGAAGTACACATCAATCATGGATTTGATGTGCCAATTGAAAAGTAAATTTGCATTATAACATTTGATATTATAACACTTGACACATTTTTTTCCCAATTAATATCCCTTAATGCAATTGCAACAAAAAGTATTTCAACAACAAGGAATTAACAGTGGATCATTCATGATATTTTAGCAAAACGCACACGTCAATTCCACTAGAATATCACCTATAGTCCGATTGCAAGAAATATCTTCGTCCTTCATACTTTTTTCAATTTCTATTCCAAGTTTTCAAACATTTGTTTTATGACTTCTTTATTAGTCTTAGAACTTAACAATTATCTTTTTTAAATGCATCTTCATAAATAATACTTTGTACATGTGCTAAGTGATGTCAAACCCCTACTTAAAGCTTTAACATAAAGTTGATGTTGAGATAAAAATAAAGGCGGGAACCTTCATCACAAACAGAGAAGCATTTTTCTTTACTCTAGTCCTATCACCTACGATTTTTTCCCTTGTATCAACATCATTAATCCAAAGTCAAATCAATCCTTCATTTTCTTCCAACCCAAAGAAGCTAATAGTGGCACAACAATTTTGTCCTTTAGTAATTTAGTTCTATTAGAAAAATGGAATCACCCACACAAGGAACTAATTTGTAAACACTAGAAGCAACAAAATTGAAGTGCATTGCATGTTTATGAAGGCTCGAGGTGGGGTGGGTGGGTGGAGGTGTCACATTCCACAATTTAAAAACAACGTATAGCATAATATAGAATGGATTTTATTCATTTGGAATAAAAATTATAAAAAATTTACAAATAAGGTAGGGACATTGAAAGGGACAAATGCATTATAAGTAATCTCGGGAGCCTACAAATCAGTGTCATTAAGATTTTAGTATATGTAAATTAGGAGTTGTTTATTTGGATCCTAGGTATTGTATTAAGTATACTTTGTATGAAGTTATAGATATCTAGTTGTATAGTTGGGTTAGAGGTACAATGGATGAAAAATAGGACTGTTGGGTAGAACTACGTGGCTGAAGTTGCCGTGTGGAAGAATTGTAGTTATGAATTAGGATTGTCATTTTGCCATTGCCTTGTTTGTGATTTTGCCGAGTATTGGTTAGATTTTGAATTTTCATATGTGAGTGATCATGATTTAAGGCATGCTAGGGTTTGAGGGTGCTTTTGGGAAATTCTCTACTATGTGCTGCGTTTTTTGAGATTGTTGCTGAAACAAAGGGTGTTTGGGTTGAAACTTGCAACTAGGACAACTATTTTTGGAGGTGCTGCTGCAATTTTAGGATGGAGACAATTTTGAATTCTGGCCTGCTTAGGCTAACCTTAGATTCTCTTGAACTATGTCTGTTTTGATTTCACTTGAATTCATTTGAATTTGTAGTTTTGGACGTTTTTCTGTGAAGGTTTAGTTACGTCTTTATAATGGATCGGGGTTAGGATTTAGGTTTTATCAAGTCATGGCAACTCAAGTGAAGATGTGGACCATGGAGTGCGATTTTGGTATTCTAACATTTATAGCAAGGTGAAGTTAGTAAAAACATATGCTTTACTTCGAGTTTGTTTGGAGGAGAAAGCAACAATAGAGTGGCCATTTGAATTCTAGGACAACACAGAATGCTACAGAATCGGGCCCAAGATAGAAGTCTTGAATGATGTCCTTTCCAATGTTTACATCCTGCCAGTTTTGCAAGTGCATTTAGAGGGTGAAGAAGCCTCTAAACGACGTCGACTTGACACTGAGGGTGGGTGAAGTCCAAGACGAGCAGGAGATGGGACTTTTTCACTCACAAAAGAAGAAGGTGGAGTGCCGACTGTGGATCTCGTGGCAAATTCAAGGGCCATTGGGACATCAACAATGATTGATCCTCTAGAACACCAACTGCATTCCATGCTAATTTCCAAGGAGGTTTGAATATGGTATTTGGTATAAGCCAAGAAGATGAAGAGGGATTTAAAGTACTCATCGTATGAAGACAATCAATGGTTGCTCCGCACTGCTGATTTTAATGGCAATGGAGTTGTTAAGATATTTTGCATTAAATGTCAAAAGGAGGTAGGGGAGATAGTGGGATGCATGACAAAAGCAACATTTAGAATTTGTTTGCTAACTTCAGATGCAAGCACCTGCTCAGTACGAACCACGTGAAGAGCTGGTATGCTCACAATAATGTGCAATTTGCTGATCATCCACAATCCAAGGCTCTAAAAAGGAAGGCAATTGCATTGACTCTGGAGATGCACCAGAAACTCATCAAGGAAGAGATTTTGATTATGGAAGAAATAAATTGCAGTTTGGGGGATTTGTAGAAGCCCTTCATTGTCTTTGAGTCATTCAAGGAGTCCATTGCAAAGAGCTTCTGGATAAAGGTTTGATGTTTCTATTGTAGGGATTTGTTGAGCCTTTGTTCGTCCAAGAAAAATTTGGATTGGAACTTGCGGCATCACTTGGCCTCATCCAAGCACAAGCAGGCCGTAGAACAAGCAACCATGACCACAACACGATCAGCTGCACTGCTGAGTGGGCGAAGGGGGAAACCTACTGTATTGTCTGGTGTTAGTGTGCATTCAAAACAGTCTGAGCTTTAAAGATGGTGGAGGCTAGAATCTGATGCAATTGAGATCGAGCAAGGTGAGTCTTCTATTCTTTATAGTAGATTCCTTGAATGACCTGAAGAACATTCCGGATCGTTCAAGGAGACCACTGCACTGAGTGGATTGGCCTTGGCGTTGCCAACCCAATGGCCATTACTAGCTTCTAAATGGCACGTGGATTTCGGGTGGATATATGGAAGGAGACCACAATCCGTGACATCAATATAAGATAGGAAACCTCTTCTCACATAGACCACATCATTTTTTTCATATTCTCCATTGAGATTCCATTGTATGGCACATCTTCAAATGGCATTTAGATTTAAAGTAAAAGATTTAAAATAAAAGACTTAAAAGTAAAATATTTGAAATAAAATAATTAAAATAAAAGGTAACTATTGTAGGAATATAAATACAACAATTGAAGGTCAAAAAGATATAAAACAACATTTGGTATTTTTTTCTCTTACAATCTAGTTTCTAAGACGTCAAAGTTATCTTGTAGCTTGGTGACTTATAATATAAAAAATGGTGTTGCATAGTGGTCGTGAAGTCAATCCTTATACTAATAAGCTCTATTCTACAAAGTACCATGATATTCTTAAAAAGCGACAAATCCTTCCAGTGTGGCAACATCGGGAAAAATTGGTGCAACTTTTGGCATGCCATCAAACAATCATTCTTAAGGGTGACACTGGCTCTGGTAAGACTACCCAAATTCCACAATTCATAGTTGAAGCAGGATATGCAACCACTAAACATCAAGTAGCGTGTACACAACCAAGAAAAATGGCTGCAATAGCAGTGGCAAGGCGTGTAGCAAACGAGATGGATGTGACAATCGGAGATGAAGTTGGATATAGTGTTCGTTTTGATGAATGTAGTGGTCCAAAAACAAGATTGAAATACTTGACTGATGGAATGCTTTTGAGAGAGACCATGACTGATCCTTTACTCAAACGCTACAAAGTCATCATCCTTGATGAAGCTCATGAGAGGACAGAAGCAATGGATGTGTTGTTAGCATTGCTTAAGGTCAAGGTTCTAAAGGAACGTCCCGACTTGAAGCTTGTTGTTATGAGTGCTACCTTGGAGGTTTCAAGTTTTCAACGCTATTTCAACAGGGCCCCGCTCATGGAAATTCCAGGCAGACTACACCAAGTAGAGATATTTTACACTGAAATAGAGGTACAAGATTACTTTGTTAAGGCAATTGACACTGTAGTAGAAATTCATCAATACAAAATACCAGGAGATATCCTTTTGTTTTTAACTGGAGAAGAGGAAATTGAAGATGCTTGCAAACAAATAAACAAAAAGCTTCAAAATTTGAAGGATCCAATAAGACCTTTCAATGTAATGCCTCTCTATTCTACACTACCATTAAACATGCAACAAAGGGTTTTTGATGTAGTTCTTGGTAGGAAGATTGTTGTATCCACAAATATTGCAGAAGCTTCAATAACTATTGAAGGTATAGTTTTTGTGGTTGACCCCGGTTTTGTCAAACAAAAGTTATATAATCCTCAAATTTGTGGAGAATCACTTGCAATTACTCCAATTTGTAAAGCTAGTGCTCATCAAAGAACTGGACGTGCTGGCCGTACTCAACCTGGAATGTGCTTTAGGCTTTATACTGAAAAATCCTACATGAACATGCAAGCACAAATCTGCCCTGAAATTCTAAGATCAAATTTGGCAAAAGCGGTGCTTACTCTCAAAAAGTTAGGTGTGGATAATTTGGTACATTTTGACTACATAGATCCACCAGCACCACAAACACTTGCCGCAGCTCTTGAGTTACTTCTTAGCTTAGGAGCAATTGATGAAGATGCAAATTTGACAAAGCTAGGAGAGATTATGGGTGAATTTCCCTTGGATCCACAAATGGCAAAGATATTAGTGGTTAGCCCCAAATTTAATTGTTCTGCGGAAATTCTTTCTATTGTTGCAATGCTTTCAGCTCCAAATTGCTTTCTTCGACCAAGAAATGCTCAAAAGATAGCTGATGAAGCAAAAGCTCAATTTTTCCACATTGATGGCGATCACCTCACACTTCTTAATGCATTCCATGCTTGGAAACAAAATGGTGAAGATGCAACTTGGTGCTATGACAACTTCCTTGACATACGGAGTTTGCAATTAGCTAATAATATTCGCACTCAACTTGCCTACATCATGAACCGCTATGGCTTTAAGATATGTAGCCCCGGCTTCAACAATAAACAATATTATGTCAACATTCGGAAAGCACTATTTGTTGGATATTTTATGCAAGTAGCACATTTGGAGTACAATGGACACTACGTAATTGCTAAAAACAATGAAATAGTTCAATTGCATCGATCATCTAGTTTATACTTTGCACATTCAAAGCCACAATGTGTTATTTATGATAAATTGTTGCTTGGACGTCAAAATTCCATTCAAAATCTTACAATAGTACAGAGTAAATGGTTAATTGATAGGAATAAATAATCAATGATAAATTAGAATACATTATATTATAGGCCACAACTAGCACGCAAAAGAACAAAAATAGTCCCCTCTACGAACAACAAATGGGAAGCAATATGTGCTTGTTTTAACTACCTAGAATGTACATTTTACTTCAAAAATAAATTGACAACAACACATGTGAAATATTGGATAATTTGTTTTTTTTGTTGCAATTCTTCGATTTTAATTTGACAAGTCTAAATTTGTGCAATGACCAAAGGATTGTGCATGTCTGGGTCATCCTACCTTCGAGAGGATTACTACTACCTCCATTTCCAAATTATCTTCATGTTAAACAAAATATTCCAAATTTAGGCTAAAAATAACATTTTAAAAATCAATTGCATACAATTAGTAGAGTTTAGTGCACTCCTAGTATTCTAAAAACTTTGAGTTTTGGAGCCTTTTTCAAAGTGCAGTTTCAAGAAAATATTAAAAAATAGAATTTTTTGGACATTTTCAAGAAGCAATACTAGTAAATTAATTGTTGAGTGTGAGGTTGTCATTTTGTAGGCATTTAGTATATTCTCAAGACCATATGTGGCCTTTTGTTCTACCTGCTAAAGCTTTGTAAGCACAAAAAATTGTAAATGAAATTTATTTCTTTGATGTGTGAATGGAGTTCATATTATCTTTGATTTTAGGAATACATGGTGATAGGTGATTAAATGTTAATTGATTTGAGGAATTGCCATGGGATTTTAAAAGTGAGCACTTGATGAGTTTTTAATGGTTGATTTGAAGATTTTCTATGTGATATATAAAGCTTTAAGCATATAATTTTGAATTGTATGAGTCTCAATGATTGAGCATTGTTTGATTATTGTGTGAATTTCTTGTGATAAGGATTATTGATTTCTTAGTGCTTTAAGCTATTATTTGTGTGTATTTATTCTTTTTCAAATTATCTTGATTGTTCATATAAGTTTGGAGCAATTGTTGTATGTGATAGAATTACAGCTTTAAGCTGGTACTTGCAATAATTTCTATTAAGAACACCATATTCATTAAAATGAAAGTTTTCCATTGAAATGAGAGTTAAATTAAAGAACTTGAGGAAAGGGTTTATTCCAATTTAGGGCGGTTCGAGCTAAATTGACATAAAACCTTTAAGATTTGATCAAAGATTTTATGTCAATTTAGGTCGACTCAACCTAAATTGGAATTAACCCTTTCAAATTTGACCTAATTTTGAAAGGTTTTGTGTCAACTTAGTTCGAATTGACCAAAATTGACATAAACACTTTCTTATTTGATCTAATTTTGACATGAAGTGATTGTAATTTAGGGTCGAGTTGAGCTAAATTGACAAAAACACTTTCAGATTTGACCTAATTTTGAAAGGGTTTATTGCAATTTAGGGCAAATCGACCTAATTTGCAATAAACCCTTTCAAAATTGACCTAAAATTGAAATATTCTATATCAGTTCAGCTCAAAACTCACATTTTAATGGAAATTGTTGATTTAGGTCGAGATGAACATGATTTATTTTGAGAGGTCCTCAATCTCCCATTTCAATGAATATGGTGTTTAAGTGGTTATACTTGTTTGTGTGTATCTGTATTTGATTGAATCATTTGGTCATCTAAATGAGTTTGGAATAGTTGTGAATGGAAGAAAGACTGTAAGCTTAAAACTTTGTAAGCATTGGCGATGCTGAAAGCAGATTTATGAATAATATAAATATATTTGTGAGAGATTGTTTAATGGCTTGAAGCATGTTATAATTGAAAGAGAGGATTGTTTATTGAGTGTGTAGTATGTGTATTTGTTTAGCAAAATCCCATTGATTGGATTGTTTGGAAAATTGTGAATACGTATCTAGGGATTGGATAATTGAAGATTAAATTAATAACTTGAAGCTACATCAATGTCTATGTGTTTGAATCTAAATTGATAAGGAGCATGTGAAGGAGTCTTAGTAATTGCTAGCTTTGTATCTGTAAAAGCTTAAAACAATTGTGTGGTTTGATAGGGAACTAGCATACAATCATAGTTGGAGTATTATGATAGAGTTGCTTTAAAGCAAATTAGTATAGATACTCTATAAGCAAAGTTAAGTTAGTGATTCCTAGATGAAGTTGAATGTACTAACGTGGTATGTTGAGCAAAGGAGAGACGCTTTAAGTGGATTATTGTGAGCCTATACTTAAGCTGTTGCAACAAGAAATAATTATTGTTATGCTTAAAGCTAAATGTTATGCCATTTACCCTCACTTAAGCGTGTTTCTTGTTTGAATCCCCACACTAAAATAAAATTGGGGCTATATATTTGTTTTGTTGCATCTATATGAGTTGCACGGAAACTAAAAATTAAATAAGTGAGTGAAACCGTCATCCAAAACCAGAGGTTATTTTAGTTATATTTTACATTAGATTTGAGTTACAAAACATTTCTATTTCTAAATGTGACTTTAGTTACGATACGTTATACTAATTGATCATTCCCTAGATTTTGAACCCCTATACTATAATCCTGGGTGTTTGCGGACTAGGCAAAAATCTTAACTACGAGCTTCATTTCCTTCAATTGAGCAATATTCAAAGAGGAGCAAAAA
This sequence comes from Antitrichia curtipendula, assembly GCA_951230915.1. Taxonomy (NCBI): domain Eukaryota; kingdom Viridiplantae; phylum Streptophyta; class Bryopsida; order Hypnales; family Leucodontaceae; genus Antitrichia; species Antitrichia curtipendula. The sequence continues at coordinate 38,436,213 of OX579635.1, forward strand.
ATTTGAGTTAATAGTGTTGATTGACACCTTTAGTCATTTCAATTGTTTTTTGATTGATGATTGCATGGATGGAGGAGAACCACTATTTGGAGTAGTTTTGTTGGTCCCAAGTAGTTATTGAAAATCAAATTTGACCAATTTAAAACGTCACAAAGTACAACAAGATCATTTTGGGACAAAAAATTAAGGCCAACAGGAAGATCATTTGGGAAATAGGGAGTATTAAAGTATCCACTCAAATCCCAATTCCACTATATCTTTGACACTTATTATTTGTCCTTGAATGGCCTCCCCAAATTGCCACTTGTTCTCAAGAGCAACCAACAAGAGTTGTTTGAGGCAACCAATGGGAATTGAAGTAATTTGTGCTTCAAAGGTGTCCATTTAAGGGGAGTTTAAGGACATAGGTATCTTACGTTTTCCACTTTGAAATTTATAATAGATAAAGTGAGTGTTGAAAAAATACGAAAATGACTTGGGTTGGATTTCTCTTGCGGTCATAAATAACCTCAACACAAAAACAACGTAAGATTTGGCCACAAAAGATTGTAGAACCAAAAAAAGTGGGCGGCTTTGGATGCTTATACAATACAATCTATTTCAAACAATTTCAATATTTTGTAGCACTCTTCCTAGACATTGAAACAAAAACAAAAAATCCACCCCTAGGGATTGGTTTTTAGACAATATTCAGGAAACTCCTCCAATACTCAACTACATACAAGGTTCTTTGGTATCATTATCTTTCTCATAACAAGATGCATCTATCAATCTAAGTCTTAGCTTGGGTTTTGAATCACAATTTAACCCCTAAAGGACCAAACACCGTTTTTTGACAACATAGCGTTTTGGGGCAGCTCACCACGAATGGAATTTTTATTTTTATTCTTTGAAATTTTCACCTAAGATGTGCCCGAGGAGTAACTTTAGGGCCCAACAATTTTCATAACTTTTGACCACATGGTTAAAAAGTTATGGTATGATATGTAGTTTTCATTGTTCGGCGGGCAGCTCGGGCAGCAAAAAAAACTTCTTTAAAAATCATTTTCTAGAAAAATAAAAATTTGAAATTGGTTCTCTAGATTTATGTGCACAAGGAAAGCTTTGAATCATTCCACTTTGATTTATGAGATGAAAGTTATGAGGAATTTTAGTTGTGGGTAGTTTGTGGGTAGTTATGGAATCTCTACTCTAAAATAAACTTTGAAGTCCTTTATTTAACTCAATTTTCAATATTTTTGGAAAAAAATATAAACACAAGGTGTAGATTGTTTATTACAACATTACAATCGTTTGGATTGGCATTTTTCAATTCCATAATTAAATCCTTAACAATTTAGTGTTTTGAATCATTTTCTACTTCTTTCTACTTACTATTTTTTTCCTATATGTTTTATTATTCCAAATGATCTGAAATTTTTCAAGAATGTAGCTAACTTGCTTTGAAGAATGAATCCAAAGAGTTACCACCATTTTGGACATTTTTTCATACAAATGTGACCATGTGAAGTGCAGCTGCCCGGTTTTTCGCAGGGACAAAAAAAGGGTTTTTGTCACTTCAAATGCTAATATCTTGCAATCTACACGGTGGAAATTTCTGAAATTTTTTCCACATCTTCTCAAACTAGTTTACTACAAGATCCTATGGTTACATGTGTCCAAAAATTTATTTTTTTCAAAATTTGGTACTTGTACTAGAAATGACAGTTTGGGAGCGTTTTTTGTGAAAACATAGTCAAAAACCTTTAGGGGTTAAACTTGTAGTTTTGGCATTAGAAAGTTTGATAAAAATTTTGAGTATTGGCTTTGAGGTTACCCATGGCCTTGACAAGGGTAGAAGTTCATCATTGATTGGTCATTTGTACAACTACATGATGTCTATTTAAAAAATATTATGAAACCCAAGTCTCGGGGAGGTCACTTCCCTTTATGTTTTGTAACCACGTGCGTTAACCACCTATTTGTTTGGAGGCTATTTACTTAGTAATCATGATTTTAAAGGACCCTTTCAATAGAAAAAAAGCTACTTGGTCTTAATTTTAAGCACCCTATAGGTAATTATAAATGAAAATCTAACTTAATTTTTGGCACGCTATAGTATTTATAAACTTTAGGAATTTTGTTTTGTTTGATAATGAAGGATTTTTGGGTGAATGTTGGGCATAAAAATATGCAACATACATAAAAAATTAGGATCAAACTTAACCCTTAACTTTCTAAACGACCAGAATGTGGTCAATTTGTTTTTTGAAGTGCTTTTTCTATTATTAAAAATATTAAAATGAAGTTGCACTTGAAGTGATGCTTTGAAGAATCAAGTTGGCCATCTTTATATGCGGTTAGATTTACATAATAAGCTATTGTTTTGTTTTTTTTAAATCCCAAAGCATAGGTAGTTGGGTGCTTGGACAAAAAAGTCAATAGATTGGGGGGATTTGGCCAATGTAAGCGTAGCACATGAAAGGATAAGCCTAGCTTGTAAATGGTGTTTTGGCCTTTGAAATGCACATTTTGATTCAGTTTTCATTCTTTTAATAAATAAAAATTTCACATTATGTCTTTTGGGCTATCCTTTAATTTCATCAATTGTTTCTTATCATTGGAATTCTCATCGCTTTATTATCTAATTGACATTTCATATTACACTCACTAAAATATTTAATTTGAAAATGTTGGTGTATCAAGGTCATGGCTAAATTTGAGATTCAAAACAAGGAGCTAGGAGGTACCAAAATACACTAAGAAAGCATCTTTGATGATCATTTTTAACACATCTTCTTGTATAAAGCATTAAATAGTTAAAACATAATATTTTTCATTCATCTTTTAGAAGGACTAAGAATTATACTCATCCTAAAATTAATTTTTTTTTTCATCTATGATTTTATTCACACTAATTTATATCTATTTTTTTTTTTAAATCAAAAGATTTTTCAATACTCTATTTTATATATAATGATGTTTCAAGAATTAAATCCAGGCTAAAATAGATCTACATCATTTATTAATTTTGCTCCAATGGATAAAATTCACCCTATAGTTTAACTCACATGGTTTTCTACTTTTTGCAGAGTGACCTCTCCGAGACCCAAGTTTGGGCAACCTTCCTTGTACCTCAAATGTCCATTAAGGGTTAATGTTGTCTATGGCCGACACTCATTGGTCCTTCCATGACACTTGGTCTTTTGTGATGCATTTTTAGTATCAAATGGTTTTGGTCATTTGTGAATGATAGTAGAACCGTAGAAAGTATTGCTTTATGAAGCATATACCTTGAGTAGAATTGAAAATTCTTTTTCAAATTTTCAAATTTTATGTACAAGTTACGCATAATAAAAACATACTTCCAACAATTTTTAATTGGGACAATGCTTGGCACAAATTAAATTTGTCTACTAGAATTAAGATCTCAATATTTTTTTGGACTTGTATTACATATGGGCAAACTCAAACACATACATCCACTTGATTCCTTCTTTTTACATAGGTGGAACCTAAATCTTTACTTAGGAAGACAACAACTTGATGTAAATATATAAATTGGATGCTACCATACCTTGTTGTCACTCCAAAAAGTAAGTAAGGTAAGCCATGTCTTGCTATCATTCCAATAAAATTCAAAGTGAATAAGAATTCAAATATACTATATTAATGAATATTGAAAGAGAGAATACATAAACAATTGAATAGGGTCTTTACATGACTTTACAAAGAACCCTTAAACACTAGGCCAAGCCCCTCGGGCTTGGTTTTGAGGCAATTGTGGACAAAAAGTGTCTTTTGAATTTTTTTGGAAATGTTTCAACTTACTATACCCACTTCAAGAATGAATATGGCTTGCCAAGCACCGCATTTAGGATACACAGTCAAAGGCACTATTCACTATTCACTTTGGCATTCCTTGACCACACCAACTTTGGGCAAGCAACAAGACTCATAATCCACTTCAAGGAGATTTTTTTATTCTCCGTGGCACTGCACTAGGCAAGGGAATGTCCTTTTAAGGATAAACTCTAATAACATGTCCTTGTTTTCATAATCTTCATTGCACATTCAAGCAACAACAATATGGCAATGATGCCTCACCTTTGCAAATTGTATAAGGATTGGATGATCGAAACCCAAAACTTATCATGTAGGATCTATTATGCAGAAATTAGAAAGATTTTGAATCATCAGAACTGCTGCGTAGAATGAGAGTGGATGACAAATGCTAAAACATTTTTTAATGAAAAGGAACAAAGATATCATAGAACTTGATCTACAAGGAAATTTAGCGCTCGGGAGGATCACTTAGTGTATCTATAACAAACCACTTGTGTTCAAGTGATTTTTTGGTCCCCTATTTACTTTTTAATAACTATAATTTCAACCTATAATTTTGAGCTTTGTTTAATAATGACTACAAGTTTCTATTGCCAAAAAATTTCAACTCAAACAACATATGAAATGATTTCTAGAATAAGTTGAAAAATGAACTAAAATGGCATGTTTTTCAACTCAAATATTTTTATAGAGAGTGCATTTAGATGACCATTGCATCATCATTCAAGAAAAATGGACTTTAAAAAAAAAATTATTTTTAGCAATTTTTTGTTCATTTTTTAGACAATTTTTTTCTATATAATACAAGGGTGTGAAAGTTATTTTCAGCTCTACAATGTAATTTTGTACTTCCAAAATTTATAACAAATTATAATTAAAAAATAAAAATATCAATAATTCAAGACATAAACTTTCAAAGTAGGAAAATCCATTCATATATATTTTTTTAATTTATTTAAATTTTAGGACATAATATAGGGAGTCTAAACTCTTAACACATGTAGTTTTTAGTGAACATCTCTAAGTGGCCCCCCAAAATTCAGCGTCGGATAAACTCAACAGAAAACAACGCAACACAAACATGACCTATCAAGTCAAAACGATGCTTTGGAGTATTTAATAATTGAACTAATTTCATATGGACAAGTAGGATTCACATCATGAGTTGTTTTGACTACAAGTTCCACTATGTGGTTTTCACAAGGGCACCTACTGCCTTCTAACAAAGAGAACAAAACAATAGATTTCAAAATCCTACTCAACTATGTTGTGCTACTAAGAGGTAAAATCTTACACAATGAAATCATTCTATTTTGAATAATCTTGAGAAAGTTATGGACAATCTTGTTTTGGGAGGCAATGTAAGCATTTTCTTGAAAAAAACTTATTTTCTTCACTTTCAATGCAAAATATCTTGCAATCTACATCACCAAAGTTTTTTTAAATTTCTTCCATGCATTCTTATACTAGTCTAGTACATGAGTCTATGGTTTGATAAACAAAAAACAAAAAATTTCAAAGTTTTTTGCTCTTTGCAATAGAAATGGCAGTTTTGAATGGTCTTTGATGGAAAATTGGCCTTGCCACTCTAGGGGTTAAACCCTAAAGTCCCAAGGGCTGCTTTCCATCAAAAACAGCTCAAATTTCCCATTTCTATATCAAAGAGGAAAAAAAAAATTTATGTTTTTTTTCTTCCATATCTAACTATAGGAACAATAGGATCTTGTACTAGAGTAGTATAAACATGAATATAAATTTTCTTACAAACTTTGACCATAAGATTGCAAGATATTTTTCGTTTAAAGTGAAGGAGACAAGAACATAACTCCACTTCCATAGTCGTCCAAATAATCTCACCCTACTCTCGAAGTCCTATGCACAAACTCACTCAAGGTCAAGAACCCTCTGATTGCCAATCAACTCCAACAACTCTAAAACATAGTCTCTCGAGAGAAATCACAAGCACAATGATAACCAATAACACAAATACAGGAAAAATGTCCAATTTAGAATTCCTTTGACTGAGCAAAATCCCCGAGGAAGGTCCGATTATCCTATCAAATACAACTTTCTTAGAGTGCAATCAAACGCTAAATAACTAGTGTGGCGCCGATATGGTCAAATTGCAAACAATCGAAACTAATTGCTAACATGCAATCTCCAAAGTTGTTCACCAATGCACTCAATTTAAGTGCTCAACAGGTTTATATTCAAATTACAACAAGCAGTCTCCAAAGTTGTTCACCAATGCACTCAATTTAAGTGCTCAACAGGTTTATATTCAAATTACAACAAGCAGTCTCCAAAGTTGTTCACCAATGCACTCAATTTAAGTGCTCAACAGGTTTATATTCAAATTACAACAAGCAGTCTGCATGGAGGATTGGAATAATTATTGATTGCAACCAATAGGAGCTAGCTAAATCGAATCGCCATAATCATCATATTCTTGAGGCAACTTGGTCATCGTTTGTTCCAAGGCAGTCTTCTTTTGCCAGAAAATCTAATTACAACTGCAGCCTACAAAATAATACAATGCATGATTAGTACGTGCATGTCCGCAAGAAAAACGCGCGTCATCAAATTGAACAAAATTGAAAGAGGTTTGATTCTTCCATACTCAGATCCGGACAAGCTGAGCGGTGGTGGAGAATCCGGCAACTGGACATATCCAAGCCCGTAAAAGTCTGCTTCATGTTCTCCGAGCACTTCGTTGTAGATTTCGGGAAAATTTTCTCCCATGTGATATTGTGGCTCATAGTCCAAATCAGAGTCCTCGTACTCTTCCATATTCGATATATTGCAATTGCCAATGGGAGTCAGATCTGTATTGCAAATTTGAATATAGGAGAGGAAGCGCACAATTGAAACAACAGAGGACAGACGTGTACGTGGAGTGGCGGATTGAGCAAGTGGGAGAAACGCTGGCTGTAATCGCTACAGTCGTCATGTTCTTAGGGGCACTTCGTCGTTGTTTGTTCCAAGGCAATCTTCTTTCACATGAGAATCTAATTGCAACTGCGACCTACAAAATAATACAATTCATGATCAGTATGTGCTTGTCCACAAGAAAAATGCACATCATCAAATTGAATGTAATAGAAAGAGGTTTGTTTCTTCCGTACTTAGACAGGTTGAGCGGTGGTGAAGAATCCGGTGGCTAGACACTGGAGTCCTTGCGCTCTACCATGATTCAATATATTGCAATTGCCAATGGGAGTCAGATCTAGGAGAGGAAGCACGCAAATGAAACAAAAGAGGACAGATCATCAAGCAAGCGGGAGAGGCCAATGCAACAAGAGAAGAATGACCAATCCGGCCGATCAAGAGAGAAGAAACTAGGTACTTAATCAGTAATCCCGTTCACATCTTGGATTTTTCGCTGACAAAATTGGTTGGATATTCAGACGGGTATGAGATGGGTATACGATGGGCAAGAGCATTAAGATAGAACACTAGTCCATGTTGCAACATATACTCTCTCTACAATAGCAAATGCAATCCCATGTTCTCAATTTTGAAATTCAAATAGTGTGAAAACCAACATCATTTGCTTGTTTGTCAAATTGTTCATAATTATTTTAAATTCTATGAATGTCAATTTCCTTCATTCTTGTGTTCAACAATTTGAAATGATGTATAGCAATATACAAAGGTGTAAAATGATTTTTTGGAGTTCTAAAAAATATTGACAAAAGATAAAGTAACTCCAAATTATGGTGAACAAAACCAAGTTTTAAACATGGCTAACTTTAAAATTAGTTTTCTTTGAAATCACAACAAATTTTTTATTCAAATTTCCATGGTAATGTGCGGTATGTGGCACTCTACAACTTATGTATATCTCTTGGGTGGTTAAAATTATTCTCTATGTATTAGTTACTATTATCTATTATCTAACTATCAGTCCATAGTTGGAGATTTGATCCTCCAAATCAATTGAAGCACTCAAATTTTTGGTTAAGTGATCTCTTATTAACAGTTGAAATCCGTATCTATCAAACTATTTCTATGGTACAATTAGCTATTGATAATCACTCCCATCGTAACTTCAAATGGATAACATCTTCCAAATTATTGGTTCATGAGGTTATAAATAAAAAGTGAATTTCTTTTCTATATTATTTCTACTTTGTAGTTAAGTTCCATTGAAATCTTGGAAAGGTTGAAATTTTTAAAAATTCAATGAATTGTTCTAGAATTTCCTTTTAGATTTCATAAGAATTCACCATTATCTTAGGTGGTTACTTTTGGTTATTGAAAAGTTTCTAAGAACTTCTAGATGGACAGTGAAAACCTTCCAATAGTAAAAGAAACTTGTAGATTGCATACTTCCACATGGGATCACCTCAGTGATCACAAATAAAATCTAAAAGATATCAAGTTGTGGTATGTAATAATCTAGCTTGACTTGTGCCATGCATAGTTCCAAAAGTTGTTGAAAACTCATCTTCATCACAAGAACATTCACAAATAGTGAAAAAAAAAATCCTAAATGCTAAAGTGGTGAAGTTTCATATAGAGCCATAAAAGACTGAGAATTGTTTTTATTGAATATCTAATTTTTTTTAAAGTCATAAATGAGTATGAGTAGTTTTTAGAACATCTTCATTCCACTTGGCCTTAATTTTTAAAAGGACATTTCATGTTGGGTTTGGTCAAACTTCATTAGATTTCTACATTAGAACTAACATTTCAAAAATTTGATATCTTTCACATGTCACATGTGGTAATATATGTCTAAAACTTAATCTCATTTTTTAATAATTAAAAATATCAAATTAAATTTTATATGATTTTTCAAAGAAATTTCTTTGCAAAAAACGTAGTAATTATAAAAATGCTTTAAATAATATAATATCTTAATAATAATAATAATAATAATAATAATAATAATAATAATAATAACAACAATAGTGACAAACATCATGGTGTAATTGATGTACTCCTTGAGCTCACACCAAGAGAAATTTGATAGAAAAAGTTCAAAAGTGGTGTATTTTGAGCTTTCATGATGCTATCTTCAAAGTTTCACAAAAAAAATAATCCAAATGGAATAAAAATTAGACTATTGAAGCTATATTTTTTATTTGGAGCTTCAAAACATTTAAAAATTTAAAAACTATGTGAAAATTCAAGTTTGATTTTTATAAAGCCTATGGGACTTGCAATATTCTTTAGGAGGTAATGCCTAGAATGGACAAGTGTTGTCTATAAATCTGAAATCACCCCAACTTACCTCGTTCAACAAACATCTAGACATTAAATACTTTGCATAAAAAGCTTATGATTCCTAGGGAATACACTTTGCAATGTTTTGCAAAGTAGATTATGCTTTTTGAGCTGGTTAAATTTTCAAAATTCATCTAGTTATTCCCTCAAAGTAGGATTGATATCATCACATTTGAATGATTGCATGCACTATAATATATATAATGGATATTTCATCCATAATCTACATATTTATGAATATATAACAGTTATTGTATTTTGCAAGTGCACTAAGGGTTGCAAAAGTGATTTGCCATGAGAATTTGTAGGCCTAGATAACTCTAATGTATGGAGCAGTATACAGTTACTATGTGAGTAGTATATAGTTATTACGTGTATAATTACCATGTGCATCTACGCACCCACAATTGCACCTCCAAAATTGCTTCATTACTCCATTCAAGATCACATATTACAAGGTAAGTATACACAAAACCAACACACTATGAAAAATAACACTACATAGTAGTGACCTACATTAGGTGCATCAAATGTACAACACCACTATGTAGTGTTGGTTTTAGGCTAACATGTCTAATAACCTAAGAATGCTACTATATAATAAAATAAAATAAAATGGTGCTATCACATGGCCTCTTTCTTAATCAAGATACGTAATATTGATGGAATTCTTGTAGCTACTTGTAGTTATAAGTGGAATCAATATGAACATGTCCTTAAGGTCACCTCAAAGTCTCAAAGTCTCAAATTCAATATCTAAATGCAAATATTTTTATTCTATTTTATAACAATCATTGGGGTGTGCTTTTTCAATACTAACTTAGTTGTTAATTGAATCAACACTAGATCAATCAACCATTGATTTAGTGTTGTAAAGGCACTTCATAAATTGGAGTTTGAAACAATGCTAGGTATGTACTTAATTTGATAAATTTTTAATAATAATTCAATAATAATTCGATCATACCTAAAAAAAACAAGTTTTCAATATGAATTCAATTACAACTCAATCATACCTAGAAATCATTGAAATAGTGATGATCTATCATAGTTATTAGAGTTCAAAGTTGGTAGCAATTCAATAAAAAATTTAAGTTTTTTTGTTAAGTACCAATTAAATTACAATTCAAACATATCAATTTCAATACTTATTCAACTGAAGGTAAGAATGTAGTTTGCTATTATAGTTTCATTTCATAGTACACTTCATAGAATACCTTTGCAAAAATAATGCTCATCAAAACAATCAAGTAAGAAGCACAAGAAAGGAGCAATAGCATTTTTTATTTGTTTAAAAGATAAATCACAACAAATCATGGGCAAATGTGCATGTAATGTTCAACCTAATTAACCCCTAAAGTCCCAAAATTCCTATGGGGGACTCTTGGGATTTTGGGTAGGCTTGTGTGATTTCAATTTTTGACATGATTTTTTGAATTTTTTTTGAAGATAGGAAATTAGCTTAGCTTTATGGAAATATAAATTTTAATTCAATTGGTACCTAGGAGCAAAAGTTATGCCACCTTAGGTCCAAAAAGCAATTCAAGGGGCATCCACCAAAAAATTACAAAAAATTGAATTTTTTTAATTTTTAATTTTTTTCTCAAATATTACATTTTTGTCTACATCTGAAGCTTTGAATCATTCTATTTGGACTAATGATGAGAAAGTTATGGACAATCTTGTTTTGAGGGCACTCTAAGCATCTTCTTGAAAAAAACTTGTCATCTTCACTTTAAATGCAAATATCTTGCAATATACAAAGTCATTTTTTTTTAAATTTCTTCCATGCATTTTTATATTAGTTTAGTACAGGATTCTGCTGTTAGATATGCAAAAAAAACAATTTTTAAAGTTTTTTGTGCTTTGTAGTAGAAATGGCAATTTTTGAGTGGTCTTTGATGGAAAAAAGGCCTTGGAACTTTAGGGGTTAAATATAAATGTAAAGTATCTTAAAGAAAAATCTACTCCCCTTAGTCATAATGACATTCATCACCAACTTGGCAATTTGGTTCGACAAAAAGTTTGATATGGTACAAAAATCTCTTAGGAATTGTGTTTGAAGTAAAATTTCAGACCTCATTTAGACATAGTAGAATAACATTTATCAAAAACTATGGAATTGAAAAAATTTGGGAAATTAAGATAAGTTTCATCTCCAAAAATCCATTTGAGATTTCAAGCTTTCAATAAAAAAAACTATGTACAAATTTGAGAAGGGTAGGAATAAATTAAATTTTATTTTTTTTCAAACAACCTCTTTGAAATTTATCCACAGCTTTTATCAAAATCTCACATAGATTTTTGGAGATGAAATTTATCTTTATTTATCATATTTTCTTAGTTTCAAGGTTTTGGGTATAAGTTATCCTACTATGCCTAAATGAAGTCTAAAATTCTACTTCAAACACAATTCTCAAGTTTTGACAATGAGTGGTCAAGCTCTCATCTTCAAATTATCCCATACCCTTTGAGGGCTCATCATAGACAATGGATTTCATTATAAAAACTACCTCTCCATCCTAGCTTCTCACCAAATGCCAATAAATCTATTACTTCAATATGTCAACAAGATTTTAATTGATGGCAATTGGAATAATGACATTAAAGATGACTTAAGGTAAAACAATCCATTGTGGTCAGAATTAGGAGTGTCACCTCATGTAGTTGCTGAAATTTTTTAATTTTTTTTCTACAATAGTACCAAGTGTGAGAAACAGTGTGAGCAATTGAAATTATGTTTTTTTTTTGACAAAGTATGAATTTGTTATGAGTTTTTGAAGTGTCCAATACATCATAGCCCAAAAGAATTTGTAGACTACCTTAGAACCAACAAAATCTGAAGCCATCATGCTCATTGTGCTCACCTACAACAGTCATAATATTTTCTATCATGGAAGGCCTAAAAAGTCAATTTTTACAATGAAATCGCACTAGAAAGTTGGAAGTTCCTAATGAAGTCACTAATCATTCCATTACTGTCATATAAGACATGCATTGAAGCCAAAATCTAACAAACTTGAAAAATCCATAATGGAGTCATTCCCTAGGTGTCTACTATGGGTCATTTGATCACAATGGACTGTTCTACCTTACTTAATTGTAAGTTTATTTTCTCGTTGCGCCTTGCTGGAGTAGCCTACTGCACCTAGCTGGAACTCATCCAAGGGCCAGCTAGGGGTTGGTACATCAACTACTATGTCGAAATCACTTGGCCCGGCACGCTCAAACCGCAGAATTAGACAAAGTCCTTAGCAAAACTTGGCGTGGCCGGCCTTTTTTATTTATTTGGCGCGTCTGCCGTGGGGAAGAAAATAAGCCAGGGGCCCGCCCACTGCCCATGTCCGGCCCATTGGCGCCCTGCCGTGGGGTTGCTTTAGACAAGTCACAATTACAGGTTGCTCCGTTTCACCTGCAAAATGTCATTGCAAACTTTGAGTGTACCATTCAGAACTGAAAGCTTCCGGATTAAAATGACCAGCCCACTTTTTTCTTGGAGCGTGTTTTGGGAACGGCATAAGAAAAAAACTACATTATAAAAATGTGCTAGCTAGGAGTGAAAGGAAAACAAGTAAGGCAAAAATAAAGTGCAAGAATGCTGCTCACTTGATGCAAGGAAGGGTAGCTGAATTGGACAGAGATGTAAATGATCCTTCAAAACTTTCTGTGCAGAAGTGCCATGGTAACCATCTGCAAACGTTCCAAAAAAGTTGCCAAAGAGCATGTTTGTAAGCCTATAAACACTCTTGCTCCAGTTGCAACAGCATCTTGTCCCTCTTAGTGTTGTTTTCTCCTACTTCGTTTCAAATGCGCTGCAATAAGCACCCCAAACTAGAGCATGACACAAGAACGTCACGCAGTAGGTGCTGATATTCAATAGAAAAAAACAAGATTCAAGTTATCCTTTTGAAAGTCGCGTCATGGTTGGACCCAAGCAAAAAATGGACCTGGAGCTCATGAAGAAGTGAGCCGCAAGTTGTATCCGCAATGGCCTCCGCAACAGGTTGCTGAACCATTTTGACTTCAAAAAAACCCTGCATAGTACACAATAAGCACCATTTCGAAATAATGCAGACAATTCAAGCTCCAACAGAACACAAGAAATGTTACTACGTACCCCCCCAAACAAGTAAGATGATCCAGAAAACGAGCTAATACTAATTGTACTTCTTCTCACGCACTATTACATCAGCCTCTAGGATGCATCTCGCGGTAACACTGCATAATAGTCAATGAGCATGTACATATGTTGTTTCCCTTGGACTATGCTGCAAATTGATGCTGCAAGTTGCTGCTGCAAATATTGCCATGGTTCACAATACATGCTGTGTTTTGGTGTTAGAGAACTACAAAAGACTAGAAACTAGATGAAGTGGACAGATTAATTATATAGAAAACAGATTAAACTCTGTTCAAAAATGAATAAAGAGAGGAGTAGGAGAGGCATCCAACCTATAACACGAATTTAACCACGAACCTATAACACGAATGACCTACTCACATTAAGAAAACTGCACAACTTCAGTATCACCATCTCCATATACACTCCCCAAACTAGTGATCATCTCAACAAAGCTCTCGATTGAGTTCAAAACGCAAGCCACAATAGTTTTGTCCCGAACTTGAGAGGCATAGTGCGTTTTAGTCTCAACTCAACTCATTCAACAATTAGATTGTTCAACTTTTCATGCTCCGACTTCACCTGTAGCAAACGTGAAATTCGCAGTCAAGAAAATTAGGGCAGTAAACAAGAACCGACCAGTAATCTCAGGTCAAATTCTGGTTTGCGAATCGGGAGTCCATAGACAAGCCAGAGAACTCCTGTTCATGAACTCTAATTCTCTTCTTCCTACGAAATCTCGCAGCTATGCCTAACGATTTTGTTGTCACCCGATCCGTGTAAATAAATAATTAAATAAATAAAATACTTGAGACATCGGGAATGGCGAGAAACGTACCAGCGTGAATGGCGTCCTTGGGAGCAAATGCTGCAAATTGAACCTGTAACAAAACCAAAAATGCAACCATTGATACAGAAACTCCACCTCTTTCGCTCGATATCAGACATCCGAGCAAGGGATTAGGACTTGGAGAAGAATTGTTACAGCTTGTGCACAATGTCAAGAGATTATGAAATTATTTCATTGCAAGTTTGTACCTACATTCTCTAAGATCACAATATTTCTACCTGATCAAGTCATACCAATTTTGGCAAAATGATGGCAAGATGCTTTCCACCTGTGACAAAATCCAAGTATTCGTCAATCATCTATTCTACAATCGTTAAACTCCTCCTTTATTTAGACGAAAATGGACATGTATTCAAGAGAGGAGCCATTACGAAACAAGTAGTGTGAAGGCTGGCTTGATAGTAGCACAATGCGCATCTCGAGGATTTCCACACCTAAAAAAACATGAAAATGACAGAGGTCCTGACCTGCACATCCAACTCCAAACATCTGAATCCAAACATAAAAGCTTTCAACAGGCTCAAGAATGCTATCCGATTCAGGAAAAAATGTGCAAACCTTGAGCGCAGCATTTGGAAGAATGCCAGAACGTTCGAGAGAGACGGAAGAGAAGCCGATGGATGAACATAATAACTCGTGTTCATCCATTCATTTCATCCATTAGTGCCGTGGTTTGCAGTCAGTCATCGTGCCAATCGCAATTCACATCGCTTCGTCTTTGTTTCAATTCGATTGTTCATCGCTTCCACAAGCATTCTAGTGTAGTACCATTGCCATTCTTCTTTCCTTCTTCTTTCTTCCTGCATTTGCTGCCGCCATTGAGCTTCAAAACAAATCAAGTTTCGCCTGGATTGGATTTTATGTGTCGAGAACAGAGCATTTTTGCATCGACGACGGAGCTGCCCCTACGGAATTCATGCTTCCACGGTAAATTCCTTGCGTTACCACTCAACTTTCTTATTACATTACGAGCAATGTGTGCATGGTAACTGAATCCACAAACTTCCAATGTTTCCATCAACAACGTTTACATCACATTTTGATTGTCTAGCATGCAAATTGATAGAAACTTGCTGACAGGAACTTATCGTGAGAGTCCCTTGAGTCACATGTGTTAGCGCTCCCTTAATGATGTAGCTTCGTAGACTAGATTTGAAACTCATGGTGAAACAAGCACACACGCTCATGATGTTAGGGTTTTGGCAGGCAACTAGACTGTAACTACCTTTCGGGACCATTACCTACAAGGCCCGCGAATTTTACTCGGTGAGTGGTAAGCATCTTCATGAGCTTCCCTCAAGCAAAACTATAAAATTTGCCAAGATACGAAGACATCTGAGCTTTCTAGAGTGTATGATTTTCTTATAGTTTAAGAAATTATGTTCACACTTGTTTGTGTAATGTTCCTTCAGAATCATGTCCGATTTGTCAGGTTAACCAACAGGTCTCATTGTACATGTTATGCAAACTACATATAATGTAGTTTGCTATATAAGGTAGTTTGCTCTAAAAGTGAATGTGTTCTAAATGCAACCCCTATCTAGGAATGAGTAACATATTGTTTGAAATATCTATTAATATCAATGATGAGTTAGGTGGGCTTCAATGGTCGCTTTAAGACCAAACTACCTTATATGCACTCTTCTGTTATTGCAATGGTGCCTTTTTCTTAATTGCCAAGAGTCTTGTTGGCCTTTGTAAATAAGTTTGATTTAATGTCTTGAAGATTGTGAGAAAATTTAACTTGCTTGAGGAGCTCTTAAAACTTTTTAGTTACCGACTTGCACTAATTTTGTGTTCAGCTCTAGAGAATTCAACAAATATGAGGCCATCTTGGGGGAATTATTTGTGGAGTTTTGAGTTTTTGATATGTAGGTGGTTTGAATTGCAAATTCTAAGGTGGAAACACCCTATACCATCCATGTACCCAATTCTGTCAGCATGTACCAACACAATACATTTTTAATACAAGGACCCTTGGTACATCATGATGGAATTGGATACAAGGATGATTTAGGATGTCTTCACCTTAAGTCCTCATCATTTTGTGTGTTTGCATTTACAAGGGATGCCTAACTTAATTATGCATTCTCTCAATTTTCTTGTAATTTACAAGATTGCATGTTGCTACAGTACCATTTCTTCTCGAGTCTCTGACTCAACTCACTTACTATTAGTTGGTTCTATCTTGTATCTTGTGTAAAATTTATGAATTTGGTGTCCTTATTTATGTGGTACTAAGGAAACCACTTGGAGATTTCATTCTATGTAAATTTCACGGTATGTTGTAAATTGAAATGCACTTCCAAAGAAGCAAGAGACTTGGAATAGTCATTTTCTCTAAATTTGATGTTGTATTGAATATGAGAGTCGCTTGCTTTAGTGGATATTTTTGAAAAACTCAAATGCAATGTGAGTTTTCTCATCAAAATTGATTCAATAAGTTTTCAAACGTTGTTGGTTATTTTGATGTTACAATTTCAATGTGTAATTGAATTAATACTTGCAAGCACATTTTTCAATTCCTTCAAATCAAAGGTGTTAATTTTGTGCATTAGCAAGGGCAATTGAAATAGTATTGATAAGAACTGCATTGAAATTGTGTTCAGATATTGGGGATTAGAAAAGCATTGAGTCAAAATATGTTGACTCAAAGGAATTTTCAACACCATCCAAATTTTGACTTAGTACCGATTCAATCGGTCATTGACACAACATTGAAATTTATTGTTTGAAAGTTTGAGATGGTAGACTAGCCTAAATCCATTCACTATCCAATTCTATCCCCTACTTTGGGCCCTACTTTTGACCCCAATTCCGTCCATAAAAACATCCAAATTCATTAATTTTTTTGATAAAATCGATTCATTAATGCCTACAAGGGATAACGTGTCAATTCTTGATTGGTGAGTACTAAAGTGCCAATAGATACATGGAAAGGTGGTTATGGGTTGTCTATGAGACGTTTATGACTCCATTCCATGGGTGGTTCTGTAACTTTAGGACATATCACTTTAGAAAATCACATAAATTATAATTTTTCTTTAAAAACTATAATTCCACTTGGATATGATTCATAAATCAAGTGCACACCTCTGAAAAATATGTGCCCCTCTTGGAATTGGCCCCAAAATATTCAAATTTCAAATGAGGGTGGTATGGTAGAACCACCTATAGTCAACCACTTAACCGATTCCGTGCATGTTTTGGAACAGTAGAAGGCAACGTAAATTTTTTGCCATGTAAGAAAATAGAAATCATGGGGATTGCAAATTTTTTTATAATCTTTTTCAATTGAAATTACTATCACTACAACAAAATGAATGTTTTATGACTGAAAAATATGACTGCAAAAATATGACTGTAATGAGTCGTAAAATCTCAAAATATGACTCTCGCAGAAATCACTGTAGATGACACGCGATATGATTGGTCTAGTCATTACCAACTAGTCATATTTTTAATGAATCATGTTTGTAGTAATCTAGATTGGGAGTATAATACGCCATATTTTGCCAACGTGGCGTATATGTTGATACCTTTTAAGTTTTGACTTTCTCTTTAGTTGCCCGAGCAAGGAAAAAAAATCTTATGTGGCATGTGACTCTGTGTAGTCATATTTTTGGTTGCCGTGGAATATGATTACAGTGAGTCATATTTGGATTGACATGGCATGTGACTTTGTACAATCATATTTTTGGTTGATGTGGAATATGACTTTAATGAGTCATATTCTCTATTGATGTAAAAAATGACTCTTATGAGTCATCTTTTCTATTGATGTGGAATATGACCTTTGTAATTCATATTCTCTACTAATGTGAATTATGACTCTCGTGAATCATATTTTCTGTTGATATGAAATGTGACCCTCATGAGTCATTTTTTTTAATGTAAAATATGACTATTGTGAGTCATATTTTTGGCTAATGTGGCAATTTCTATGAAGTGTTATTAGTAATTTAATGATTGAATGTAGTCATATTTCTAAAAATATAGAGTCACATTTTGGTATGATCATGAATATTATGTGACTACAACCAATCATATTTTAGCCAAGATATATTGTGAAATATGACTCAAGCAAATGAAATTCTATATTAGTGAGAATCGCATTTCTTAGATTTGTATGTAGTTTGTAATTAGAGTGATTAAGGTTTACAGTAGCTTATGTCTTAAAATACAATCATATTTTTGATACATTCAAAATAAACATGACACATTGCAATCATGCACCAACATGGTTCAGCAACTAAATAAAAGGCTCCATCAAATTAAAAACAAGTACATATGATTTTTGAGATGCACAAGAGACACTTAAATTGGAAAAAAAATGCAAGAAAGAATGTGACTCTTTTCAATGACATTTATTAGTCACTAACACAACATATCAGAATGACATTCTATAAATGTATTTTCCCATACACTTATAGAACCTATATTTCTTACAAAGATGTGAAGATGTTGCTTTTCTAATGTTGTAAGTAGCCTCCAATAACTTTATTCCAGCTTCTAGTGCCTACATATACAATCAACAAGGTTAATTTTCAGTGAATGAACAATATAGATCAACCTTCAAAGATTTAAGGCAACACAAACTATGTAGTATAAATTTTTAATTTAAAAAAAATCATAACCAGTTAACCACTATATCTTTACAAATTGAAAATAAAAAAGAAGAAATAATGACACCATAACCATTATATCTCTAGAAATTATAAGTAAACACGAAGAAAAAATAATAATAGTGATAGAAGAGAAAAGAAGCAAAAGATAACAAGTGCTAAGAGGTAAGATGCAATAAGATGCAACAAGAAGTAAGAAAAAGCAAGAATTAAGATGTAACAAGAAGTACAAATTAAGATGCAACAAAATGCAACAAATAACAAGAAAAAGCAAGAAATAAGATGCAACAAGAAGCAAAAAGCAACAAGAGCAAACAAAGAGCATGAACTAAGAAGCAACAAGAAACATGAACTAAAAGGCAACAAGAAACATGAACTAAAAAGGCAACAAGAAGCATGAACTAAAAAGGCAACAAGAAGCATGAACTATAAAGGCAACAAGAAGCATGAACTATAAAGGCAACAAGAAGCATGAACTAATAAGCAACAAGAAGCAAGAATTAAGAAACAAAAAGAAGCAAGAGCTAAAAGGTAGCAAGAAACAAGAACTAATTAAAAGGCAACAAAACTTAGAAGACAACAAGAAGCGAGAGTTAAAAGATAGCAAAAAACAAAGACAAAGAGGTAAGAAAACCTAGGAGACAACAAGAAGCAAAGAAAAATAAATAATCAAATGTTGCATTTTGAGGGGGAGGTACAAAAAACAACGGCTAGGGTTTCAAAACCCTAATCATGTGACTTGCTTTAGTCATTCATATGACTTGTTCTAGTCATGTGACTTGACTTAGTTATACAACTGACCAAATATGACTATATTAAACAGCTAAGCTATTTTAATAATCAAATTTGATCCAAAGTGAATACATGTTGACACTACAACTCCACAAAATGCTTAAAGGGAAATTGCAAGGCCTTAAGCACCTACAATTATAGAAAAAAATGTGTGCAAAAAGTGTGGGAGTGAAAGCATTTAATAGAGGTGCTATTTAAATGCATCTTTGAAGCAAAACAAGGGATTATATATGTTTTTATAGTCTAAGTATATATTTGTAAGAATATCCAAACAAGCATCTTTTAATTGCAATACAAGCATGTGCATGCCTACAATGAACCTCAATCTGCATATGAATAATTTTATGACTTCTATAGGGCCTACAGAGACTCTCTAAAAGATGGCTTATATGACAATATTGAGAACCTTCCTAATAAATAAACAAACTTCAATACAGAACATGTATGAGTGTTTTAATTATTTCCTTGAGACTAAAGCATACACAACCATGTTCTTTATTATTGGGCTAAGTACAAAGTTGGATATTTAAGTATTATTCAATTGGCATTCTAAACATTGAACAAATTTTTTCTAATGATAAACCGTAAGTGGTCCACATCTTAATTAAAATTGACAATAAATATAAAAATTAGAAGTTTGAGGTGATTTTGGATGATTTTGGCCAATCCAAGCCAAAGCTCATGACTTCCAAATCCAAGTTGAAAATTAAAAAAATTTGATAGCTTAAATTGTAGAGTGTTGCATGCCTATTCAAAAATAGTAAATTATTAATAATGGGACATTTTTAGCAAAAATTATGGATGGATGAAGTTCTATCTCTTATTCTTTTTTCAAGAATTTATCTAACATTTTTTTCTAGCCTATAAGTTTAAACTAACTTTTACTTTCATGATTGCATTCTAAATGTCCTCTAAATGTAAAGTCCCTTTCTAACTTGAATTAGATGAATTTTGATGTTTTTAATCCAAAATAAATGCTCTTGATTATTTGATTTCATTGTAATCTATTTTCTTCATTTTTTATCCATTTTTTAAAAAGTGATATATTCTTGAAAACCTTTAAAATTACCTAAATGATTTTGAATTCAAAGTTGGATTTTAATAAATTCTTAAGTTTGAATTAAACTTCTAATTTCTAATGTAATTATGGTTTCTATCAAAAAAAATAACAAAGTGTTAAATTCAAGGACATGCCTTAGAATCCATTTCCACCTCATCTTTATTTTTCAACATCATATTATGGTTGTATCATAAGGCTTGTCTTGACTCATTTTTGTTGCGTTTTTTGTATCTTTATATACAACTTAAAAAAAAAAAATTACAATAAAGTGTATAAATTTTATCTATGATCAAATTATTTTTCTTTCAACATCTTTCCTTCTCTTGACTTCTCTCTCTTGACTTTTTCCAAAAAAAATTCTATATTTTTTTTCCCCCTCTTTTGGGGGATTATTTTAGAACTGCAATCTTGGATTTTAATTACTACTAATCAAGCTACTAATACATTTTTAATAATTCTAGAAGTCAAACAATTCTAATGACATAATCCTCATAAGTGCTAAATAAGTATCTATTGAAGAATGAAGACCTTAAAAAAAAATTGGTCAACTATACATATTACAATCAGCAATATTTGTTTAATACAAAGTCAAGACTCTATAAGGGGGTCAACTTAGTCTCTTAACTATGCCCAATAGCCCAAAGCTTTAAGTAGCAATTTGGAACCTATACTTCTATTTCAGACTTTTAGACTTTGAATACAAATGGCATTCCTCACTTGCTCTTGCTCTATGAATACTCAAGTATGGATTTTTCTTACATTTTTTTTTCTCTCCTTAAATTGGATTTTTTTCAAGCTTCAAGTATTTTTTCTAAATCCAACAATCTTCAATCTACATCACTAGTTAACTGCATTAGATTTCACTTTGTATCAACCAATCTAATTAGCTCTTAATTTGTATTAGCCACCACAATCAATCAACATAATTAGTTAATTTGCTAGTGCAACTAATCTATTAGTGTACAAACTAGATGTGGATTCATATTCTCACGACTTAAGGTTTTTGTTAAACAATATTCCTTCTCTCTCATTATAGAAATCAACAATCTCTATATTTGAACCAATACTTTATGGCACTATCTTTGTCACCAAATATATATTTCAACTTGAAAAAAATCTGCCATAAAGAACCAAAACATATTTAATATGCATTTTGAGACCCTTTTCCTATCCTTTTCAACAAGATGGACTGGGAATGAGTCCATCTATTCTCTCCTGTTGTTAATTGTTTCACTTTTCTCTACTTCTTTTATAATCCCTATGAGAAATTTAGATTTAATAATTAAAATATATAAATATGCCACTCCAAATATTTGAATACAAATTCTGTAATAGGCATAACATACAACAACAACAACAAATTTTTAATAGGCACGAAATAAAGTTATGCCTACTCTAAGGAATGAGATCTACAACCAAAATACTAGAAGGTCATCTTAGATTGACCCCCTTTTCCTTGGACTATCCAAAAAGTAAAAAAATGACTCCCCCTCCCAAATATGATTAAAGCAAAAATATGACTAGGTACTCTCTAAACATATTCCCTATCCAAATTTTCCATCGGCTACTCCAAAAGGAGATCAAACGACTATTAAAAAAACGTGACTGCAAAATATGATTCCCCCCCCCAAATATGACTACAAAATATGACTAGTTGTTATTCAAACATGTTCCTTGCTCAAAAAGAAAAAAAAAATGACTATGAAAAAAATGTGACTACAAATATGACTCCCCCCAAAATATAACTACAAAATATGACTCAAGCAAAAATATGACTCAAGCAAAAATATGACTAAGTGCTCTTCAAACATGTTCCCCGTCCAAATTTTCCTTGGGCTACCCCAAAACAAAAAAATGTCACTACCGAAAAGATATGACTACAAAATATGATTGACACAAAAATATGACTATATAATATAATTAGACGTTCCTTGAATATGTTCCCTATAAAATATTTAGCCGCTTCCAATGGATGTATATTATACACCCGTGAAGTACAAGGCTAAAATATGACTGGCAATCATATTTTTTCCTAAGATGTTGGCTTGACAAAATATGACTGTGAGCAATCGCCAATCATCCCTAGTCATATTTATGCAGTCATAAAATGCAAGTTTTGTTGTAGTATATGAGTTTTGGAAGCCCAAAGTTGATCTAAACCCATACCCAATGTATAGAGTCTTCCAATTCCAATCATTCAAGAACTACTTTCCAGCTCATTACTTCCTATTTTCTTGCTCACTACATCAGGACATGTGTCCCAACCTTATTAGTCCCAACCTTGAAAATGAGAAAAAATCACATTCCAAATTTCTGTTGGAAATGGTTGTACCCTACAAGTTGGGTATGGATCCCTAGTGGAGAATGGGTGGTTCTATGATAACCCACTGCTTTCTTTTCAACGTTAACGTAGCACCGTCCCCATTAGCAACCTATCACCATTGCCATTACAAGTTACAACTCATAATCCTCTTTCCTTTCAACTTGCATCCTACATCCTTAGATCATGAAGATCAAAGGTTGTAATTGGAAATTGTACAAACAGTTTTGTACGATAACCTATTCACTGCTAGCGCAGCTCATCGGTTACCTAACAGCATGTTTACATCCAAAAACTTTGGGTTGGAACCCAAAGAAACGGAGTATTTTGATTGGAAGAGAGCTATGACCCAAAGCGAAGACCCAATCAAAACACTCAATTTCTATAGGCTCCAATCCAAAAATTTGGGGTGTAAACAAGCCCTAATAAGGTAGGAGGATCGAACGACGTTCAGGCATTTAGAATTGCCTACCTTTAAAATGTACACAACTTGTACATGTTGTTTTTTCATAGCCTTCACTAATGTACATGTAGGAGGTGGGCGGTTTCGGAGCCCTATGCCGGTTCAACTTCAAAATCCCATAACTAATTCCAGAAAGCTCCAAAAAATATGAAACGACTCCGGTTAGATGCCAATTCCACTTCTCCTCCAACTAAATTTTACTGAAAATGAAAACTATTTCAAGAAGTTTACCTCCCCAAAATCCAGCCCATTAGGTGGTCGATTTATGGACCTACTACCTTACATACATGGCGGTTGGCAGGCAGCCTTCGAAAGATGGTTAGGCGAGTGGTCCAGGGACTCCAGGAGTCCAGGCCGACGTAAGGTGGCGATCAATCCTCTGACAACAAGCAGCGGCAGACAGAGACTCCCTCAGACAGTTTCACGCTTGAACGTTGACAGAAAGTAAAGCAAGCTCACAGTACGCTTACAGACATGACTTGGCCCCAATGAACACCATCGTCACACGAGTAAGCTCCGTCAGCTCTTGGCTCTTGTAATCTGCACTAAGCTTAAGGTTGGACGACTGACTGATGACAGACAGACAGACAGGCAGACAGAGCTGTCAATCATCAGGCGCTAACTTGTTACTGGCAGTTAGCAATGGACCGTTGTTGCTGGCAGAAAGGAGTCAGGGAGTACGTCTGGATGCCAGCAGAGAATCTGGCTACTGCGAAATTCCCACGCCGTCCAAACCAGGTTTGGTAAGGTTAAGAGCATCCCCACTCCAACACGGGGAAGCAACACTTCAAATGGTCTGGACCATTGATCTTAGAAAATCTTCTAAGATCAATGGTTCAGACCATTTGAAGTGTTGCTTCCCCGTGTTGGAGTGGGGATGCTCTAAGGTTGAAGCACCAGTAATAAGGTAAGGTAGGAGGTTGTTAAAGCAACCCTTTAAGAGCTGATTGCATTTTCAGGGAGTCTAAACTCCTTGAAAAAATGGAATTCGGATCTCATCCAAGTCATTTCATATTTTTTGGACCTTCGTAGAATTAGTTACAAATTTTTGAAGTTGAAATGCAGTGGTTTCTAACAGCGACCCCCTCCTGAAATGTACAAAATTGGCACATTGAAGAAAGTAAAACGTTCCTCTGTGTTAGAGGCCGCTTTTACAGACCCCTACCTTAGTGTGCTCTAAAAGCATCCATCTTCTTCAAAAGCGACCCTATATTTAGATGGACAAAAGAAGATGGGGTGATCCTTAAATGAACCACTTTAGCAATTGAATGCATCGAATAAAAATTGTTTTTTCTATTGCAAGAACCAATAAACGTCTTTGATTTCCACACATCTCTTTACAAGTTGCAAGTGGATGGATTTTGGAAGACATGTGTTCACAAATAGGTGCCTATGCCCCAAATCTTTGAAATTTTGTAAGTAATTCAAAAACGCTTGGAAAAAAATACAAAAATGCTTGAAAAACACAAAAACACTTGTGCTAGGTTCCAAATCTATTTGTCTTTATCTGAAAAAATGATCTAAAAATATTTTTATCCATAGAAGCTTTTGAAAAGGTGGAACGGTTGTTAATTGGTCGCTTTAAGAGCATATTACCTTAGTTGATCATAATACCTTAGTTGACAACTGATGCCTCAACCTTACTGCATATAAACTTATCCAAGTTTGCATTCGAACGTAGGTGACGGCACCCATTACTAACTGGCACCCCATCAACAATCAATAGAGTGCCATGTTTCCAACCAAGGCTGAACAAATTTCAGTTTTCTGTTTGGAATGTGTGTTTTTCTCCTTTTTCAAGGTTTGGACCAATAAGTTTACGACACATAAGTGAGCAAGAAAGTAGGAAGCAATGAGCGAGAAAGTAGTTCTTGAATGATTGGAATTAGAAGAATCTAGACATTGGCTATGGATCTAGAGTGTTTCTTGCTTCCAAAAATTCATAGTAATTTCAATTCAAGCAATAAAATTTATAAATTTTTTGCAATCCCCATCATTTTTGTCATGCACCTCTGAAAAAATTTGCTTTGCCTTGCACTACCCCAGAGCATGTCCAAAATTGCTTATTTAATCGGTTATGGGTGACTTCACTTTAGTTCCTATTCTTAATCCTATAAAGACGGGTTGGTCATTGTAGAAATCATCCTTTCTAGGATACAATGTGAATCATCTACTTAGAAAAAATCCCAAGTATTAATGCAATGCTTTCAAAGTATTAACCAAATTACAATGCAAATACCTCTTTTTTTCTCACAAAATTTTAAAAATTAACATATGCACTTTTGACTTGCATAGAAGGATTTTTGGTCATCCATTGGACCACTCTGGTTCACAACATCCTCACAATCAAGGTTAAGATAACCACACTTTAAAACAATTGAATAAGCAATTCAACATGGTTCCCAATATTATTGGTAGTCAAAAGAAGATTCTAAATTTTCTTATAATGCATTTCTTGGATATCATATGAATAAACTATTAATTTTCAAAGTGCCAAAAAAAAGTGTCTATAATCGATTCTAAACTCTCATGAATAGTAGTAGGAATGTACTTTAGGCAAGAATCTATAGGGGATAGTTTTAGAAAGGTGTTGAAAATACACGTGGTTATCTTAAGTTGTGTAAACTTTTGTCGGGTCTTAATTATTAGGAATCAAATATGAATTCCACATTTTCTCATTATGCATTTTTGAGCCACTTTATAAATAAACATAGAAATTTTGGAAGTACTAAAATCAATGTCCCAAACCAACTCTAAAGTCTCGTGAACAAAGGTCCTTAATTTAGGTTCAAATATATAAAGGGTCCATTTTAGTTTTGGTTACTTTAGTTCACTCATGACATTAAACCCTCTAAAACATTGTCAAACCACTTTAAAAACATCTTTTGGGAAGATATTGTGATTAGACTTCCAATCAACAATAAGAATGAAGAGAATACCACATAGTAGAGCCACGTAATCTTGACTGGGGATCCATATCCACCTTATAGGGTGCAGTTATTTCCAACCAAAGCTTAGAATGTTTTTCTTTTTCAATGTTGGAACTAATAGGGTCATGACACATGTCCCGAAGTGAGAAAGAAAATAAGAAGTAGTAAGCATGAAAGTAGTTCTTGAATGATTAGAATTGGAAGAGTCAATACATTGGATATGGATCTGGACCAATTTTTGGCTTCCAAAAGACCAAAACTCATAGTAATTTCAATTCAAGGCATAAAATTACCAAAAACATTGCAATCCCCATGATTTCTATCTTCCTACATGGCAAAGAATTTACATTGCCTTATACAATTCCAGAACATGCACATAATTGCTTAACCTCTAAAAGACCAGCATGTGTTTTGTGGCAACCTAGAAATTTTGGGCAATTATGTATGACAAGAGATTTGCATATCTTAGGTTGAAATTTAATAAAAGGAGGGGACAAGGAATATCTTTCATATTCACTAAATTTCATGACATTTGAAAATGTGAGTAAAATGTTATGGCCTAATATGTTATTTTTTTCTAGAGGGCCAATCCGGGAAGATTAAAAAAAATCACTTTTTTTGTAAAACGAAAATGTGAAATAGGTTCTCTAGATTTATTTATATGTGAAAAGCCTTGAATCATTCCAATTTGATCAATAAGTCAAAAGTTATGAGGAGTTTTAGTTTGCGGGCAATTTTGAATTTCTCTACTCTAAAATAAACTCTGAAGTCCTTTAGTTAACTCAATTTCCAATATTTTTGAGCATTTTGGATGAAAATATAGTAAAAAATCATTGGAGGTTAATCCTTCAACGTCAACATAGACGTTTTGCGTTTGATGGGTGATAAAGAATCCTTTTAGTACAATAAAAATGCAACTATTCATCTTCAAAATTTTGTTGTGAAAAGGGGAGGTCTTTTTACAATAATTTGACTTCCAATGAGTGCTTTTGTTATTTCTTCAACCAATGATTCACATGGTAATGAAAAGGGATGATTTGCAAGGTCACCCCTTTGTTCTTTACGGATTAAGTGGTCGACTATGGGTTAAGTGGTCGACTAAGTGGTTCTGCCATAATGTAAAACTGGTGAATGAGTTAAATGACTATGACTGAGAGAATGGAGAACTTCAGTTATACAAATCTAAAAGATATCTGAGGGTAAAATAAGATACAGAAAGAAAATTCTTGAGGGGGGAAGTGGCTTAGTTAATGACGGGGCTTGGAGGGACAAGCCACGTGGTGTTCAGAACTTGACATAACATAAGGTGGGTACACCCAAAACCGCCACTTTTTGCTACTGAGCCTAGTTACTACGATTAGACTGGTCAAATTTTCATATATTCTTGTTGGCAAGTGAAAGGAGGTTTCAACGCACCAGAGAACGTGGCATTTGGACATTGTATGCAAAAGTTATTAAGGGTCAAAGTTTGTTTTTGAAAGTGCTCCATCCAAATAGGTACATAACTGATTTTCGAAATGTACACAGCCTGTAGATGGCGCTTTAAGGTCAGGTGCCATTTTGGGGGTGCCTACCTTACACTCTTCTCAGGATAATTTGGGAATGCTCAATTCCAGAGTACAGTCAGTCAGAGAGGGTTGGGTGCACTGGCATCCAGTCCTTCTGTGGTTGACAACAGCTGCAGTCAGGCAGACAATTCCACAACGAGAAGCACCCAATCGGCATTCACCACATCACACAAATTCAGACTCATTCGCCAGTCAGGAACGTGTAACTTACCTGACAGAGTATCTCTAAACTTCGTAACCAAAGAATTTTAATAAATAATAGTTCACCTCTTCCAAGCAAGTTCTCAGTCCGGGTCCCAAGTTGAGGTTGCCCAGCAGCTAGCCATACCGCATTACCGCGTTATAAGTTCAAATTCACAAGAGGCGGGGGGCACGTACTTCCTGAATAAGGTACTACCAGTGCGCTCAAACCAAAATTTCCACTAATTCTAATTAATGTACTACATCTGTCTCTCCTATTTCTCGATCAGACTAAAATGAGCCATGCCGCAAGTGAATTGGGTCATATCCACCTGTTGGAAGAATTCATGACATTGAGATGGCATTCTACCAATCTGCATACGTCACTGGTAGCCCCTCAGTCAGGCTACGAAAGAATTGCCACCCTAAATCTCTCACCTCGGATAACAGGAGAACGTCAATCCTGCATTGGGTCAATATTGCAACCCGTCTTCGAGTATGATACACAGCACGGGTGTTGATATTGCAAGATACACCTCCAAGAGCGTCTGCGTCTAATTGCTGACCAATCATTTCAGTTACTAAACCATCGGATAAGCGACTGAAACCAACAGAGAAATTGGGGAACTCAAACCACGTCACTGATGCATCCCCTCTAATTTTCTTCTGAAATGAAGTCACAGCGCCCGGTTGAGGTTGATCATCGTTCCATCAACAGATTTCACGTGTACTTCTTGAGTAGGAAGATGGTAATCAATTTTGAGTTCCTCAAACAGTCTCTTCATTTCCAAAATCAAATCAGAGCGCCGGATCGTCTTCTCCCCAAAGTTATGGAAGTTCATTGTGTGTGTAACCCCCAAAATGAGTTCCAACCTTCCAGTCTCTGGCGAACAATCCATACAATTGAGAGTGAAAGTGTCTTTCCAGTGCTGAGGCTTGCTGGTGATATAACTGCAAAAGAAAACCAGCATATCAGAACAGCAGATTGCCTTCAACAAAAACCGCGGACAAAAAAGACTAAACTGACCATAAGCAGCAGTAAAACTCAACATAAAAGTTAACGATCTATTATAGAGGACACGAACTGAAACCCACCTGCAAATACTGTCTTTGAGCCGTCCGATCTTATCAGCAGTGGTGGTCGCTGCAATGAAGAATTTAAACATATCACCCATATCTGGGCTGCGGTAGTAATTCGTTATAGGCTTGGTGGCAAGTACCGAGTTCGGATACCAAACCTTCGCGTTAAAATCTCCAAGTAACACCGTCGTCAAAATGTTCATCTCCTCAACCACATACTGCCACAACAATTGCAACAGTTTTCTGAGTCAAACTTCTGTTAAAAGCCCAATACATACAACTCTGGAATATTATCGCTGCACTATGAAAAGGGCAAACTATTTAGGAAATCAGAACTAAGCAAAATGCCTTGTTAAAAACTTGTTACAATCGTTGGGAGTATGTGTACCATAGTCCCATCAACGACGCAACGATCACCCACATCGAATGGGTGATAAACAAAGACGAAGATGATGGCCTCGAAAACAGTCTTCAGTGTGTTCCCGAAAATGAACACCAAAATGAGCAGTTGAGACGAAACAAGGACCAGAAGCTGGGTAGTAGCAACGTCCAAGATCAGAAGCCAAATGACAGCCACCACAATAAGCAGAATAACATCTATCATGCGGTGGAGCTTGCTGACAGCACTTTTGGTGTCACTCAGCGACAAAGCAAGTGCTCGCCTCTCTTGGTACACATTCACCTATAAACACCGGAGAATTGGTTAGAATTGTGTCATATAAACATCAATTAATTGTAAAAAATACCAAACCCTAAAGGAAACGTAAAGCAACAATCAGTTACTAGAAGATCGAGAGGTAGTAATAAGTTCAGTACCAGATTAGCTTGCAAAGAAGAACAAAATGTAGGGCAACTAAGACAAGCAAGCACGTCAGGCAAGCAGGGAGCGCATACCACCCAGGTCTTCAGAGCCTTCTTTGTAATTTTTCCTGTCTCCATAGCGCCATCAAAGAGAGCAAGTGCACGAATAGCATCTTCATCTGGCATAAATCGCATTAGGTCATCCTCGGTAATATATCTGTAGTCCACAATCCAATTGTTCCTACCGTTAGAAAAGAAGTCGAAAAGAAGTCAAAAGAAAAATAATGTTCTTGAAATCAGATCCTCAACCTTTGGGCACATCTGCTATTCAAGGAAGGATTTAGATATCCAAGATAAAGACATTTACTTTCTTTCAAACAATTCTGCTAACATGTTGAGTTCAACTTTTGAAAGCAAACCGTCAGCCTTATGGATCTAGTCATCATGGAGAAAGTCTTGGAAAACAAACCAAATGGTCCTAGTGTTGCAGTATTGGGGCTACGTTATTTTCGTGATCTATATGTTTTCAGTGCTACAGTGGAATAAGCTCAACACTCTTCAAGAATGCAATTCGTTCAGATTATGCAGCAAGTGTAAAAGATGCTTGGATACAACAGTAAAAGATGCAGCCTGTAAACAAGGAAGGCGTGCTTACGCCATGCCAGGTCGAGGAACGTTGTCGAAAATCTCCTTGGCAACAGCTTTGGCCTGCCACTCACTCCTGATCTCGGTATCCATCCCCTCGCTACCCTCCGCCGCATCGGTATCAAGCCCTTGACCAAGAGTGGCAACGCCTTGATATCTCACCAAATTGATGAGCCGCTTCATGTTGAAAGCGGACACATTCTTCCGGTTCAGCTTGTGCAAATGCTCGACAGTGAGTCCGGAGCCTTTCACTTCCCCAGACAAGCCCGTTTTACTCCTCTTGAACGTCTTATTCGATTTTAGGGTTTCATTCCCCTCACTAATTCCTGGCAACCCCGCCAACCCCGGCGCCGTCGCACCCGCTTTCTTCAACAGTGCTACTTCGTCCATCAGCTTCTCGTCTTCCTCCTTCATTTGCTGAAGCTCCACCACCGGCGGCCCAGAGAGGACCTCCAAAACATGCTGGTTGAATAAAGAATCGCGGATGCGTTCGAAGTAGGTATCCACATGGAAAGAGGAAGCCAGTACCTTCACTAAAAATACTTTAACAAGGAACAAGCACGCTGCGAGAAGAAAGCATTGCAAGACCTTCGTCACGTAGACGAGTTTCTTGCTGGCGCTTCGGGCTTTCGCGTTGAACATGAAATTCCATGCCATGAGCACCAATGCTAACCATATGCAATTGCGTACGCTGCGACGCAATGCGTAGACGAAGTAGAGGACGCGACGTCGAGTTAAGAAGTTAATCTCCAAAATGAAAACTAATGTACGCGCTACCCAGCCGGACACCAAACGGCCGCAGACAATGACGAGCGCAAGAAGAATCCATTTCCAAAGTAAAAGCCCCCAGAGCGTCACACGCTTCAGTTGCGGAAGCGCTCGGCTGCATACCACAGCGCCGAGGAGGACAATGAGCGCTATCCACTCGAAAAAACCTCCCCAGGTTAACTTCTTTTGCATCTTCGGTCGGTCAGGAAGGTCCAAACCCTTGAAAGGATCTTCTTCTTCCTCCTCCAGGCGGCCTAATGCTCCGCCAGGCAGCATTCCCGACTTCATAAGCTGCGAACGAAGCTGCCCCGACCATAACTTCCCCGAGCGGAGCTGCTGTGACCTTTGCGGGCCGGACTTCAGAATGCCTGACTTTGCTGGTCCGGAGTTTCGTGGAGTGCCGCTCTTCTGATCGAATGGCTTCCTCGGCTCCGCAAATCGCGACTTCGCTCGGTTGTAATGACTCGCGGGAATCGCTGAGGCTTTCGTAACAAGCTCCTCATCTCGAAACGAGTGCCGCTGGCTGCTGTGAGTGCTCGTCTTGCGCAAACGCAGGCTACTCCCGAGCTCTTCGCCGCGGTCGAATTTGTTGTCAAATGCAGGATTCTCAAGAATGTTTGTGACATGATCCCCCGAGGATGGGAGGCTAGAGAGCAATGCAGGTAAGCGTTGGGAGGAATTCGTGGAGTCGGAGTCTACCTGCGAGAATCGGCGAATGGAGCTAAAGGCAGAGTTGTCCTTGCTCATCTCCGACTCCGACTGCGAGTAAATCTGCGTTTCGGGAAGATGAGGTAGACCACTCTTCTTGTTCAACGACCACGACGAAACGGGATCCATTTCGATGGTCGTTTCTTTATTCTGCTTCCGCCATAAGTTTCCGGCAGAATCCGGCACTTGTCTACCACTGCTCATGTCCAAGCTCTTCGTCCGCCACCTCCTCTGAGGCATAACCGAATCCTCCTTCAACAAGCTGACTTTCTCTAAAGTGTCATGCTGGTGCCAACCGTTGTCAACTCTGTTCTCCTCGGTGCCTCCACTCTCATCGAAGCGCACCCTCGGTGGTAAGCGCTCCTCCATCTCTCGTCCTGAACTTTTGCTATAATGCAGATGTCCAGCCGATGCAGCTCTCGCTCGTCTTTCTAGGTCCTCCAGAGCCGACGGCAAT
This sequence comes from Antitrichia curtipendula, assembly GCA_951230915.1. Taxonomy (NCBI): domain Eukaryota; kingdom Viridiplantae; phylum Streptophyta; class Bryopsida; order Hypnales; family Leucodontaceae; genus Antitrichia; species Antitrichia curtipendula. Next base: position 38,468,637 of record OX579635.1, read on the forward strand.
CTCACATTGTTCAATTCGCCCGTAACTCCTGTCTTAGACGCAACAAATCCGTCGTCACTTTTCATTCTGCAAGTTTCTGTCCGCTCATCTACCGTGCCATCTGTCAAGAGCTGGTTGCTAGACTTCGCCGCGTTGAATCGGAGTTCGGCCACAATCAATGCAGGTTGGCCAAAGGTCGGAGTTGAAGGTTCGACAAGAGCAGGTACATCTCCAGCTTTGAAGGTTGGAGGGGTGTCACGAAGATCAGGCGGAGATGGCGTATCACGCGACATCATTGTTCGCAACAACGAATGCTACTCGCCACGCATAGTCCTCCATCTTCTCGCATGCAGAACAATGCTCCTCCACTCCATGGCCACCCCTTAAGTGCCTCCGCCGAATTCTGGCTGTCGCTTCCCGTGTTTGTCAGCTAACCGCTCGCGCGCCACCGCTTTTTCCGGAATATCAACTTGCAACAGTGCCACCTGCCTAATCCAGAAAATTTTCATGGAAAATAAGAAAACGCAAATGACATGACTACGAAAATTTGCCTTATATCTCAAAAAATGACATGACTACAACGAAAACGAAAACGACATGACTAACTTAGAACAAGCTCATCAGTCAGTGTCACAAATGCCAGTACGCATTTCTCAGAACTCACCACGTTCTACTGGCGTGGTGCCTTTAGAAGCCAAACCATTTCTGCTGCGACAAAGTCTTGTGCTGACGAATCCAATTCATAAGTTGATTTCGGAGGGAAAATGTTTTTGGCATTAAAATACTCCTAGCAGCCGAAATTGATGCATTCATGGCGGAAAAAAGGGGAGAGCGTTTCGAGACTTGTTCCACACCTAAGGTAGGACCACCCATACCTAATCACTTAAGGATCTGTAGAGAAAATGGTGAACTATTTAGTGCAATGGAATTTTTTCCCATGTAGGAAGATAGAAAATATTGTGATTGTAGAATTTTCAGAATTTTATTTGCAAAACTGAAATTTCTGTGAATTTTAGAAGGCAAAAAGTGTTCTGAACTAATACCCAATATGTAGAGTCTTGCAATTCCGATCATAGAAGAGACTACTTCCTACTCATGTATACAAATTTCAAACTAACACGTGGCATTTAGCAATTGCTCCTCGCAGCCTTGGGTATCGTGCATGTCATTAAATCTAGCGATTCTCAAAAAAATCTGCCTGGTCGGAATTAGCTTACCTCTACAGGTTGGAAATCCATCCCTGGTTGGTAATGGGTGGTCCGACCTTAGCTAATTTCGTCAGCTACAGTTCGAGATTTATTGGCTTTAATTACCGGTATTCCGGTTATCTCTTCCTCTGCATCGTTCGGACTTCGGAGTGACGATTGTCAGCAACAAGATTCGAGTGCATAGTATGTTCATCGCGCCGAAAACAGCAGTTGGTCGAAAATAGAAACATACTTTTTATTAACTTATACCGCGAAAATTGTTGCATACAAAAGCTTCTGCAGTCGATGAATGTACAGTATGAAACAAGACACGCAACTCAACCTAGCAATGTGATATTCCCCCCGCAACAGGAGTTTTTTCCCTCTACTCTTTCAAACCCTAGCTAAACTACAGTTCTCGCTGGGTTCTATTCGTCTTCGCCTTGAGCGGAAAGTCATTCAAGATTTTCTGATTCAATGAATGTTTGCGTGGTGCTGTGTTGAAATTAGTGATGGATGATCCTTCCCAGCAATCCGTGCTTCTTTCTTGGTGTAGACGGGTTGGAGGTCGTCGTCGTAGTGCCGTCGAGGTTGTGTTGGTGACCGATTCCTGCGGTCCCGTTGTGGCGGTGGTGACCGTGAGTGCCGGTTGTGTGGATAGCACCGTTATGTTCAGCGTCTGAGTCGGAGGAAGAAGAAGACGACGAGCTCGTTGTTCTGTTGAGAATACCACCGGTCTTGTGACCGTGCTTGTGACCGAGCAGGTTGAAGTGCGTGGGGTTCACGAACTCGCCAGCAGGTGCCTCGCAGTAGCTGCGGATTGATCACAGGATACATTAGAAATTGCATTTTCAGTCACTCTTTTCCTTAGTTGAAAAATTCACATGACTTTGAAAATACGAGTTCCTTCTTTGTTCTTTTTCTGAACATACGCCAGAGTCCCACAATCGAAGTGCAGCGAGAAATTATGGCGAAATCGTAGAAACTTACTTTCCGGTAGGCACTTCGACCATGCGCGTGACGGGAACCTCCCTCACGACAGGCACTCTGATTGTTTCTTCAATATCTTCAACGATAACGCGGGGCACCCTCTCAATCCTGGGCGTGTCGACGTACTCGATCACAGGGACCATATCCGTCACTTCTCGCTCCTCGGGTACAACTCTGTATCGTGACACAGTCAAGATTTAGGTCAATGGAACCATGATCGCTTGCTAAATGACAAAGGCTATAGGATTAGCGACGTGGCTTACATGTGCACGATCTCGATTCTTGTCTTCGGCACCTCTCTGATAATAGGCACGCGATCTACATGCTGCACTTCGTCCAAGACCACCCTCGTCTTCGTCACGATGATCGTTCGCTCTTCATTCACAATCTCTTTCACGTAATCCGTCTTCTCCACGGTACGCATCTCAGGGTACCGCTGGATAACTTGCACTCTGGTCTCATACTCCTTTGGCTGCAGAGCGTCATCACACACATACACCAAATCAGACATTGCACCAACACGAGCATCACATTGTACACGAACAGATCCATGTGACGTTGCTTACGAGATTGCGCATGTTCGGATTGGGGCAGTAAGCTTCGCCTTCATTGCTAACAACTGTCCGCACGCCCTCGACGCCATGATGGCCATGGCCTCGGCGACGAATACCCTCCTCATCAGAGCTGCTCATCGAGGAGCTGCTCCTGCTCCTACTAACACTCCGGCTATGTCCCGGCAACCTGGTGCGACGATGACGAGGGCGTCCTGCACGTCCCGTCGCAGCCGCCTTCGCAGCGTCCACGGCCTGACCTCCTACGCCCTTCCCCTCCATGCGGGCAGTTTCAGCTCCCATAGCTGCACGACCTCCTACAGTGGCCATCTCTGACTACTCCCGGAACAAGCTTCCGTATCAAACCTTTGAACCTACACGTCGAAAAACACACAATGTCCAATTTCAGTACAGTCTCCGATCCTTCAATCCCGCTACTACATTCATAAATTACCACAAAAGTCTTGCGAAACCACTGAGATGTCACTGCGATGTCACAGTTGCAATCAAATCCACAAAACACTCCGCAGATGCTGGTGACGCAACATCAGAGCATTTTGTTCTCACCTGGAAATTGAAGTGACGAGCTTGAGGATTTGAGCTAACTTAGACTGAGGACTGAATGCAAGATTGATTACAAGAGAATAACTAAAGATGGGGGATCATGGGCAAGCTGGAGTAAGTACTTAAGGTTGGCGTTGCAGCCATTTCGGGCAGCATTGTTCCCGAATTGTACACCACGTGCCGTGGTGTCCGATTCCTCAGGCGTTGAGTCACGATTAGGGTTTGCCGTTTGTGCCGGTACATTGATTCCAGTACTCGTCTCGTACCTGGCTCGTACGTGTTGGCACCCTCGTCTTCTGCGGGGCGGCAGTGGCTCGGCCACCAAGGCCAGCGTGAGGCTTCGCCGAGTCTGACGGGTCTGACGGTGGGAAAGCGTCGCCAGCAGTTTCCCACAAGTCGTGAGTGAATTTTTTTTGGGATTTTTCATATCACCCATGTCAGTGACGGTCAAATGTACAATGAGGAAACTTATTTTGCTATTTTTTCACTCTATACTCTATAGATCCATTTGAGTTACATAACCGGACTTTTCAACACTAATGTGGCACTGTCCCGTTGGTAACCCATCACCATTGCCATTACAAGTTCCGACTCATAATCTTCTTTCCTTTCAACTTGCTTCCTACACCCTTGGATAATGAAGATCAAAGTTTGTGATTGAAAAATGCACAACCAATTATGTACGATAACCTGTTCACCGCTAACGCAACTCATCGGTTATCTAATACATAATTTGTTGTAGTAAAAAAGATTTGTCAAATTCTCGGCTAAGGCTTAAAATTTACCTCAAGTTGTCATGCCTTGGCCATTTGACTCGAGCCACAGCATTCCATAAACTTAATTATCTCATTCAGATATCGAGGCCAAAGTGCAGACATGGCACATGGAAAGCTAGGGCATTGGCTATGTGAGTGTCATCAGCCATGCATTTGGGCAAGTCATAAATTTTACACCTCGTTCTCCAGATTTCTTGACATGTTGACCCTGCTTTGAAGGTTTGGTGGTAGGGGAACGGCAACAAGCCGGCCCACTTTGACGCGCCTGACACACTCCATTCCTCCTTTGGCGCGTCCCATTTGAAGAGCGCTGCTGGAGATGCTTTTTAGCCTTCAACTGGACTGACTGCAGCACAACAGCAGTTGGGAAAAAGTCAATGAAATTTGGTGGACCCAAAAGGACAACGTTGTGAGACATGAGTGACAGAATGGACTGACACTTGGCAGACGAATAGGCGAACGTGCTGGGACGGACCCCCTCCGCTGCTTGCCACCTCAGCCACAGACTCCTGGTACCAATGTTTGAACATTTCGCTATAGTTTTGCAAGCTGGAGAATGGACCCTTGAACGACGAGCTAGGTCACTGTTTTGGAACCGTGTGAATTGTCGGCTTAAAAAAAAATGCAAAAGCAGACATTGGAAGTCAAACTAATGAAAAAGACCCTTTCTTTTCAGACAAAAATTGGGAGGATGAATAGTTGCATTTCTATCTTGCATGGAGAGATTCTTTGTCATTCATCATCCGGAAAATGTCAACAACGTTGTTTATGGGTTAATTAAGGTGGAGTTATCTAAAAGTGTCCATGTTCTTCAATGTATCTAATTTGTACATTTGAGAGGAGGTGGTTGCTTGTAGTGACCTTTGCATTTGAACTTCAAAAATTTGTAATTAATTCTAGGAAGGTTCAAAAAATATGAAATGACTTGGGTTAGATTCCAATTTCACTTTTCTTCCTACGAAAATTTACCAAAAAATGTTTCAAGGAGTTCATTTTAGCTTCCTCCAAATGCAATCAGCTTTTAAAAAGTTGGGTGAAGATTCTAATTTACCAGATCTAGACAATCCTAAATTTGTTTTTAGGCTCTTGTGATATTTGAGACTTTTGTCAGCAATAATATTTCCACCATTGTTATATATCTGACACTTGTTCCACCAATGTCTATTATTATTATTATTATTATTATTATTATTATTATTATTATTATTATTATTATTATTATTATTATTATTATTATTATTATTATTATTATTATTATTATTATTATTATTATTATTATTATTATTATGTTAACCTCTAAAGGACCAAGGAGCCCACTTTGGGCTTTTTGAGAACTAGGATAAATTCTATTGACTTCATAATTTCAAAATTTTTTGCATGAATTTTTTAGAATAGAAGGATCTCATCACATTCTGTGTGAAGCTTTGTTTCATGTTATATTGATAAACATTGCAAAAGTTAGATGGATTTTTTGATTTCAATATCAAACCAGGTAGCAAAAAATATATTCTAAAAAAATATTAATTATTTTTTGGAATTGTATAGATTCATATCTACTAAAAAAATGTGAACCATTGAATTCCAAATAATGAAGTAAAAGTTATTAAGATTTTTCTTTTATGGGCAATGAAGGTAGAAAAAACATATGAAGTTGTCGTTTGCTCTCAATTTAAAAATAATAAAAATAAAAAAAAAACAAAAGACATTGACTGTTTACTAAAATATTCTCACCATTCAAATTAACAATTCTAAAATTCTTCCAAAATTTATTAGTATATTAGTTATATTTTTCACTCAATAACACCTTCTACTTTACAGTTTAAAAAATAAAATGAATATGAAATTTTTTTTTATGAAATTTTTTAATATATTTTAAAGTTATAGGACACATGTTTGTTTTCTAAAAATGTTAAAAGACAAAACTTCACCTTTTGCAAGGACTAGAAAAGACTACATTTTGAAGTTTGGGCACATTGAACTTGCAATCAGTGTAGATATTCACTGTAAAATTTTGGGACAATGTACTTGAACAAGTTAACCAAAAGATTATACATTTGGTTTTGTTAAAAAATAAATATTGATGAAGTTTTGACCTTGCTTTGAGACAAGTATTTTGAAGCAATTTTAGGCCTCTAAACACAATGGTCCTTTAGGGGTAATTCAATTATTTCATCCAACACTAATACAATCACTACTAATGCTAACTTCTATTGAATCCAAAATTACATAAATTTTCAAGGTGAACCAATATAGTAGTTCACAATACATTAAATAAAAATTGATATGTTGTAATCTTCAATATTTTTTGAATATCTCAAATAAAATTAATTTTTATTTCACTGAATTTCAATAGAATTTTGTTCAAAGATTCACAATAACCAAACTTCATTGATCCAAAAGTGTCTAAATTAATGTGAGATTTCCTTGTACTATTCTAATTTTCAAACAAATTGAATTAACTCCTAAATACCTAGTGTTTCCTTGGGGACAAATGAATGTTCAGGCAAGTTCTTATTAGATTTCAACTTTTAGTGCAATTTTGTGAAACTTTTTTGAAGATAGGAAAAACAACCATCATAAAGAGAGTATAATTTTATTTTAGTTTGTGCTCATTAGCAAAAGTTATGCCACAATAAGCTCAAAAAGTTTTAGATTGCTAAGCAAAAAAATAAACCTACAACAACTTTTAAATTAAAAAATTAAAAATTGGTTTCCTATAGATTATATTTTGACTATATGGAATGTTTTTATTCATCCATTTGGATTAGTAATGTGAAAATTTGGAATTTCTTGTTTTGCAAGCAATCATAGATTTTTTTTGAAAAAATCATGTATTGTTTTTTTTTAAACTCAATTTTCACAAATAGTTCTATAAGGTTTAGAATGATTTCTAAAAAAATCATATAATTGGAATTATCATATCTTAATTCCATCTTATAACTATTAATAATTTTGTTTCCTAAAATCTTGTACTTGCACCAACTTAACAATTTTTTAACCCTTAAAACTTTGAGCGACCCCAAATGGGTCAATCCCATTTTTAAAAATAATTTATGGTCTTAGGAATGTGAAGAGTTACATGAACTTGGGATTATTCTAAGAAAATAAAGTTAGCTATCAAGTGGTGTATTTAGATTTAGAATAAGATTCACTATCGAATTTACAAATTTTTCTAATTCATGGGAATTTAGGATTGTAGCAAAGTCATAAAATAGAGGAACTTTGGCCAATAAGGTAGAAGCATGTGTTCATAGGCAGTAGAGTTACAATTGTGCCACTGGGTTGGGAGAGAGGCAATTGGAGACTTTTGGCACACCTTTAGAGGCAACGCGTGGCACATTATATGTGATGAACATCCTGTTGGACATTGATGATGGTTGAAATTTATCGTTTATGGCCTTTTTCAATGCATTGCCCAATAGTGGATTACACTTGGAATGGCAGTTTTTTTTGTTTTTAAACTTTGTCCAGTCTCAAGGTACAAACAACTATTAGAATACACATCTTGCACATGGATTTGAACTATTTTTCAATTTTTTTTCCTGCTATGTGGCTCTTGATTTGTAACAATTCTTCCATTTATCTTATAATTTTTTATATTTAACAATAAATGGTTCATTATTGCAAGACCATCTTTCACTCATTTTTGGTCCTAAAAATGCAAGACTTGTTTTTATGCATGTGCAATTTGGTTACCTTGAGAAATGAGCATAGGATGCCAACTTTCTAAAATGTTATTTGTCCAAAAGCGCCACCTAGTCAAAGCACAATTTACACTACGCCAAAATATTGATTTCCTCGAAGTACACTTCACTTCTATATTATAATCTTGCAATCTATGACTTGAATCTAAACCAAAATTGTATAGAAATGATAAAAGTGGCTTTCTATAAGATTTTTCCTAAAAGTAACTCACCTTACTCTAAGCTTCAATTTTTTATAATTTACAAAATAAATATTGAAATACTTTGTAAATGGCTTTATAATTTGAAGGTTAAATTAAAAAATCAAATTAAAAAAACTCTTTCCTAGAATTTCAACTCATTTTTTCAACATGTACTTTTTGAATTCAAAATTGTAGTGCAAAAACTATAAGCTAAGAAGATTCAAAGTCTTGTAATCTAGTCAAACAAGGTGCAAAGACACTTTTTATTCTAGATGCAACATTTTGGGGGAGATTTTGGCACCAAGATGAGGGACTTGGAATCAAAGTTGGGCATAGCAAAGATGGAGACTTAATGCTAATTCCACGTCTCATATATTGTTTTGTATATAATATAAGAAGAAAAACACTAAACGAAGGATCTTTGAAAGCTTGCTGAATAACAAATTTTCAACAAATAGTGAGAGAGACACAAGCTTGTGTCAATAGAATTGGTAGTTATGGAACTCTCTGTTTATCTTTGATATCAATTATTTCATTGTATTTTCATAATAATTTGGGAGAAATTTAAGGATATTTTTCACAATATTTTGCATTTTTGAATAGATTAAGTTGTCAAAATCATTCAAAGTAATTTCAAAGTAGGATAACATGTTACCATGTTTGAATGAATGCAAATATACTTAGATTCATGAAAAAATGGTATTTTACCTATGATCTACATATTATGAATGTAAATAGATTTATTAGTTCAATCAAGATTGCAAGTTACACTATTCAAAACAAAAACTTTGTTTCATTATTTGTAAATATATCATACAATCAAGAATGGATATATACTATGTAAGAGAGTCTTCAATTCAAAACGTTAGTTTTCTCTATTCATATTGTGAGCCTCTTTAGCAAGAAAATACTAATTCAATTACTTCAAATGGAACTACACAAGGCATTTTTTATATATGATACCACTAGAGAAAATAATATTGCAAATGGTTAAAGAATGTTATGCTTTTTTTTCTCTCCTATTGGTCAAGAAATGTTTAAAAGATATCTAAAATTATGGAGGTGCATAATTTAAAGCATTTATAGCATAAAAAATGATCTAGGATGATTTTGCAATAAGTCATTGATTATATCTATGCATGCAATTAAATATAATGTTGCACTAATTTATTTATTTGAAAAAAATTTAAAATTTAAAATTTTCAAAGTATTTTCTCAAGGTGCAAGAAAAATCAACATTAGACTCTCTAAGACATTTGGATAGTGTTCATCTTTTGTCATCATCATTCTAGTAAGTTTTATCGTCGTATTTTGATCCCAAAGTAAGTATTGCATTTTGGACATTGATGATAATGGATGCACTTACTTAGTTTGCATATTGAGTACCTTCTTGTTATTTTCAAAATTCTTCATCACTTGCCTAAATAATTCTTTCATAATACACATGGTACTAAATACAAAGACTTCAGTCAAATGTAATCCGTACACACCAAATCATCATACATATTCATTACAAAAAATTTCAGCCCTCGATAATGCTGTTTAGAAAGCTTTTTCGGCACCCCCCACGGTGCAGTTACAGAAAAATAAAAATAAAAAAATTTAAGTTTTTAAATTTTTTTTAAAATTTAAAAATATAAAAAATATTTTAAAAATATTAAAAATATTAAAAAATTCTCCAGTTTGACGTGGCACTAGTAGTGCCACGTCAGATTCCCCCCAAAAAAATTTAAAAAAAATTTAAAAAATTAAAAAAAAAATCCATTTTTTTCCCTAATTGCACCACAACCTTGCAGAACTCGCGGCCTTTCCAAGGGCTGAATTTTTTTGTAATGAAAGTCAAGATTTTGATAGATTTTGAAATTATATGGAATCTCCAATCTATACCAACCTTAGTTTTCAAAACTTTGCTCACTTTCATGTCACAATTTTGGCATTCTAAAATACACCATTTTATCAACTAATATATATGCATTCCAAGGTTGACAGGACGTCCAGACGTCGAGACGTCCGCCCGGACGTCCTACGGACGTGGGCGCTGACCCCTGGACGTCTTTTGACATACCTGCTTTTTAAGGTTGATCGTCCAGTGGACGGTCGGACGGCCCATCCGCACGGTCGGGCCGTCGGGATCGCGGACGGGATCGCGCAAACGGGCCGTCCACTATAACAAAACATGGTAAAAATAACCGCACTCAAAATTGAGTGCGGTTCTTTTCGCCACATTTTTGTGCAGACGCGCGTAGTGGGCAGTCAGCTTCTTTTGCAATTTCCCACTGCAATTTTTAGAATTTGGGAATGTGTAATATACCATTGGAAAGGTCTTAAAAATACCTTTTCAACGGTATATTACACGCTTTCAAATTTCAAAAATTGCAGTGGGAAATTGCAAAAGAAGTTGACTGCCCACTACACGTGCCCGCACAAAAACGTGGCAAAAAAAACCGCACTCAATTTTGAATGCGGTTTTTTTTTACCATGCTTTGTTATAGTGATGGGACGGTGACCACTACATCTGCTGTGTCCGCGACAACGTCCGCGGACGCTGAATCAGGACGTCTAGACGTCCAGGTTTTGGACGTGATTTGCTCCCAGACGTTTCAATTCGTCAACCCTGATGCATTCCTATTTTTTGATTGTCTACTTTTGATGTTGCTTCCAGTATTTTTGGATTAAAATTTTTGGCTTAATCCCTAAAGTCCTAGTGACCTCTTGGGAGACAAAATGGATTTTGAGCAGGCTATTATGGTCTCAAATTTTTTTGTAACTTTTTGAATATTTTTGTGCAGATAGAAAAATGTATTAGCTTCCCCAAACTATAATTTTTATTTCAGTCAAAGTCTAGGAGCAAAAGTTATGGCACAAAAGCCCTTTTTTTAGTTCAACAGACAAAAAAAAACTTCCAAAAAACTTAAAGTAAAAAATTTTAGTTTTTTTTGTATAGATTTTATTTAATGTACAAAGGAAGCATTGATTCATCCCATTTGAATTTATTATGTGAAAGTTATGGACAATCTTGTTTCTTGGGCAATCAAAGCATCTTCTTGAAAAAATAACATGTAGGATTCATTTCTGACCTCAATTTTCACAATTAAAAAAAAAATTCACAAAGTTAAGATCTATTGCTAGAACAATTTCATTGTTGAAATTAGTGAAATTCAATTCCATCTTGGAGCTATTAACAAATTAGTTTTCCCTTCAATCTTGAACCTATTTCTACTTAGCAATTTTTAATGAGTGAAAACTAAGTGTGTATTAAATTAATTTTTTTAGACTCTCAACTCAATTTTCTATCATAAAAATTATAAATTCAAAATCATTAGTGAAAAAGCTATAGGTTGTAAAGGTTCAAAGCCAAAAAATGTAGTTGAGCAAGGTGCAAAAAAATTTGCTTCCTTCACTTTAAGCATGAATGTCTTGCAATCTACTGTTAAAGTTTGTGAAATTTCTTCCACACATTTTTATACTAGTATAGTACAAGAAACTATGGCTAGGGATGCAAAAAGAACATTAAATTTTATTTTTTGCTCCTTACTCTAAAAAGTTTTGAGTGTTTTTTGATGGAAAAGAGGTCTTGGAACTATTGGAGTTAAAATTGCATTTTATGCACCATAGCAATAATGCTCAAGTCTACTATTACTTGAACAAACATTTAGGAGATTGAAATTTAGTTTTGAAAGTTGTTGATTCCTCCACAACTTCTCCACATATTTCTACGCCCTATAAAACATCTTGATCTTGCCTACGTCTCGACGCCTATGGTTGCTAGCATGTGAGCCTAGGATCTTGAGCCCATGAGCTTAGGCTCCTATATTATAAATACCTTTCATGGTTATAGGATATTTACATTATATGTCTCTATGTTATTGAGGTACCTATGTTATAAATACCTTCTATGGTTATAGAATATTTATATTATAGGTGCCTATGTTACTAGCACCTTCTGTGGTTATAGGATATTTATATTATAGATGTCTTTATTATAAATACCTATGTTATAAGTACCTTCTATGACTGTAGAGTATTTATGTTAGAGGTATGTATGTTATAGGCACCTTTAATAGTTGTAGAGTACCTACTTACACCTAGGCTCAAGACTTGTAGGCTCACATTTCTAAGCTCACATGCTAATGTGTTGTTTCAACAGTTATATATAGTTTCTAATCAAGTAATCATCTGTACTAATTATCCAAAATATAACACCTACATTTAGACCAAAAAATAACAAAAAAATCTAAATTTAAATAATAAAATATTAAAAATTAAAAATTATAATCATTAATTCATTTTAGAAGATGTACAATCATGAATGAGAGACAATAAGAGTCTATAGTCAATTTTTAACACACCTTGAAACAATACTTCGAAAATTTACAATTTAGTCATATGTTCTCCAAATTGCTAGTAGAAAGTAGAAATGAGGTATTTAAGCACCGAGACATAAGGTAAGAGCCTTCTGCCAAAGATCCATACAACACTAGCTTGCATGGTGTCTAGATGGGCCTTTGGCACCAAGCCCCTATACTACTCCTTGATGCTCAAATATATCCTTTCAACCAATAAACAATGCATGTTTAAGTACTTTGGATTCCTCTTTTACTTGCCAATAAGATTTAGTAAAAATAAGGCATGTTTAATAATAGAAAATATCCTCATTAGTAAGAATCGTGGGGGCACTTAAGGTAAATCAATCTAAGAGAAACAAATCAAAATCTCATCCAATGTCATCTCCTCAAGAGCTAACATAAACAACCTCTACCGCTTTCACTAACTTACAACCGAGTTTGCAATGACTAGGATTTAGAATTTAGAATTTAGGAAGCTACTCTTGAAATAAAAGTCTTAGGCATATAGAATCTTCTTTTGAAATGCATTTTAACTTTTGAGGATATCTAGGTACAAAATTATTAAAAATATTAATTTAGTTGATCAACCCTTAAACGACAAGCTCATCACCATGGAAATCATTTGTTTTAGTACCATGTGAATTGTTAACTTAAACTAATGCAAAAGCACTCATTGGAAGTCAAACTATTGTCAATAGATGATCTTCCCTTTTCACAGAAAATTTGGAGGATGAATAGTTGCACTTTTGTCATGCATGGAGAGATTCTTTATCATTCATCGGCTAGAAAACATCCTCAACGTTGTTTATGGGTTAAAGTTCACTCTCAATTCTATGTCAAATTCTTGAAATATTGACCCTCAAAGTCTGAACGCCTTTTTTTCCATAAATGCCACTCAAAACTGCCATTTCTACTGCAAAGAGCAGAAAACTAATTTTTTTCCCCCCTTGCATATCTAATGGTAAGATTTTGCACTAGACTAGTATTAGAATGCAAGGAAGATATTTCAAAAAAATTGACCTTGTAGATTGCACAATATTTGCATTTAAAGTGAAAAAAACAAATTTTTTAACACATTGTTTGATTAGATTATTTGATTGTAGATTATTTAATTTAAATTTTTGCAATAATAATTTAGATTTTCAAAAAATTTATGGTGAAAAATTGAGTAGAAAATCAAGGAAAAGAATTCAACAAAAAAATACTTAATTTTCACTCAATAAAAAATTGTTAAGTTGAAGTATTTTTAAGATTGAAGAAAAAACTAAACCATTAATAGCTCAAAGATGGAATTAAAACACAATAATCCCAACAATGAGATTGTTCTAGCAAGCAAACTTAACCATGTCTAACAATTTTTTTGAAATATTATAAAAATTGCATTTAAAAATGAATTCTACGAGTTATTTATTCAAGAAGATGATGAGATTGCCTGAGAAATAAGATACTCTATTACTTTGAGAAATAAGATACTGCCACACTTTGTATATATGTGGACCAAAGCATTTCCCACGTGCACATTTGACTCAAATCCCCCTTCACGAGTATGGATGTGAACCTCTTTCACCCACTTCAAACCCCCGACACTTGCAGATGCATTCAGGATGCTCATATCTCCTTCACCCTTTGCACAATCGACAGCACGGAACACAATTCCAATTCCAAAGTCTGATAGGAGGAACTAGAAGTCATAGCTTCAATTTCACTCTTCTCTGTAAAGAATGTGACCTCATTGAGCATTGGAAACTCTTTCATGTCCCGAGTTCCTAAAAAGCTAGCAATAATAGATTTCAGTACAAAACGTCATATTCAATCAACAAGTGCCTTAAGACATTCAATTCATACACATGGTTAATTTCAATGTGCACACACTATTATCTTTTGAAAATATGCAAAAATAGACTCCAAATAAAAAATGTAAGTGCAACTACAATTTGTAATGCGTACCTTTGCTTCTCTCGATAGTACTCAGCCAACATGTGCATTTGTTCACTATCTGTTTTGGATGTATATCCATCAAATCGTTTTTTTCGAGGAACAAAATTTTTTAAGTGTTTTATCTCACTAAATAATCTACCTCTCACTGTGTGTACATTTTCATTCAATTCTGCCATAACTAATCTCTCATCATTGCTTTCAATGTGTATCTCTATAGGAACTACACTCACGTCATTACTAAGGTTCACCTCCTCAATTCTTGCATTTTCTTGCTCTCTGCGTATTTTCTTATTTTTTTTTCCTTAGTTGATCAAGTTTCTCTACCAAATGAATTACAATGTCTTCCACCTCCCATGTCATAGTGACCCCATGAAAAACTAAGGGCTCCATCCTATCCTCCTGTATGTGCTGTCTGGCTGTACAACCACTTTTCAGTGCATAGTCACACTTGGCACACTATGCACCCAATCCAATTTATTTTTATTATTTATCCCCCTCAATCCCCCCCCTCCAAATACTTTAAATTAAAAATAATTTAATTTAATTTTTTTTTTAACCCCCCCCACTCCCCCTCTTTATAATTTTCAGGAAGCAGAAACTACTCCAAACAATATGGGATATGTTTTGCAGTATCTGTATTTGTCTTCATATTTGTACATGTATTTGTATTTGTATTTGTATTGTATCTGTGTCCGAGATCGTATCCAAGATCAACGGTTGTGGCGGGGGGGTTGTAATTTTTTTTAAATAAAAAATCAACGGCTCTGGTTATTTAGGAGGGAGGGGGGGAACTAATACCAAAATGAAATGGCAGCCTCTTTTCAGTGCATAGTGACCCCATGAAAAACTAAGGGCTCCATCCTATCATTCTCAGCTATTTTCAAATTACATATTCTTGTTAACCATTGTTGTTTAGTTTCTGCAATTTTTTGGGGACAATGTATCATAGAGTGCTCAAGCCAAGTGTTTGCTTTTTGCATATTTCTGTTATATTTAAACCATTCCGAGGGATAGTTATATGCAAAAACTTTCGTCCATATTTCTTCCCTTGGACCCTATAAATTTTAGGAGGCGGCCTAAAAATTTGATCGTAATCTAGTCTCACTCTTTCTCCAACATTACCAGGCACAATCCATGGAATTGATTCTCTTTCTTCAACATTACCGGGCACTGTCCCTGGAATTGATTGGACGTCCATCACTTCAAAAATCTTTGAAGCTATAAAACAAACAAGATAACACAAAGAAAATCAAGTCAGCATAAAAGTGTACAGCTCTAATGGAGTACCCTAACGTTTGTTGCAAGCTCTCAAAATGGATTAGACTTGGAGACCAAAGACAACATTCCCTAGTGACCACATGGTTCTGCTAAAATCACAAGTGCAGATGTGCAACAAACCAAGTGAAGAAGCTCAAGGCTCTAACACCTACAACAATAGCTCAACGAGCTTTAAAATTGACATCCTAAAGGATGAAAGAAGAAACATGCAGCCCAATCCTCTGTTTCACGAGAACCTACCCAAGTTCCCCAAATGACAAGATAATCTTTCTCCCAAACTAAACACCTGCAAATAAAAATTTGCAAAGATCAAGAACCACAGATTAATAACCTAAAAGCCTTTGCCTTGAATCCATAGTAAGAATTGACAAGCTTTGAAAGTGAGGGAGTTCAAGGCCCCCCAAAACCTAAGACAATTGCTCAAAAAGCTTAAAATCTGGACAACTAACAAGAATAGGGAGGCCAATGATCTATTTCATCAGAAGTACCCTAAGTGTCCAAGAAAACAACAAAAATTCCTCTCCTAAACTGAAAGCCTGGAATTACATTTAAAAAATCCGAGACACCACAATGTTCTAACCTCAATGCTAATCCAAGGTAGAAGTTAACAAACTTGAAAAAGTAGAAGCACAAGATCCAAGCAAACGTGCGAGAAGGCAAGGACCTAGAGTAGGAGAACCAGACAGTGAAGCTCCTAGTGCAAACCCAGGAGAATTCAACTAAACTAACAAGGGCGGGAATTGTTACTAGATGTGGATACCAGAGTTAGAACACATGTAAGGACAGAGTAGTAAGAAGGAGCCGTTGGAACTGCAACGGAGAGCCACCGGAACAGTAAGAGAGAGGCCTAGGAAGTGCCCTGCACAACTGCGATGTGGAAGCCCTAGGTTGCCGCCCGTCTCTCGGTGAGCATCTCACCATCGCTCCATCTCTTGGATATTTCACTTCAAATTTTTTCTGTTTTAAAAATGGTATTTCTAAATGTTTTCTCCCTGACGATTCCTGTGCATGTTGTGTGGAGTGAAATATTCAAAGATTTCAAAATGATTTGAAATTGATTGATCAAATTCAAGTCTTCTTTATTCAAGGCTTGCTTCAACCTTCTAAGGTAAAACCACACACTCAAGGGCTTGTCCGCCTTCATCATGGGCTTTTGTAGACAACAAGGTTTTTAGCTTATTTTTTAGAGAAAGATAAATGATAGTGCCAAGTAGCGTAAGTGGTTTCATAATTTCAAGTAAGTTTGAGTTAGTTCAGATTTTTCAAAGATTGGACATACACACAAATTACTATCAATAGGTTTGCCAAAATGATAACATAGACTCCCTACAAAACAAAAAGAAGAACCTGAGAAAAAACCTTGTGAATTGCAACAAAAAACAAACAAGAACCCTTATTATAACCAATGGCAATTGGGTGGATGCATGGTTGAGTAGCTCATTTTTGGCAAAAGTCCAAGTCCAAAAAGTCCTTTCTTGTGAGTAAAATGTTTGGGAGTGAAATATTTGGAAGTGAATTCTATAAGAAAAAAATTCTAAAAAAATTCAAAAAGTCCTTAGCTTTTTGAGCGCCCTTAGACCTTGAAAATCATTATACCTTAGAAAAAATCATTTTTGTAAAAAAAAATATTGGCTATAAGAAAAAGACTTCATAAAATTCAGTGTTTGAATAGTCATTAAAGAGTCCTTTGCCGACATTCAATACGTATTTACACAACAAGATTATAATTTTGTAAAAATTTACTAAAACATCCACTAGAATCATAGTCCTTCGTATGAATTTAAGAACCTAAACCATCTTTAAAAAGTCCTTGAAAAATGTGTTGACAACAAATTTGTCACACCCATCTTTTTTTAAAAGTCTCCTATACTTTCATATTTTGCCACAAAAAAAATTCAACAACATAGTTGTGTTCATAATCAAGTTTAAGACCCTAAAATGAACTCTTTTTTTCAAGTTAAATTTTTCTAATATACCCAAACCGCATTTGAAAATTTGATAAGTGCAATTTTCAAAAGTGTGACACGATTTTGAGCCCGTCAACCATGCATTCACCCAATTGTAAAGGGACCATCAACAAATGTAAAATGGGCTTATAAATAACAACAAAAGCGAGTCTTCCATAAATTGGCACTCCCTAGCTTTATGTAGTAGAGAAAACGTACAAAACGTTTTAGACCATTTCATCCATCCAATCAAAAGTTGTGGCCAATTCCCTCAACTATGACTAATGTGACTAATGCCCAATGCCCCATGGGGGCATTAGTCACATTAGTCACAATTGTGCAAATCTCCTAATTTTATGCCCTTCTAGATTCCAAATTGGTCCAAGACTTTTGCAGTAGTGGGAGTACGTCGTACACAAGCATCCTACAAAGTGAAAAGCAACATTTGATTCACAATTTATTTCTATTTTTGAATTAGTAGAAAAAACAATCTACAAATTCTACAAAAATCTAAAAATGACCGATGCTCTCACAAATTGGCACTCACTGGCTTTACATAGTAGAAAAAACGCACAAAATATTTTAGACCATTTCATCCATCCAATCAAAAGTTGTGGCCAATTCCCTCAACTATGACTAATGTGATTAATGCCCAATGCCCCATGGGGGCATTAGTCACATTAGTCACAATTGTGCAAATCTCCTAATTTCATGGCTTTCTAGATTCCAAATTGGTCCAAGACTTTTGCAGTAGTGGGAGTACGTTATACACATGCATCCTACAAAGTGAAAAGCAACATTTGATTCACAATTTATTTCTATTTTTGAATTAGCAGAAAAAACAATCCACAAATTCTATAAACATCTGATAGTGACAAACGCTCTTGCAATTTTTTTTTCCTTAGTTGATCAAATTTCACCGTATGGATTGGAAGATATTAGCATTCAAAGTTGAACAAAAAGTTTTTTTTCAAGAAGATGCTTAAATTGCCCAAAAAACTAAGATTGTCCATATTTTTCTCATCCTTAGTCCAAATAGAATAAATTAAATCTCCACATATAGGTAAAAACATAATCTTTTAGGAAAAAAATTCAAAAACAATAATTTTGACTTTTTGTAATTTTTTTGGGCTGCCCGCCAATCTCCATTTCTTGTTTATTGTGCCATAACTTTTTCATCCGGCATCTGATTGAAACAAAAATTATATATCCACAAAGCTCTTGCAAAGCTACACAATCTCAAAAAATCTCAAAAAATTCACTTCAAATTGGGACAATAGGAACCTACCCGGATCCAAATTGTCCCCTAAGGGGACAAGCAGGGTTTTAGGGGTTAAATTTCTCGTAAGTATTTATACACTCCTAGAAAGTACTGTAACTAAGCAAGGAATTAGAAATTGCTTCAAATTTCAGAAATTTTCTATTATCTATAAAACCTATATATAAAGTGATTGTTCAAAAAATTAAAACCTTTTTTTTTCTTAATAATGTAATACAAAACTTATAATTGTTATTAGTGGCAAGAAACTTCTTGTACAAGAAAAAAAATTTAAACAATTTTTAGTAATTAATTTAATGAAAATTCATTAAATATTTTTGTGATAAGAATTTCACAAAATTCAAAATTTTGTGAAAATATTATTATTTATGATGTGATTTTAAATTCTAATAGTTTCATCTAAAAACTCCCATTAGAAACTAATTTAGGAACATTTCAGGCACTTTTCAAATTTGCAACATTTTTTGGAATTTTTTGGGGTGAACTTCAAGATATAAGAATGTAGACTTAAATTTTATTTAGTAGTATTTCACTTCACAAAATTTTGAACTTTGTGAAATTCATACAAAAAAATTATGAAAAGATTTCTCATTCCACTAATTACTAAAACTCTTGAGAAAAATTTACTTGCACAAAAAACTTTCTTGTCACTAATACATTTGATAAGAACTTTAAAAAAATTATTTGTGAAATTAATTTAATGTAAGTGTATTTCTTGTACCACAATTTTTTTTGAAATCTCTAATTCCATAGTTTGCTTTGGCAACTCTTCGAGGGTAAGAAACGTATTGAGAATCCTTGTACCTGTACCGATAAGACCTTGTGCACCCGAACAGGCAGAGGAAGTTCCTCTTGAACAGTGCTCGCAGGCAACACACACACACCCCGGTATCTCAAATACAGATTTCTGAATCCCCCCCGGCCCCACATCGAGGGGGGTTAAGAAACAGCACTCCCTGCGACACCGGGGGTAACGGCCTCCCGGTTTCCGTGTGATAAAGTCTACAAAGAATTAAACGGACCAAGCAATGAATTAGAGAAAAAGGACAATGTAAGCATTTTCATGTATTGTAGAAACGTGGTTATAGATCCTCAACTTCAAACTCCAAATAAATGCTCATTTTTTTGGAATTTCTCAATATTTTCATGCAGAGAAGAAAGTAGAAACTAAGCTTCACAAGTTTCATTTTGTTGTTTTTTCTTGTAAACTCACAAAAAAATTGAATTAAAATCATCAGATACTTCTTCAATATTAAAAAAGTTAGAGTGAAAGACTGTTTGACCTTCCAAAGGACACACTTTTAACTTAGACCTGAGCGTCCTTCCTGAGGGTTAAGAGCCTTCTGCGGTGGAGTCACAACAGTCCCGCCAGAATGACGAAATTCTCCACCAGTCCATCACTCCATCTCAATAGCTGTAACAGAACTTCGGCTGCTGCAAAGAACACTACTAGCGATTTATAACGAATCAAAAATTGCAGAAACAATTGAAACCAACCCAGTTGTGAAACTGCTGCAAAGGTGTACAAGTCATACATTATTGCAAAAAAATAGGAACCACAGTAGAGTCATACAGCTCAACGAAGAGTTCACACCAGAACCGAGACGAGAATAATGAACTATTATATAGTGGAAACCATGGATACATAGGGAAACACGCAATATAACACCGAATTATAATGGTCCATTATTTTGTGGAAACAAATTAAACACTCAGCGTACAATGAATCTAGTAATGTGCGGTAACCACTCACGTACTCTCTGATAAACTAACTGCCCAAATCATCAATCCAGCTAAATAGTTCCATGCTGGCATGTCAGTAGCTCTAATCACACGAAACCAGAGATCGACAGTCGAAACGAACCACTGTAAAACTGCTGCAAAGGCGTACAACTTGTACATCGGAAGGGATGGGAAGCACAGTAGAGCAAAACAGCTCAACGAAAGTAATCACACCAGAACCGAGCTTGTCGAAAACAACGGACCATTATATATATTGTACACTGTGGAAACAAATGAAACACGCAACTGAATCTAGCAACGTGGTAAGATGGTAACCCCTAATTCTCTGTTAAATTAACTGCGCTAATTAATCCAGCTATTTAGTTCCATCCATGCATGCCAGTAGCCCTATTCACATGAAACCAGAGATCGGCAATCTTGCCCTAATCACATGAAACCTGAGATCGACAGTCTTGCCCTAATCAATGAATTAAAACCAGAGATCGACATTCTTGGTGAACTTGGAACCCCGGGCGAGTACCAGTGGTGGAATGATTCTTTGCAACAAGATTTTCCGCTTGGACGACGAGGGGCTGACAGTTGCGGATCCGTCGACATGGTGCTTGACAGTGGACGCAGCCATAGAGTCTCCTGTAACAACAGGAACTGCAGTTGCCAGAACCGGGACGAAAACAATGGACCATTATATTGTACACTATGGAAACAAATGAAACACGCAACTGAATCTAGCAAAGTGGTAACACTGGATTACTCTCTGGTAAATTAACTGCGCTAACCAACCCAGATAATCAATTCCATGCATGCATACCAGTAGCCCTAGTCGAATGAAACCAGCGACAGTCTTGCCCTCAGCACATGAAACATTAAAACCAGATATCGACAGTCTCGGTGACATTCGGACCCCGGGCAGGTACTACTGGTGAATGATTCTCTGCAACAAGCTTTTCCGCTTGGACGATGAGGGGCTGACAGTTGCGGATCCGGCGGCATGGTGCTTGACAGTGGACGCAGCCACAGAGTCTCCTGCAACAACAGGGACTGATGTGGCCTTGGAATCATCGGAGGACAACGAAGAGGAGGAGCTCTTGGATTTGTGAAGCAACCCTCCGCTGTGGGTCTTGGACTTGCGGCTGCGGTGCTTGCGACCGTGGATGAGGTTGAAGTGGCCAGGGTTGATGAAGTTGCCCACGGGGGCCTCGCAGTAGCTGCAACCATAGCAAAGCATATCGAATCCCATGAGAACTTGATTGACCTCAATCGTCGAGTATGACGCAGTGTAAGACTCCATTCACCACATAGCAAGGGAGAGGTTCCATTCAGTGAACTTTGAGCCTTTCCCATGTTACAATCTAGAAACTTGCGCCATCTGAAAATTTGCATAATTCTTCAGTGTTAAGGTAAAAACCAATTGCAACAGGCCTACCAAATGTCAATAGAATAGAGCGTTTTCACAACTTTAACACTAATCGATGCTCACATGTATGGTGGTTAATGGAGGCACACCTAGCTCTGCATCTACCCAAAGATCCAAAAACTAGGACCGGCGTAGATTTATGTTTCAGGCCAGGCGCCTTCAAACATGCCAGTTTCACGAAATTGACTTGAGTCATAATTGTTAAAATGGAAAGTTTCAGTGACATTGGCGCGAGTTTCAGTTGTTCAATTGCAAGCTATTAGTAACGTCTACACCAGTCCTTGTTATTAAAGCTCTCGAAAATTGAATGTCACAGACTCACAATAACGTAAGTTTCATTAAAGTTACGGACTATTGCATGGCGAATTTGAAACAAGCCATTTAGTGACAAGTACGCGACCGTACATGCATGCAGCGTCACTAGACCGCAAAACTCTCAGGGAAATTATCCTTGATTCCATTAAGGGCACAGGCAGCTCTTATCAAATCCCGGCGTGAAAAATGTATCTAGCAGATACATGCTCTCACGATTGGTATGGGACCATCTACCTCTTGTGTACGGAGGATTCAATATGAGCTGCTTGTTGGGAATATCAAGGGTCCTCGATGATTCATTAACAATGGGGGATCCGGCAATTAAACGAAGGAAACCAGTGCCATAAATTTTCCTGTTGGCAACACTGTTACCCGGGAATGAGACTCTGGGAACCAGAGATGATCGATCTCCATGTGACTTCATCAATTAACGATCGAATCTCGGATCGGATATTAAATAATTTTGCAGTTTCAATTCAATCTGAGGTAACGAATTCCGTTATGGAACGAATGCATACAAGATTGAATTACAAAAGCGGTGCATGAGGTAAGGGACGTACTTTCCGGTGGGCACTTCCACCATGCGCGTGACGGGCACCTCTCTCACCACAGGGACGATGACTTTCTCCTCCACGTCTTCGGTGATGACACGGGGCACCATCTCTATCCGGGGCACGTCGATGTACTCCACTTCTTCCACCATCTCCGTCACCTCGCGCTCCTCCGTCACAACCCTGAATGCAGACCTCGTATTAATTCGTTAATATTGGTTCAGTTGTTTGCAATTCAGTCGCCTGTCTGAAATTTCAAACAACGTCAATTTCATTAAATTGGTGATGTTCTCATGTTCCAACAAAAAGCGTGACATATATCTTCTCAAAGGTCTAATTTCAGACCACAAACTAGGCCGGATATAAATTTGGTGTCAGGCCACGCAAAATAATGGAATATCCCCAATTTGACGAATTGACGTTAAATTCATCTTCCTACGGAACAAAATTGACGACTATTAAGTAAGTTCTCTGGGAGCTCTAACTTTAAAGTTCAATTTCATCTGAGCTCGATCTGGAACACGCTACACTGACAAAGGGTCCAGTCCCAGAGACCACCACTGTATCACAGACTACAACAAAAAATTACACCGATTTTGGAAAGTCACACAATTTTAAACTAGTGCATGTTAAAATAGCATTTCTTTTTTTTTTCTTTTTTTTCTTCGCAACAAGCGAACACTTTCTTCTACTAAAAATCAAAACATCACTCTGAACCTGATGAATCACGTACACCTCGGCGAAAGAAGTAAAAACCAACATACTACTAGCTCAAGGAGTCCCACAGGGAACTGTTTCTGTTCCCACCGGACCAAGAAAACGGTTCTCTTACGGTCCAGTGCCTTCGAGTGCATCCAGACCCTAGTTCGGGTGCGACTCAAATGAGTTTTGGAGTCTTCGTCCAAGCCATTCTTATTGACAACTAAAGTATTTTGTAGAGAAATTGATTCCCGGCACTGATTTGGCGGTGATACAAAATTTGCACCCTCACTAATTATAGGCCAAATTAGTATAGCCTTACTAATTTACTATAAGTTAATTAGGACCCTTCCAACCGCATGTTCCATCAGCCATCAGCAACAAGTCGGCATACATATGTAGCAGTGTCTAAGAACCTAAAAAATCAATAAGTAAGTGGTTCAGATGAATTACCGGTGGATAATCTCGATTCTCGCCTTGGGCACGTGCCGCACGACCGGAACCCGGTCAATGCGCTCGATTTCGTCCATGATGATTCTCGTCTTGGGCACAATGATGGTGCGATTCTCATGGTGAATTTCTTTAATAAAATCCGTCTTCTCGATCGTTCGCATCTCAGGGTAGCGCTGGATGACCGTCACTCGGGTCTCGAACTCCCGGGGCTACATGACAGTTAACACATCAAGTCCTCATACTGGTTAAATTGGGGTCATAACAGTCATGACAGTCGAACCTCAAATCCAACATACACAGACCAAGTTCTTGTTCAGAACTTGTTTGTCACAATTTCGGTCCTCTCAAACACAGCGCTTGTAAGAATTTACAATATATATACAACCATACACCCAGCAACGCAATTCAGTATCACAGAACCTCGGCGAAACCACAGATGATTGAAACAAGCAGCTACGCAGTCTACGGTACTAGAGGGAGGCTCCAGATGTCCCGGCCTGTAGCACTGGCTCGAGTAATTAAGGTCCTATTAAACCCTCAGACTTCAAACTTCCTCCCATGGACTCAAACTCCCGCACATGCAGAAAAGCTTCCTCACATCAGGCACATGTACTCAAACTTCCTCGCTCACATGTACTCATTACTCAAACTTCCTCCCATAATCTCAAACTTCTGTCAATGCTCCTGTCATTGCAAAGCCTCCTCCCTTTCGGTTCAGAGCCAAGTTCGGCAAATTAATAACAAGGTGCAGACCCAGTGCCTCCTCATGCATAATTGCATACCAGATCTCGAATGTTGGGATTTGGACAATACGCCTCGCCTTCGTGTGTAATATGCGTCCTTGTGCGCAGTTTGGCGAGCTCCTCCTCAGTGCGTCCCAAAACGCCACTACTGTGGTGGTGGTGATGAGGAATAGTACTCGTCGACGCTGCGACTCCAGGCTCGACCACGCCACTACGATCCACCACTGCAGGGTCTGCCGCTGGGTGTCCTGGCTCGTCTCGTCCCGTGACCACATTCTTGGCCGCCTCCACTACTTGCCCCCCAACCCCCTTGCCTTCCACGCGTGCCGTCTCCGCCCCGGTTTCCGCCCGCTCGGTGGCCGTAGTCGGAGGTTCTATCCCTGTGCCGGGTCTCTGAAGCGTCGCCATCTCGACAAACTCTACAGGAGCACAAGCATGTCAACCTAGAATACATTTCAGGAGCTTCATGGTTCGAGAAATGACAGAGTTCAGTCCTTTAGGTGCAGATTTAGTAGCTCAACTAAACCTCAGAGATGTACACCAGCTGCGAGTTCGGCACTAGCTTGAACTTCACGGTTTGGGCACTCAGAAACGGTCCATTTCAACGCCAGACTCTGCTCGACCACAATGACGTCATCCTAGATTACATTTCAGGAGCTTCATAATTCGACAAACAGGCAAATTTCAAGTGAAAGTGAAGCAGTTGCCGAACACCAGTGAGGGTTTGACACTTGAACTTCAAGCGCAATTTCGGCACTCAGAAACAGATCATTTCAAAGGCAAAATCTACACGATCACAGTCACGTCACCCTCAGAAAGTGATTGCAGCTGAAATCTCTTGACGATCGATGTTTTGCAAAACCCTTGAATGATCTTGCTAGCGAGACGCTAAAACGAAACGACGCATGTAGATACAAGGACATATACCGAATGAACTGACTACATTTTCGACTGGTTCCATGTATGCTTCAGTACCTGTTTTCAGAGTCGATTTCGATCAGAAACAAAACGGCTTTGTTCTAGTGGTAGCTAGATCGACAACAGCAAGTTGCGGAGCTAGCATGAAACTCGGCCAAAGCCTGTGTCAGGACGAAACAAGCAATATTAATTCACCTAGCTGGGGCTCATCAGCTAGGCAGCTAGCTAGAGTACGGAAATAGGAGGACAGCACTCCAGGGAAGACGATGTCAATGCCCTATCTAGGTAGGGAGTCGAGTAGACGTGATCCACAAGTGAACAAGAACCAGTCACATTAATTTACGACCATGGGTTAAGTTAAATACTTGACCACTTGGTATGGTCCAGGCTGAAATCGCCCTGCCACGTGCCCACGGATCCCTTAGGGAGGGAGAGACTGTGAGTCGTTGATCTCGATTGCATGGACAAGGCTGAATAGCATTACAAGTCGAGCCTCTATGCTTGTCACCTCGATAAGCATACAATCTTATGTGTGTTTCACAGTTTCACCCTTCTCCTAGAGCCTCAAAGAGAAATGTTAGATGTTAAATGTTGCTAGTTCTTCATAACATCCTTTGCAAATATACTTCGATATGCGTTAGAATAGGCAAAAAGGTGATAAATTGATATTCATATTATTGTTAATAGTCCAAAATTTGATAAGTGAAATATATATTATTTGTTGTGTTGGTATGTGGTAGAGATCTTCTACACCTACTTGCAACATATGCGTACAGGTATGTGCAGAGGTTTGATTGCACTGTACAATTACCATACTTCACCCACTTACCCACAACAAGAACCAAACTATTGGAACTATGTGCCTGAATCTGAGACCTGCCGGAAACATGCTTGCTCAGTAAACTGATTGCGAGTCAAGTGTTGTTGATCGGTGTGCAAGTGTGCAACCGAAAGGGGCGGTTCCGTGTTCGAAAACTCGCTTGAATAAATGTAAGGTAAGTACGTATTGGGAAGAATGTAAGGGCTCGTGTTGACTTTGTTTGTAAGGGCTCGTGTAAAGTTGTGCAGGTGATTGGCGATTTGAGAATGGAGATTTTGGTTGCATTTTTAGTGAGAGTGAAGACTGTACGTCTGGTTTCGGGTTGGTTACGATTAAAGCAGGACCACATTAGACTTTGAAGCCCAAGTACGTGAGTGATATGGAAGTGTACTTGAAAATGCTGGCTGCCAGATCAGAAGAGCACACATTCACAGGCAATTGCACTTTGTTTTTTGGCATTACTTTCTACTGGCGGGGAGGTAATTATGTCGGTAGGTCCGGCAGTCCGGCAGTCTTGGCCCTACCACACCCCAGTCAACGAATCGGCGTTATTTAGGCAATCCTCGACAGGCAGCATGTTTGAAATTTTCTCGGGGGTAGGTTTCCAATATTTCTACCTTCTTTTGCACTGAAGTGTTTCACAAGTAGAAAGGTAAGAAGAAAAGGTTTGCATCAGAAATATTTATTGACTTATAAGAAAAGCACAATAAATGACTGTAACTTCAATCTCCAAAATATCTCTGTCATGCATTCATTCTTCTTTCTATTGACGGGTATATTAGACATTTTTCAGCGTGCAACTTCCAATGAATATAAATCGGAAGAAATTAAATGCACTTTTCTAATTACTCATCGAGTGTCCAGCCAGTGAATGGTTGAGCATGTACGGGGAGAATAACATCTCGAAACCTCAAGAATAGTCAGTGTTACTTCCAAGGTTCGTTCAGAACTTTGGGCACAGCACTACAGCAGTTGTATATTGGTAAGGCATGATTAGTTTCAAAGTTGCTAACAGAGACAAACTACTTTGATTGTACCAAGACCTGAAGACACTCCATCCAACAAGTTCGATTCCAGATGCAGTATAATTCACATATATAAAGCGCCTTTTATTACTGTCATAGATTCTCAGGCAAAACCACATGTTCTTAAAATGGAAAAGCTTCGAATAGGGACATGGACTCCATGATTTTCTTGAAGACTACGTGCAACACAAATCAAATTTAACGAGATCCACAACAGTAATATTTAATAAGTTACCGTGTATAAAGTCCTGTTTGAACTGTACTGCACAGTAGAAAGCCTTGATTCGGCCAAACTTCAGTATGTATGCATGCATGTTGGTTTGTCATAAATTAAATGGAAACTCCATTGCAAACTCAACTTCAGTTTGGAGAAAGGTTTGCTCTGCGTCGTCACAGGTCCCTTGCCGTGCGGCCCGTGCGGCGGTAGGTGCGCCATTAAAATTACACTCACATGAATCTTCAACCTCTAGATCCACATTTCCATTCAAAGCGATATTTTCTTAAGCACGATTTTTCCCCAATTGACTACACCTAAAAAGATGTTGGCTATTTTATTGTAAAGGAAATTTTCATTTTTTCCTAATCAAAATAGCTAGATTATTGTTGTCTTTTGGGACCAAGAAGTAAATTTTACCTAGAACGGCAATTTCATTAAAATGGCGGTATTCCGTATGCCATTTTCAGAGTGGCCACTTTGAATTGCGAAAGTGACATCTAAGAGAGGTATAGATTACATAAATATTTATCTCATATAGATTTCATAAATCTAGCAGTAGTGTACATTTCAAATTGCACGATCTGAACTTTGAAAGCAACATCTATGACTGTTGTATATTTCAGACATCTAGAAATGATTTAGATTTCAGAAATCTAGGACAGTTGAACATTTCAGAGCGGCCGTTCTGAACTGTGAAAACTGCCAACGTTACGGAATTTTGCCATTTTAACGAAATTGCCCTTCTAGATTTCATCTAAATTTGATGTGAATATCACCAAATATCATATTGAAGAAATAACTGACTACTTCAAAATGATAAAGAGAAAATTTAAAAAACAATGATTCAAAGTTCCTTTCCAATATTGTATTGGACACTTTCTATAAATTATGCTAAACCGATTGTTGGTTGTAAAAATAGTCAACCACCAATACTATTAATTTTGTTAAATTTGTGATATTTCATTACTTTAGCCCAGTTCGAGCCTTGTAATTTGAGATCCAAATCTCATACTTGTCTTAGTTTGTGGCTTGAATTAAAACCTTTGTAAAGATATATGTCACAATTTTTTATTTATAAAATATCGCCAATTTAACAAAATTGATGTTCAATATGACTACCAACATTTTGTGCTTTGTTCTAATCATGAAGTGGTCAAGAGTCTACACAGTAGAATCCCTTTGACTTTAGCAAGCTAGAAGAAACCTTACTCACTCCCTTGAGCAAGCATTAGAGAATTTATGAGGCCTCTAGACAGCAACTTCAGAGCAACTGAAAGGACCTCACAATTACATTTAACTTTGTTGACGGGTTTGTTTTTCCTCTATAGTTGCTTGCTTGAATTTGCAATGTCGGATGACTATCAGTGATTCAAAATTCAAGTACAAATGTTAAATAATTAGGGTTAAGGTATTGTAATGCATCTTAACCAAGGTTATTATATACCTTCTACTCTAAACAAGCTGTGAAGAAAGAAACAAATGTCAAAAATAGTCCAATGACATCTGCCATCTAGAATTTTTCTAATAGCATTGTGAAAGGTCTAATTCATTGATAATTGATGGTAATTAAGGATAAAGAGGTTGTTTTTATACAGAAATCAATTGTCCATGGTGAATCCTCTAAAGATATGGGATATTTTGAAGAGAATCACTCATTGTCAAATGCAGGAATTATGTTCAAAGTCGAATTTAAAACCCCATTTAGGCATAGAAGAATTTTTTTTTTCAAAAAATTTTGAACTAAAAAAAGCTATAGAATCAATATAGTTTTCATATCTAAAAATCCGTTTGAGGTTAAGAGACTCTAATAAAAAGTTATGGACAAAATTCTAAAAGGGCTGGAAGGAAAATCTTCTTTAACATTTTCAAATACCCTCTCCAAATTTTGTCCATAACTTTTTATTAGCGGTTCTAAACCTCAAACGGATTTTTGGATATGAAAATAATATTGATTCTACATTTGTTTTTAGTTCAAAATTTAAAAATGAAAGTTTTCTATTATGCCTAAATGGGGTCTAAAATTCGACTTTGAACATAATGCCTATTTTTCACTTAACTATGAGTGGTTGTGCACCTATTAATCCTAATTTACATGTCCTACATGGATTGTTTTACCTACTACTATCCGACTTGTATAAATAGCTCTCCTTTTCAACTTCAAACGCACTACACTGAGTGGCTTGTGAAGTTATTTCAAAATCATCAATATTTTTAATTATTTTAGTAACTAGCTTCTAAAGTCACTTCATTTGACTTAATTTGTTTCATTTGTCAATTAATCATTGTGTAGTCTGATGCCGGTGATTATTAAACATATCTTTGTTACACCCTTATTTTCGAGTTCCGACACCCTTTGCGAAATTCACTCAAGCTAACAATGCACTGCGCCTAGGTTTGTCAAGCTGCCTATTTTTTATTAATAGACTAGTTTGGTCACTTTTTGGCGACCTTCCCGATGCCTCATTTTCTCTCTAATGTCCAATCTTTTCAATGTGTTCAATGAAGGTTGGATGGTTATCCACTCAAAACATTTTCATTTGAGAAGTTTTGCAATTCTTGAGAATTTTCAAACTTGAGACTTGAATAAAACTAAAGTATCCTACAGGTGCATGTTTGAAGCATATTAAGAAATAACCAAAACCATTTGCTATAAATTCTAATATTTTACAATCATATACCACTAGGTGTAAAATTGGAGACATTTTATAAGGACTATTTAGAGTGATAGACAATGGTGCACAAAAAATTAAGACAATGCACTATTGATATTGTCAGAATTTAGAATTTCCTCACAATAGATACATTGTTCTTGGCATTCATTTGATGTATGAAAAAAGCACTAATATAGGCTTGCAACATTAGCAACCTCATAAAACTTTTCACTTCAAGGACCTTTGAATTGGGTACACATTATTCCTATGATTCATTTAAAACAATCAACTTTGAAAATACTCCTTCAATGTGTGGAAATACATGATTAATATAAGAAACACTTGACATATAATCTTTTACTCAAAACTGATACAAGTTTAGTTGTGTTTCTTTTGTAATCGATTGACACTTATACAAGGATAGTTGAAACCAACATCTACCACAAAAGATGGAAAAAGACTTGAAAAAAGTGTGTATTGACTATTATATTTGAAAACATTGCTATATATAGTATCATATATCATATTATTTTAATACGAAAACCTTCTTTTTAGAAACTACCTGTCCAATTATGCCATCTTTGTGTTGATTTTCCCCCAAAATACTACCAACATTGTTCAAGACATTGAAAGGACACATCTTTTGCAATTCTTTCTACATATATCTACGTATTATATAAAGATTGGCAAACATATCCAGGTACATACATATATAAGTGTTGTATGCAATTGCATTTTTTAGATCTAATTGCTCCAATTCATTTTCTATCAAATAAATTAGTGACCTATGTTTCCTATTTCACTTCCAATTCCTCTCAGATTATGATTTGTTTGTGTGTTTTTTTCCACTCTAAAAAGTAATTTATGGCTCCCCAATTGGCCAACTTGCCAACTTGCCATAATTCATGTATCTAATATTAGTAATTACGCTCAGTTGCTATTAGTGTCGATTTATAGGTTGCCGGACAACAGTACCTCTCCCAACTCTCCTGCGTAGTATCCTCAAACAGGACTGTATTGTACATTCGGATGCACGAAAAATAATATGCTACCCATCACGAAAATGAGCCTATTTTTTTCAATATCCTTACAGTACTGCATCTGTACAAGTGGAGAGGCTTAACAGTAGAGTACCTAATTAATACTCTTGCAGTATTGCAATTTAGCAATATTTAGTGTATACAAATGTTGTACTACACTTAATTAGAAAACTTAAGCGCAGTACTACATGCAGTACTGCAAAAGTATTAAGAAAGGAGTGTTTGTTGACATTTTGCAATTGAAAAATATTTAAATAGTAAGTATTGTATTTTTAAGAAACAAAGTATTAATACAATATAAATGCAATATTAGAATTAAAAAAAAATTGTTATTGTCTTTGTATAAGCGCAATATTACATGCAGTACTGCAAGAATATTAGCTAGTATAGCCCCTTCTGCAGTACTGCATCTGTACGAGTGGAGTCAGGGCGCACTTTCCTGATGCCTAGCTGTACCCAAACAGGCCTTTTTGAGGATCCGGGGAATGGCAAACCCAAATACTGGATTCGGTGACAAATGGCTAAGCTGGACCACGTGGATTCCATTTGTTATGTTTCTCCAAAAAACTTGACAAATGGATCAAGGCCACGTGGTCTCATGGCTACGTGGCATCTTGACATGATTTTTCTCCTTCTCCTGTCATGGTTCATTTCATGTACTCACTGGGATACATTGCACCAGAATTGGGGAATAGTTCCGTGATCCAAATGCATTGCAGGTCATGTGAATCCCCTATTCAGCATTTCACTGATTCCCTTTTTAACTCCTAAATGATTTGGACTATGCTGTTTTCACCAAAAACATTCCAAAACTGTCATTTCTAGGACAAGTACCAAATTTTAGACAAAAAAAACATTTCCGGACACATGTAAGGTAGACAAGCCTATTACCACCCTGATTTGCGATCTAACTATGTTGGAGTCAACTTCAATGGGGTCACCTATTTTTCAAAGCTGTATGCATGTTTCACAAATCAAACCCAAGTGGAATTATAAATTTCTGATGAAAATTGAAATTTATATGAATTGTTGAAGTTGACTGCCCTGAAATTACAAATCCGCCCATGGATTAATTTATAAAAGTCATATCAACAACCCATTACCGCCATAGATTGTATCTATGAGTACTTGGATATCCACCAATCAATGGTAGACACGTTACCCAAGCTGAAATTAATGAGCTGATTTTGTCAGAAAAATAGATGGACTTAGATGAATTTCAAGGTGGTAATAGGGCCAAAAGTAAGATGTCGGAGATAAGAAGCTGACGGGAATAGGCTGGTTTACCTTAACCCCTAAAGGACCGAGGGGGGTATTCAGGGAGACATTGTCAAAAACTGTGGTTTTTTAGTTTGTTAATCAAAACTGAAAATTGAAACTTTTTTTTGAAACTTCAACCGTACAAAACTAAAGTAAAGTATTTTACCAAAGTGTGGAAAAAATTTCAGCCCATTTGACCGCGTGGATTGAAAGATTATAACGTTTGAAGTTAGAAGAAAATGTTTTTTTTTTAAACCGCCCCAAGATAGCTAACAAAGTTTGACTACGCTTAGAATGTGATTTGAGTATTTAAATTTGTTTTTTTCTGGACAATTGTATGCCATATTTTATTAGTTACATACATGCCAAATTTCAAAAGTTGATGAGCTTTTCTGCAAAAGATTCTCCAAAGATTCCCAAATTGCCCGAGCTGCCCCAAAAGTTCAAGGCAGCATAACTTTTGATCCGGGCACCCGATTGGAAAAAAAATTATTTTTTCACGAAGGAGGCACATATACGTATATTGTGTCCAAATTTCATGAACATCTGACCAAAAATGACTTCATAGGAACCTACCCGAGATTTCTTGCGTACGTTGAACGGACACTTGGTCCTTTAGGGGTTAACTATAGGATCTTGTAGTACAATGGATTGAGAAGATGTGAAAAAAAATTCAGAAATTTTCACCATGTAGATTGCAAGATATTGGACTATTGGTGTGAAGTGACAAAACCCATTTTTTTGGCCCTAAGAAAAACGGGCAGCTTCACTTCACAAGGTCACATTTGTATGAAAATGTCCAAATTGGTGGTGCTTCTTTGGATTCCTTCTTCAAGGCAAATTCGCTACATGCTTGAAAATTTTCAGATAATTTGGAATTGTATAATGTATAGGAAAAAAATAGTTAGTAGAAGGAAGTAGGAAATGATTCAAAATATTAAATTTATTTATGGAATTGAAAAATGCTGATTGAAATGGTTGAAATGTTGTAATAAAAAATTTGAACCTAGTTATTTTATTTTATTTTTAAAAATATTGAAAATTGAGTTAAATAAAGGACTTCATAGTTTGTCTTAGAGTAGAGATTCTATAACTACCCGCAAACTACCCCAAACTAAAATTCCTCATAACTTTCATCTCCTTAATCAAAATGGAATGATTCAAAGCTTTCCATGTATATATAAATCTAAAAACTAATTTCAAATTTTTATTTTAAAAACTAATAATTTTTAAAGAAGTTTTTTTTGTTGCCTAGGTTGCCCGTCGAGCAATGAAAACTACATATTATACACTAACTTTTTAACCACGCAATCAAAAGTTATGAAAAATTTTGGGCCTTAAAGATACTCTTTGGGCACATCTTGTGTGAAAATTTCAAAGAAAAAAAAATTCTTTTTGTTGTGAGTTGCCCCAAATCGCTATGTTGTCAAAAAATGGTGTTTGGTCCTAGGGGTTAAGAAATGGCCAACACTTGTCCTTTTAATGTACCTTCTACTTGAAGAAGGGTTGCTATTATGTGAGCCTAAGAGCGTGAGCCTAAAAGACATGTTAATATAGGTGTCTATTATAGGAACCTTTCATGATTGTAGAATATCTATGTTGTAGACACCTATATTATAGGTGTTTATATTATAAGCACCTTCAATGATTGTAGATTATCTACTTATATATATGCTCAAAACTCATATGCTTTCATTTACATGGTCAAACATTAGAATTGTTGCATACAAGGTTAAGAGTGTTAACAAAAAAGACTTCACATTCTTATCCCAAAGATGTTGGGCAATAATTTATTTTTAATTTTTCAAGGTAGTTTAACTTGCAATCTTAATTGGAGTGAATCTACCTACATCCATTACTATATAGATGATGGATGAAACATAAATTATTCATCCAAGTGTGGCAAGATCATCTTACTTTAAAATTTATTTGGGTGATTCTTGGCAATTCATCCATTCAAAGTTGGGAAATACTTTACTAAAGCCCCCCAATCACCACAAATAAATTTCTAGTGTTGAGCCAATTCTTCAAAAATACAGAATTTTTTTCTACAATTAAGACCTAGCCCCAAGAAGCAATGCAACCAAAATGGCAAAGATTATAAATTTGTATACTACCCTAGGCATTTTGTGAGTGTTCTACTAGCAGACCTACAACTACTAGTAGACCATATACATGTTACTATTCATTTGACAATTTGACCTTCATATATTAACAATATACATTTGTGTTCTAGAATGTTTTCTACCAATACATGAGGGTGGAATTGAATGTTGGATTATAATGGATATATTTGTCTTACCTACAATGGAATTCAAGGTGACAATCTACATCTTTTCAAATATGCTACTCAAATTCTTAGACAAATTTCATCTTTAAAAATGTATAGACAATAGCAATATAACGTAGAGGTTCTAAAGCACTTCAGATTCTAAAAGCATTAGAAAAAATTTGGAGCCTCTCCAAGCCTGCCAAAGTTTGGACTAGTGCCCTTCAAAGTCCAAACAAAAAATTAATATGGAATATTTCTTCTTTTGAAAAAAAAAATATAAATTTTTTATTTGGACTATTGGTCCAACTTTGGTATCCCTCTAGAGTCCCCATTTTTTTTTAAATTTGTTCATTAACACAAATGTATCAATTGC
The DNA here is from genome assembly GCA_951230915.1 of Antitrichia curtipendula. Taxonomy (NCBI): domain Eukaryota; kingdom Viridiplantae; phylum Streptophyta; class Bryopsida; order Hypnales; family Leucodontaceae; genus Antitrichia; species Antitrichia curtipendula. The sequence goes on from OX579635.1 coordinate 38,503,851, forward strand.
ATTATTTAATGTACCTATTACATTATTTAATGTACCAACAATAAGTATGTCAAGGACTCTTTTAGATCCTTTTGTAATTCCTACTTCAAAATTCATAACTAATCCTACCCAAACTACCCCCAAATATAGGCAATTTAGGTGTAGCCTCTATATAATAGAACCTCTTTAAAGTAATAGTGTCAAAATTGAATTGACTATATTACATTAGAGAGGTTATTACACTAGGGAAGGTCTCTAATGATATTAATATGCGGCCCAAGCAAGGACCCGACATTTGATATTACCTTAGAGAGGTTCTATTATGTTCTTGAAGAAAAATTACTCAAAAACTTTTAGAAATGTGCAAGCCCTCTTTAAAAGCTAAATCAATCTTTAAAAGTATGTCTTTAGAGCATCCTACCTAACACATTTTTTCTTTTTCTTTTCTTTTGAAGGGAAGGGCACTAAACGTATCCTACAAAGTGGGACCATCACAGTGAAAATGCAAGAATTTTATCCTAGGGGAAAATGCAAGAATTTTTTTTTTTCACATATGAAAAAATTTGCAAATTTTGAATTCATATTTGCAATCAAAGATCTCAAATGGTCCTTGAGGTGGTTTCCTTTGTTTGATTGTTTGTCCAGTCTATTGGCAGCTGGAGTGGGTTGATGGGTTGGTTGTCCCCACCAATTCCACTTGTGGCTGGCGGGTTTGTATTTTAATTCCTTTTCAGTGAAATTTTGTTTCATTTGTTTCAATTTTTTTTAATCTAGTTTCAATTACTATAACCTTAAGTGTTTCAACGTCCAATTTCTAAACGATGAACAAATTCATATTCATTTTTTTTTCTTGTTGTTGTTTTGATGAAAGTCATGCTAATTTGTAGAGGTACTTTATCAAGTTCTTGTCCTATCTATTAGTTGGATACTTGGATTTGGTGTTACTAGAGTAAATATTTTTCTAAAATTACCAAGCCAAGTGCTTGACCAAACCGAAATTGCATTGAATCTAATTCAAAATTGGATTTGCAAAAATGAAGTTATAGATGTAAAGAACAAAAAATTCAAAAAATCACCTTGCCAAGAGAACCTCCTTTGAAATTCACTCCAACAAGTTTTCCTCCAAAAATGATAATACTTTATTTGTAATGGAATTTTGAAGGAATGTTAAAAAAAATTCCTTTCAAAATCCATAAAAAAAAATATTGCTGATAGCATTGGTGAATCTAACCATACGGATGAAATCTAAAATTCAAAATCTACAACTTTCATTTGTATATCAATTCCAAAATATTCTTATAAATAGTACTCTTTTAATTAATGATTTTTTACAAATTGTCAATTCTGGAGCTTATTCTGGACATTAAGGGGGACAAACCTTGTTGTACAATTCCAACCAATGATTGACGTTTTAATACTTATTCAATGAAGAAGAACACTAGGTAGGGTTTTCTAGGTTTATCCCCTTGGAAATGCAGCTAGCCTGGAGATGAAAAAGTCGTGTTATTAGAGTGTTACCCTTTCAGAGGCAGGATGAGTGTCATCCTCAACAAAGAATTTTTGAGCGTGAACGCGGGAAAAAGCCATCCATTTCTGCAGTACTGTTTCAATGGGTTAACACTATAGTATTGAAAGTGTATTGTTGCAGTATTGAAACAATAAACTTTAATAGAAATGCAAGGCTCCCATTGCTTCAATATTGTTGCATTATTATTTGCAGTAATGCAACAATATACTTTCAATACTATACTGTTAACCTGTTAACCCATTGAAACAATATTGAAACAATATTGAAACAAGGAGGGGTACTTTCCCGATGTCGGCAAGGAGCACATTACGCCGCCACTGCACATACATCATAATCTCATGAGAATGATATTCAAGTTTGATATTGAAACAATTTCTTGTAAGTATGTAAACTTTGCAGTGTTTGAGAAATTAGGGTTTAGGGTTTTAGGATTATGAAATCATACTCGTCATACACTTCAGTTGCCTCTGAAGTCGTTAACTCGTCCTACAGCAACGGCATTTGTATGGTATACTCGAGGAGCCAGAGCTCTGCATTGCAACCATTGTGGCTTATTTCACATCACAAAACCCTAGTTTGGTCGGGCCATGATTTTCTGGGACCATGCGTTCGCGGATGGACTCTAAAACCTTCGGTTGTAAACTCATCAGTTCCAAGCAGATTGACACAGAACTGGGTCAGTCCATAATTCCTTGAATTCTCAGTTCTACCGTAAATTTGAAGGAATCAAGGATGAGCTCCTGTGCACTTCGCTTCCACTCCATCTACTCAAGGTCATCGGTGTTGCCTGGTAATTTTTTCACGCTCTTCCAATTGTCAGTGCAATTCAAGGTCGTATTTTCTGTGCAACTGGTTCAGCTTTTCTCCGGCATTCACTTTAGTTGGCGCTGCTGGACGCTGTTTTTCTTTTCCAATGGCAATTATGGTTAGGTTCAAATCCTCAAGATTGGGATTGCGTTGTGCTGTGAAACTGTGCTTTCAAACAGAGAGGGAAACCCTAAGCCCTAAAAACTTCGCGATGGAGGAATTTGATAATGTTATTGTGCTCGAATGATCCGTGTCACTATTATACGTGCGCTCTACTTTTTGTTATTTCCGATGCAGAGACAGTTTTTCTTAATCCTTAGGCCATGAGTTTTAATGAATTAGGTCTATCTGCTTTTCATTGAATTATCTGCTTACTCTACAAAACCCCAGTTACAGGTGATGCCCTGTGATGATTATTGGTTTAGTTTATGCATGGCGCAAAGGAGCACTGTAATGGTCTTCAATTCTAACGATTACAATTATAAATATCGAATTAAGCCTTCTTTGAAGTCACTTATAAATTCTTTGAAGTCTGTAATGAAATGAATCAAACCTGGTCATGGCAACCTGGTCACTGCTAATCTGCTGTTGTGTTTGACCACCAGCACCAGTCTTGGAAACAGAGGAACCCTCCAATGGAATCAAAAGAATCAGGAACAGGGGATGCAGCCATTGTCGTTGCACAATGGATGTGGGATTGCTGTGAACTCGATAGGTGGATTGAATCCAACAACTATCCAGGTCTACCTTTTTTGTCTCGGCTTTGTCTCGGTAGCAACGCAACGCAGAGTTCGGTGTGAGGCCCATATTTTTGAGCTTGACTACCGAGAAATTGCTAGAGTACATTCACCTTGTGAAGCCAAGAAGAGCGGCCTCGGTAGTCATGAATTCCAGACCTATAAAAGGTGAACCTCCAAGACCCTTAAACATTCCATCCTCTCCATCTAGGTTGTTCTCTCAAAGCTTTTGACTACGCTTTAGTTTCAGCAATTTCCTTCGCCTTTTGGACTGGAAAACTTCGGTGGATATCTTCTCTGTGCGATGCTTGTAAGTTTTGAATTCTCTGCTTTTAGATGTACTGGTGTCTTAATGGGAGTTGGCGGAGTTCCTTTGTTAGCATCTGAGCATTAAATGCTTCTGCAGAAGAAATGTCGTAACTGTAGGGACCCTTGTTGCGTACTTTTCTAATGAGCTTAACCGTAACAGGCCCTTCTGTTTCGCTGTTGCTTTCTTACTGTTAGTTAAGCTCTTTCGAGGATCATGAATTGCTTGCTTCTTGTCAAGGGTAGTTAAGGGTTGTTATCAAGCCCTAACCCTAATTACTGAGATTGTCAAGCTGTTTGCACTTCGTACTTTTCAGCATTGATTGCTCCTGCAGAAGAAATGGCGTAGCTGTAGAGAGGCTTGCTATGTATTTTTTCTAATGAGTTTGGCCATAACAGGCTCTTCTGCTTCAATGTTGCTTTCCTTCTCTTAATTCAGCTCTTTCGGGTATCATGGATGGCTTGCTTTTTGTCGGGGGTAGTTAAGGGTTGTTGTCGATCCCTAACCCAATTAACTGAGAATGTCAAGCTGTTTGCTCTTGGTACTTAGTTACTCGTATCCTCTGACATCAACTTAACCTTTTGAGTGTGTTGGATTGTGGCACAGATCGACATGATGCGGGGGCTAGCAGTGTTGCTGTCCTTATGGCTCCTTCTGGTACTTGCCCACCATGGAGAAGGCCGAGTGCTCCCAAACGAAGCCTTCAACTTGCAGCGTGAGGAGTCCGTGGAAGTAGTTGGTGTCTCGATGTCGAAGGGGAATCATCATGGGGCAACACCCAAACCCGTGCCTTGCACATGGGTGTGCGGTGAAGGAGAGAACCATAACTATGAGTGCAACTGTATTCCTCATGCCCCGAAGATGGACGAGCTTGTGGAAGCTGAGAAGACGACCGTTGCTCATGCCAAAGCACACAAGCCCGTGCCTTGCACATGGGTGTGCGGTGAAGGAGAGAACCATAACTATGAGTGCAACTGTATTCCTCATGCCCCGAAGATGGACGAGCTTGTGGAAGCTGAGAAGACGACCGTTGCTCATGCCAAAGCACACAAACCCGTGCCTTGCACATGGGTGTGCGGTGAAGGAGAGAACCATAACTATGAGTGCAACTGTATTCCTCATGCCCCGAAGATGGACGTGCTTGTGGAAGCTGAGAAGACGATTGCTGCTCATGGCAAAGCACGCAAACCTGTGCCTTGCACTTGGGTGTGTGGTGCAGGAGAGAACCATAACTATGAGTGCAACTGTGTTCCTCATGCCCCGAAGATGGACGAGCTTGTGGAAGCTGAGAAGACGACCGTTGCTCACGGTAAAGCACGCAAACCTGTGCCTTGCACTTGGGTGTGTGGTGCAGGAGAGAACCATAACTATGAGTGCAATTGTATCCCTAATACACCCAAGGAGGATCAGTTTATGGGTGCTCCAGTGAACACTCCAGTTGGTGGACATCTCTGAAGCACAAGAACCCATGCATTTTGCTTCAGAGTATTGCTGGGATAACAAGATTTATGAAAGGAATTGTCTTCCTCTTCTTGGGTTCAAGATCTTTGGGGAGTAGTTTAATCATGTTGGAACTTCCATTTTATTAGCTATGAAACTTGGGATGAGGGGTTTGAATTATCCGAACAATAAAAGCGTTTTACACGATTTTTTCATATGTTGGCGATGACACTACCAGCACGTGATGATTAGTGAAGATCCAATGTCGGATTTGAGAGCCAATGCAACTGTTTGTACAGTTGGTGATTTCAATGGGATTTTCCAAAAGTTTGCTCAATGAATGCAAGTCTCGCATCATTACTGTTTGCTGATTAGTCTCCAGAACACTCCGTGAATACTCTTGGAAATTTTAATGTAAATTAGCAAACGTTCTACTAAAATTTGTTTGTTGCGACAAAATATGTGAAAACCAGAGTTACATTTGAATTATAGTTCATTTAACAATGTTTTTCACAATTTAAGATAGTGTACTGAAATCACATTTGGGACTATGTATGCATGACTCTGAGGACATCAAGCTGCTTGTTAGTGAACAACGAGGAGAATATAAATCCAAGAAGTAATGTGCAATTCTCACTAGCAAGATAACATTCCAACTATGTCACTGCATCAGGTAGTGCAAGAAAATACAAAACAACGAGACATGCTTTCAAAGATTGTCCAACGGAAGTCAGAAATTTACATTTCGTGATTAATTCATGAGGTATACATCTTTGAAAATGGAAAGCTTCGTAATCAATTGAAACACAACAATTTACAACAAGCAGGAGACCATCGTCACCTTCTAAAAGCTTTACAGTATCAACGCAACAGATTGCTTCTTTCTGTCGAAACTAACAGCTAACAATCTCCAAAAACTAGAACAAAAGCCATTCACCAATGCACTATTGCAGACGCGACGGTACTAAATGATCTCCAAGCACTAAGTGCAAAAGCTAGGAAAGATTTAAGCAGCAGGTTTACATTTTACAACAAGCAGGAGATCATCGCCACCTTGTACGAGCTTTCCAGTATCAACGGAACAGTTTCCTTCTTCCGGACTAAACTTACAACTAGCCAATCTCCGAAAGCAAGAACAAAAGACTCTCACCAATGCATCACTGCAGACGAGACTGTATAAAATAATCTTCAAGCACTAATCAAGAATACAGAAGCTCATAAGATTTACGCAGCAGGTTTAGAAGTTTCACTTGGAGCCGTGCAATTTATCCTTAATCTTGCTAAAGACAGTCTCCCTCTTAACGCTGTCCGTGTGCGGGCCAGGTTTCAGGTTACCCTGGTGGTCCGTGAGCGCTTCCCCGACCGTCTCTCCATGCGGCTGCACACCACTCTCTTCCTTCCCGCGCGTGGTAGAATCCACAGCATTCCCTGATAACTCATTCCCGGTGTCAACAGTTCCATAAGGACTCGCCTCCGGTGTATGTCCAACGCCTGAGCCAACCGCAGAACCTGTATCCTCCTCGTCATCACGGTGGTGACCTTTAAACAGCCCTTTCACTTTCTCCGCCATCGTTTTCTTTGCCTCAGGTGGCGCACCTCCAACCAAATTAGGATCCCCTGGTAGCAAGTCTCGTTCTGGATGCGCAGTGTACTCGTCTCCCGATGGCTTTGAAGAAGTGCTCCTCTTGTCCTCGTGACCCTGTCCATCCAAATCGTGACCCCTTAATCTCTCCATCTCACAACACGCTGAGAAGCTCAAAATATCAACAAAAGAGATGCAATTCAACAGGGATCAAGTGCATAGTTACTCACCTCACGTAATTACCCACAACGGTGAGCAATGTCTTGCCAAATGGAAATTCGTCTGGGATAAGAAATGCTATAAAATCGACAGCATGGAGAGACAGTATGGAAAAGGAAAACGGAGATGTGGAGGGGAGAGCGCGGGGAAGGCTATATAATCGGAAAGCGCGGGAGAAGTGACGGGTGTTGTACAGCTGGCGGTGTATGGGGAAAGGGACTTGCGATCTCCGGTGAAGGTGCCATGTCAGCTGTCGCTGTGCGTTGGACACCTGGAGAATGGATGTATTCTGTTCGCGGGTGTAAACTTGAGTTTATTGACTACAGTGGATCCATACCCAACCTGTAGGGTGCAGCTATTTTCAACCAAGGCTAGACCAAAAGCTTGGAATACTTTTTTTCTCTTTTTTAAAGTTGGGATTAGTTAGGTGATGACACATGTCCTAAAGTAGTGAGTGAGAAAGTAGGAAGAACTACTGTGAGCAAGAAAGTAGTTCTTGAATAGACTCTGGGCTTCACTTGGACGGGTACTAGACCTTAGACTCATAGTTGTCACATTGGACAAGTTACTATTCATTTTATGTATAGTACATTTGATGAATAGTAACTCATCCTACAAGACATAAAATGAATAGTAACTTGTTCAATGTGACAACTATGCTTGGACTGCTAGACTTTGGACTCTGGAAGGTCGGTGGTCATTGTGAGAATATGTGAGTGCCACCACGAAGGCAAGGACTAGAATTAGATGACCATACATCAGGTATAGGTTGAGGCCAACTTCTAGCTTCTAAAATCCATAGAAATGTCAATTCAAGTCATAAATTACAAAAAAATTGCAATTCCCTTTATTTCTATCTTTCTACAAGACATAAATTTTACATTGCCTTGCTCTGCTCTAGAACATGCACGGAATCACTTAAGTGGTCGCCTATAGGTGGTTCTACCATAACCCTGGAAGAAGGTAGCCCCATAACCAAGGTAGGCACCAAAATACTCCAGTTAGATGCATTCTTTGTTTCTACATTGAACGGAGAAGTCATCCACAGACACTCTTGGTCCTCAACGCCATTCAAAACGACAAACCCATGATTGCTCATTTCAAGCCTTACTTACTGCCCATTACTTTGTTTGTTGTCATTTTGCAACTAGATATAAAGAAATAAAATCATGTTTATTTTTAAGAGACAAAATCATATGTCTACTACAAGTTGTAAAGTTTCCAATTTTTTTGAGAAAAAATTGAAAATATTGTAGATTTTTTAAGAAAAAAATTTAAAAAATTCATATCAAATACAAAATATATTCAAAAAATTTGAAATTTTCACCATATATGTATTCTATAATTTATAACATCATAATATAAAACAAAATTATTTTATTACTTTAAAATTAGACATTCAACACATTGTGGTTATTATTTCAAAGCTCATAGTGCTATAAAATATTGAAATTTATGAATTTTTCAAAGGTTCTAATTAGAATAAAAACTAAAATTGATAAGCTTCATTTCATTAGTTGAATTCAAATTCAAAAATGATCTTCTTTTGGCTATAATTCACATAAAGAATAAATAGCAAAAAATGACCAAAATACACTACAAGGGTGATTTATGGATTCAACATTTTCTTTAGAAAAGTTAACAGTACTATAATTAAAAAATTTGCACAACTGTTCATTGAAAATGTAGTCAATTTTTTTATTTTAAAGTAGACAAAAATACATTTTTTCTATCCTACAATCTTAAGTGAATTCATCCAAATAGACACTTAGTGTTCACAATAGCATTACAAGGTTAATTGAGTGTTCATGTAAGCTTTAAAAGAAAGAGACCTATCACCAAGGTACTTTGCTGAAAATGATTTGATTTTTGAACCAATAGGTGCATTATTGCATTATTCATTTTTACAATAATCTAAAAAGTCACCTATGGGGCACTATTCAGCCTCAACGTCCTTCTAAGGTTAATTTGTTGATTCTCAATTACATAGAAGGCATACAATTCTATCTATAACTATTCTTCAACAAAATCAAAATTTTGATAATTACAAAAGTAGTTTTGGAAGAAAATTGTCTATTATTTATCATTAAAATGTATATTTATTTGGTAAAGACTACATCATCAATTTTATATAATCATAATTCATACCTTAATATTTATCCTAAAGTTTCAATTGTTAATAGAGTTAATCCTAAAGTAGTCATGTATGTGATTTGGAATTGGAAGCTAAATTTGAAATGTAGTCCCAACAATAAATGCACGACTTGGTGTTAAACTCTAAATTCAAGATTCTCATTTGGAGTTACAATCTCTTTTCCGACATACCACATGCTTGTGGCTTCTCATTGGTGAAAGCAAAACTACAGACAAAATTCAAAATAGTTCCAAAATTTTGGACCAAAAAGGAGTTTGATTCCTAGTTCTCGATTTTTTGCTATTCTAAGGGAGAAAATATCCAGCTTCCTCCCTCTTTACAATTAATTGTAATACCTTATTTTAGTTTTTCAATTTCATTGTGATGCACTAAAATGTATTCTCTCAAATTCAAGCTATGGATGGATTGCAAGAATTGGTGGTTGATTTTGCCGTCACATGGAGACTTGAGCGGTGCACTTTGTGCATTTTAAAAACTAAGTGTGGCATAATATATATAGGATTTTATTTGTTTGAAATAAAATTTACAAACGACTTACAAATAAATTAGAGAACATTCAAAGTAGCCTACAAATCTAGGCCATTAAAAATGTGTACATGTAATTAAGGGGCTGAAGATTTGGATCCTATGTATTGTATTTAGTATAACACGTTTTGTACAGTTGAATCAAAGATGGATTGGATGAAAAATTGGATTGATCTTTGGGTTTCATTAGATAAAATCCACATCACTCAAAGTAGGACTTAGAGTTCTAGTTCTTCATAAATTTATCCATTTCATTAAGTACTCATTTTTGCTTATTCTTCAGATTTTAGATGTGTGCATGTTGGAAGCAATTTGGCATTCAAGTCTAAGCTTAGGATGTATTTGTAGGTAGGAAAATTTGATCTTCAGGGTTCAAGAGCTTTGTTGCTATCAAGACTTGTCTTGGTATTTAGGGTTTACGCATTCACAATGTTGAAATGTTGTTTGTGTATTTATGCGTTCCTAGAACTAGAAGAAAATTGTGTTGAAGTCAACACAATCTACATAATGTTTTTTTTTGTTTCCAACACAAAACATTACACCAGAAACATGAAATTTTGCATTAGAAACAAAAAAACATCATGTAGATCTTGTTGACTTCAACACAATTTTCTTCTAGTGTGAGGTGGTTTTAGGTTATTTTAGGTTAAGGATTTCATGCTCCGGAGGTTTAGTAAACGTTCTTGGATGCAGCAATTTGGTATCAAGTTTTGGCCAATCTGTTCTTGTCGAGACCAAAAAATTTCAATAGGAGTGAAACAACGTCAATTTATTGTGAGGCCTTTCCGAGACAAATAACCTCTTTTCCTTTTATTCCATGTCTTGTTTTGCATAACTTCATTTACTTTTATAATTTGTATTTGAATTCAGTAGTATGTTCTCCTCAGCTGCTTTAAAAAGAATCTGGTATTGTTGTAGAGGTTATGGGTGTTGAAAACGCCCTATGCCTACTCATCTCAGAATGTCCCCTCTCGACGACTTGGACACCTATGAAAATAATAGAAGTACGGAGGTGCGTGAAGGCCAGATTGGGCACAAGAATTTGGTGTTCCTCTATGGTAGTGGGAGCATAGTCAACCCTTCTAAGATAGGAGGCTGTTAAAGCAACCCTTTAAGAGCTGATTGCCAAACTCCTTGAAACAATTTTCAGTAAAGTTTATTAGGAAGAAAAATGAAATTGGGATCTAACCCAAGTTGTTTCATATTTTTTGGACCTTCTTGGAATTAGTTACAAATTTTTGAAGTTGAAACAAAACGGGTTCTAAAAGCAACCCCCTCCTGAAATGTATAATGTTGGTACATTGAAGAAAGTAAAATGTACCTCTGTGTTAGGGGTTGCTTTTAGAGACCCCTACCTTATATGGATAACCTCAGCTATAAGATTTTGAGTTTAAACCTTGTAATTGCAGAATCTGAAGTTTTGCTTATCTCCTCCATATGTGCTTTGGAAGTGAACATGTTTAGGATGTTTTTAGCATGAAATGCCAGGACTTTCTCACCCTAGACATTTAGAATTTTGCTTGGATTGAGTGGCAGCAATGTTAATGCCATTACTAACAGTGATGTAAACATCGACTTCAAATTGATGGTAAGGTAGGTGTCTTTAAAAGGGACCTGTTTCTAAAAGTGACCTCTAACTCAGAGGTATTCTTACTTTCTTCAATGTACCAATGTTGGACGTTTCAGGAGGGGATTGCTTTTAGAAACCACTGCGTTTCAATTTCAAAAATTTGTAACTAATTCCACAAAGGTTCAAAAAATATGAAATGGCTTGGATTAGATGCCAATTTCATTTTTTTTCCTAGTAAAATTTACTGAAAAATGTTTCAAGGAGTTTAGCTTCCCTGAAAATGCAATCAACTCCTAAAGGGTTGCTTTAACAGACCCCTACCTTACTTTGTTCTTAGGAGCTTGTGTTTCTAAAAACATATAGAGCACATTTTTTTTTGCAAGCACAATGAATGAATGTTGTTTGCAAACCCTATAGGTTGAATGCTTTGTTATTTCATGTTTGCTAGCATGTTTGTTGTGTCCTTGTTATGTCCTTGTATGTTTCAAATACACGATGGTTTCCAATGCTTTTTCTATCTTAAACAGTTAAACTGCTCTCTTATAGCTGATTGCTTGTCGAGGGAAGGCAAAATTCCTGAAACAATATTTAGTTTATTTGTGTAGGACAAAAAATACAGTTGACATCTAACCCAAGTTGTTTCATATTTTTTTGAGCTTTGTAGAATTAATTACAAATTTTTGAAGGTGAGTCATAGTAGTCCCTAAAATTTACATACTTTGTACATTGAAGAAAGCAAAATGTGCCTTTGTGTCATGATTGCTTTTAGAGTATGGTTCGGCTTCTAGAACATACTTTGTCATACACATGACTATGTTGAACTTTAATCAAACGTTGTTAAAAAAACAAGACATTAGATGCATAAAAATGAATTGAATTCCATGCAAGTCTTCTTTGTACTTTTTTTCCTAACAATTTTGCTTTTACCTTGCTTTTCAGTTCACTTTTTTTCCTTATATAAAATATAGCCTAAAAAAAATTGCATTGACATGAGCATTATAATTATGATAGAGTACCATAATATAGGCTATTTTAGAAAATTGAGTATCTATAGAGTCCCTTTCATTTCTACCTTGGAGGTAAATAGCCCCTTAAAAAATACCTTGTTGCTACATGTGGTGCACAAAATCCCCATAGAGTGCACCGCTTGAGCATGGAGAATGATGTAGTTGTCCTTCGCTATAACTTTTGAAGCATAAATCTAATGAATTTGAAATTTTTATTGGAGATGGTTGTCTTGATTAAATCATATACCTTATTTTTTTAAATTAAATTAATCATTTTATATTTAAAATTTAATTTAATTAATTTGTCACACATTAAATTTAGAGGGTTTTAACACTAGGTGAGTCCTCAAAAATAATGATTGAGACTTCAAATTTATGAGGTCTATTTTCACAATAGGCATACATGTTCCTACCACTAGGCATTTAAAAATATATTATTTTATGCCCTCCACGTTTGTGCAAATAGAAACCCTTTGGCTCACACTAGTGATTGTAGTGAACATTGAAGATGGTTTCAAGGCTACTTTTTGGGGTGAAATCTAATGAACATGAAGTCCTCACAAATGGCCAATTTTTTTTAAAACTATGTTTGATTTATTATGAATAAAAAAGTGGACATATCCATTTTTTGTAAAAATCTAGGACATCATACTAGTGGATACACAACTAAGATTGCATAGTTTTTAAATTTGACACATGTCAATAGTACAACAAATCTACAATACGATGGATGGCCCAAAATTGACCATCAAGGTTTTCCTTCTAATACTCGTAGTACTAAGCGCCAAAACTTTAGATTTGACAAAATGCTACATAATCAACCATCAAATTCTTGCAATCACCGGTATGGATCCCCTTCTCTTGAGTATTGAACTTTCTTCAATCTAAATTTTTATAGAAATCTCTCTTATTTTGACACTTCAAATTCCAAAAATCTTAAACCCACCTTTGTGCGTTTGATTGGTTTTCAATTTGAGATCTAGGAATGCTTCCTAATATTACATGGAAATGATTCTAAAATTGTAGTTGGGATTTGATAATCCCAAAAAACAAGTGTGTTGAGAATCAAGGCTGCAAAATTATCTACATTTATAGAAAGTAGAAAATTTAAACAATCAACGTGAAATTATAAGCTAGGAAGTAATAGTAAAAATGATTAATCTTTATTTACGAAACAATGGGCTTTAGATTAGATTGCATTGGAACCTTGGACCTAAACTAGAAAATTCAATTAGAAAAAAATGGAAATAATTTTTTTGGGAAGAAATGGGATTTTAAAATGAAAGACTTTAAGTTAGATTTGATAAAGTAATCAAATTAGGCAAATAGTAAAATGATGAGAAAATGAAAAAAATACTACTAGTAGAAATTGACATTAGGACAAAATCACAAACCAAAAAAAACAATGAATACAAAAAACAGAAAAGTAGATTGTAAACAAAATACTATGAGTAGAAAATGACATTAGAGATAAATTAGAACCAAAAAATATATAAAACATGAAAAACACAAAAAATATTTAGTAAGGTTGGAACAAATATTAGAACTCAAAATCACTTTAGAAATAATTTGGAAACCATAAGAATAACAAATACAAAAAAAGCTAATGACTCGAAAGCAATTAGCAGAATCATAACATTTATTATGTCACTAATAATGTCGTAGACATACTAAAATGGGATATAATCACAAAATTAGTGACTTTATAATATTCATTAATTTAGCACGTTTGTAGTAAATTAACACATTTGACACTAATTTAGTGTAATTATAATAATTTAGATTATTATCAATAAATTAGTGTAGGATGAAAGTAGGAATGAACATTAGGTCATTAATTAAATTTGTTTATAAAAATTAGGATTAGAAGTTTTTTCTTCTTTGTATTCTTTTATGTGTATGTATGTGTGTTTTGAGTCTTGAAAAAATATTATGAAAAAAGAATAGAACCTCAAACTTGGAGGGATTAGGGAGACAAATTAGATTATTTAAAAAATTTGTGGAATAGGTTTCATCTTTTCAAAGTAGGAATAGATGAAAATGTTATAGTGTTTGGTAGGAAAAAATGTTTGATTTGGTAGTTTTGAGCCACTAGGATTGGAGGCTGAATTTTCCTTGTCAAAATCATAATGTAGGAAGATATTGACATTCTAAAAATTGAAAGTGTAGTACCTCTAGTAGTTAGCTTTCCAAAATACTAAGATTTGCTCCATTTGGAGCTAGAATGAAGCAATGGTACTTCAATTAGTCAAGGAATGTCTATTGCCTTGAAAATCTAGGGTAACAACTTAAGCAATTTATTAATAGTGTATGGCATTGGTTGTATTAGAAGCTGAATTTGCATGTATTGGTAGTGAATTAAGTTAGAATTTCAACGAGACTAGTTTCATATAATTTGAAGATCGGATGACCTTGGTGGTGGTGGTCATTTAAGTCCAAGGATGTTGCCCGTCATTGCAATTCAAGGCAGTTCTAATCGGACAAGTTTGGAGGACAATAAGAAAGCAATTTCAATGAATTAAGATCTGAAAATTTTGGAGAAGGGTGAACTTAGATTCAGCCTTCTAAAATGACCAAGATCAAAAAATTTGAAGATCAGACGAGTTGGTGGTTCATGGTGGCCATTTGAATCCAAGGATGTTGGCAACTATTGCAATTCAAGGAAGCTCAAGTGGAACAAGTTAGAGGACAATAGCAGAGCGATCCTAATAAATTAAGATTTAGAATATTAGGAAGAGGATGATTTTGAAGTCAACCTTCTAAAAAGATTAGGATAAAAAAATTTGAAGATTGGACAAGGTGGTGGTGGCCATTTGAGTCCAAAGATGTTGGCAGCCATTGCAGTTCGGGGTAATTTAGTGAAACAAGTTTGAAGGACAATAATGAAGTGATCCTAACAAATTAAGATTTGGAATTTGGAGAAGTGGTAGAGCTCAAAGTCAAGTTTCTAGATAGCCTTAGCTTACAAGATTTGGAGCATGGACAAGGTGGTGGCAACTATTCTTGTAAGAGACGGTTTGTTGCCATGGTAGTTGTGGTTTGTATTCTCCTCCCTTTTCTTCTTTTGGATTTGTTAAACCTACTAGTACTTTGTTAGCTAATTCTTAGGTGAATTTTGAAGATAATACTCACTGAGGCAATTTGGATGGTCACCAGAAGGTCTTCTTTTGACCATTATCTATAGTCATGGCATGAAATTGTGAAAAGTGAGTTAGTCTCTAAAAAATATCTATCATGAATGAATTGTTTTCACAATGTTTATAGTCCAAATTTGCATAAAATAGACTCCTTAGTAGTTGAATGATGTTAGTGAAATTGAACGTCTATGGATGAATTTGCATGTATGGCCATAAATTCTTAGATGTCTTGTCCAAGTTAAGATCTTGAAGGAACTTGTACATGCCTAGGGATTGAACCATGGAGTCATGGAGAAGATGCCAATTGCATGTCAATGCATGGTAAATTAGAGTGCTAATTAGACTAGTAATTGTTATTCTACTATGTTTTGTATGAATGAGGTTTGCTGGAATTCTTTTATTGGACTCAACAAGGGCCTATTTTGGTGCCCTAATTGTGATTTTTAGGAGAATTTTGGCATGAGCTTTGCCTAAATCCATTAGAGTAGATATTAGATGAAGGCGTAATATAAAAAGTAGTGGTTTGAGAATTTTAGGGATGTTGATTTGTTTTGCTTTATGGTCTTTTGAGATCAATTGCAATATTATAATTGAAAATCCATTATTTGGAAAGCGTTTAGGGCTAGGGTCACATATACTCTCCATCGGCTAATTCTATGGGATTTTCTTGCCATTGCAATGAAAAAGCCTCATAATCATGCAAAAATAAATCATCTACTTCCATCAAATCTAATTCTAATAAGAACATGTTGGTGCAAAATATGTTAAGTTTCCCTAGTATAGGAGGCCCTAATAATTTAGATGATGGAGCCATCACAAAAAAATGGGTAGGAAGTTACTAAACATAGATTAGTAAGACTTCAAACACAAAAAAGACTCTGCCAAAAGTACCTTAATAGCATGAAAGATCCTGACATTGTGAGATTTCTTCAACTAAATCACAATTCCATTTGTCAAGTGTATATAAATGTGCTTCTCAAAAATGATATTATTCAAGATCTCAGATTTGTCTTTGATGGTCTAAAGAAAAAGATAGACAAATAGTTGACTACGGAGTTTATGGCCATTATTGTTGTGCTCCAAAATCATGATCATGAATTAGTATACCACTAAAAAATAAGTGAATGAGACTCCAAATGTAGAAAAGATGTAAAAGCTTTTTTGACTCCAAATGATTTACTATTGATTGAAAACATTTTGAGGCATGTGCTTAAAGCAAGTTTGCTACCTATATACTCAAGCTAAACATTTGATTTTAGAAAAAAATTTAAGTATATTTTGAGGCCTTAGAAAAGCTGTAAAACATGTTCAATTCCACCTCCATTAACTTTGATGCCTCCATTCTGAATCATTTGAAGCTTCATTATATTGTGGGGCATAACTATAATGGCCATAAACTCCATAACTAACTCTTTGTTCATCTTTTTCTTTTAACCATAAAAAACAAGTATAAAATTTTGAATCATATCATTTTCAAAAAGCACACTCATATACACTTAACAAATTAGCAAATGAAATTGTAGAACCATTTCCACACTAGAAATTAAGTTTTCTGTATCTGTTCTTGAGAGACTAGCGGAATGCATCAACAAATGCTTCCAAGCTATCGTGATTTTCTCGAGGCAGTGGCTTCCTCGAGTACGATGGGTTGCAACCGTGGAAGCTTTGGACCTCCAAACCCTAACGCCCCTTCTTCCTGCTGTGCAATCCAATTACCTCACCCACGTACTTCCCAAGTTACACACAACGTCGTCACTGACCTACAATCGTCGCTATCGAATTAAAGACCACTCCTACTTTTAACAGCAACAAGCCACCATGTGCTTGCAACAGGTCGTGTGCACTGTGTACCAAGCGCTTCATCTAGCCAAAGCATGAGGAGGATAAAGCTAGCGATGACTCTCACAGACTGTGCTCTAAAGCATCAGCCACATCAAAGGGACATGAAGTGAATCCTCAAGCAGGATGTATGTAACTGGTCACCCCGATGTGGGCAACCAAGCTTGCCAACCGTGCAAGAATCTCTAGTCCTCATGGTTCTATCAACAAATCTCTCGATCTTGAGGCCAGGTACTCTCGTCTCAAGACGAGCAACAAACTCTAAACAGTACAAGACCGCTGAGGATCGGACAGATGAGAAGCAATGAAAGCACTCGCAATGATCAATGCCTAGCCTGCTCTCTAACGTTGGCTGTGCACAACACATGAGCTCTGTGGACTCTCGACGGTGGGTAACTTACCCCAAACTCGTTCTTGGATATTCCGCGCGATCCTGTGCACTGATTCACTTGCCAGTGGGCACCTTGGTTACGTAACTGTGATCTGCAAGTGTACAGTACAACCCTTGCTTGCTTGGAATAGGCAGCGTGTAGCAGTGGTAATCGTTCAATTTATAACGATACCAACGGGCATGAACAAGTCTGGAGGGCTCCAAATAGACCAAATTTGTTGACAGTCTTCGCCAATAGCGGTAGTCACACCTTCTTCCCCAGGCAGGTGGAGAATGGAGAATGACAAGTTCATGAGGATTTGGAGGAACCAATGGGGAGCCGCGGTGGATGAAGAAGGTGTGACACCCCCCAAAGTTGTTTGGAGAACGAGAGTGGAGAATCGGAGACCAACATTTGACGTGGAGCGTAGGATGAACATGAAGACGGTGTACAACGCAAGATGGAGAATATACTTAAATGAACAAGTCTTCACCACTCCCATTATTCACCTCCGGAGGTGAAGACTAGGAGTGCGGAAGATATAACTAGTTAAGAATATTCTAGCGTGGAGGGCCAACATGAAGCCAACCTAAAACCGCCACATCTCCGTTCTCCATTCTCCAAGTGCGGAGTGAAGAAGGTGTGACTACCCCTAATGTGTAGAACTGCTGAAAATTCTGACTTTTCCCACCCCGTACCCGCCTGCAAGCAATCGACACAGTCCAGGTCGCCAGAACTCCACGCAAGCAATTCAAGGCCACATAAGGTAAACCAGCCTATTCCCGTCAGCTTCCTATTTCCGACATCTGACTTTTGGCCCCATTACCACCCTGAAACTCATCTAAGTCCATCTATTTTTCTGACAAAATCAGCTCATTAATTCAGCTTGGGTAATGTGTCTACCATTGATTGGTGGATATCCAAGTACTCATAGATACAATCTATGGCGGTAATGGGTTGTTGATCTGACTTTTATAAATTAATCCACGGGCAGATTTGTAATTTCAGGGCAGTCAACTTCAACAATTTATAGAAATTTCAATTTTCATCAAAAAATTATAATTCCACTTGGGTTTGATCCGTGAAACATGCATACACCTTTGAAAAATAGGTGACCCCATTGAAGTTGACTCCAACATAGTCAGATCGCAAATCAGGGTGGTAATAGGCTTGTCTACCTTACAGTGAAGGAGGTCTGGGCTCCACACGACGGAGACCAACTGAGGAATCTGCCAACAACAGTTGGCAGGAGCTAAGTTACACCGATTTCGTAACTGAATTGTAAATGAAGTTATCACCCTGTCTGCACGTTAAAAGCACTTCAGGCTGATTCGCCCATTCCAGAGGCAAATTAAAATGGCAGAATCAGCCCTAGAATGCAAAATCGGCTGGGAGGGCCGATTCTGCATTCTAAGGCCGATTCTGCCCAGCCTGAGTGCTTTTAACGCCAAGGAACGGTCTGCTCAAGGCAGATTCCGCCCTGTACGCGGTCATAGGGCTCGCCCTGCTGGGCTCGCCCCATGGCCGCTTACAGGGCGGAATCTGCCCTGAGCAGACCGTTCCCTAGTACTTTGGAGGACCCACAGGATTCTCGTGGCTTGACTTGGAAGAAGATCAAATAGACTGTCTCCGTAAAGAGCTTTGCAAGTGGATACTAACTTAGGAAACTGAGGTGGGACTCTGTGTGAAAGAAATCAGTTCGATCGAGTCACTACAGTACCGTACGTGAAGGTCTGATTCGGCACCTGACTGCCGAAATTGAATTTCCACGTCAGATTCTCAACGGGTCCATGTCACCTCAGACCATTCACAAGATGACACGTGGCATTTAAAAATAAATAAAAATGACTTAATTTCTGCTAAATCTGACCTTTGCATAGGGTATAGGATAACTTAACTCCTAAAGTCCCTTGACTATGTTATCACCAAAAACGCTCAAAAACTGCCATTTCCAGTATAAGTACCAAATTTTAGAAAAAAAACATTTTTTGGACACGTGGAACCGCAGGATCTTGTAGTACATTGTTTTGAGAAGTTGTGGAAAAAATTTCAGAAATTTCCACTCTGTAGATTGTGAGATATTAGCGTTTGAAGTGACAAAACTCCTTTTTTGGTCCTTCAAAAAAACAAGCAGTTGCACTTCACAAGATCACATGTGTATGAAAAAATGTCCTAAATGGTGGTGCTTCTTTGGATTCATTCTTCAAGTCAAGTTGACTACATGCTTGAAAATTTCGACATCATTTAGAATTGTAAAACATACAGGAGAAAAATAGTAAATAGAAAGAAGTAGAGAATAATTCAAAATACAAAATTGTTAAGAGTTTAGTTATGGAATTGAAAAATGCCAATCCAATGGTTGACCAATGTTGTAATAAACAATCTACATCCTATGCTTTTATTTTTTTTCAAAAATATTGAAAATTGAATAAAATAAAGGACTTCAAAGTTTATATTTGAGTAGAGAATCTATAACTGCCTACAAACAGTGAAACTCCTCTTAACTTCTAACTCATTGACCAAAATAGAATGATTCAAAGCTTTCTATGTATATATAATATAAATCTAGAGAACCAATTTCAAATTTCTGTTTATGAAAAAAGTGATTTTAAAAATTGCCTGGACTGCCCTAGTTAAGAAACAAACTACATATTGGGCTTTAACCTTTGACTCATATTTCCAAATGTCTTGAATTTTAGTACACATGAAAAATATTCCTTGTCCACACCTTTTATTAAAGTTTGGGCCAAAAACATAGAAATCTCCAGTCATACGTTTTTGCCCAAAACTTCTATTTTGCCTCAAAACGCAGCTTGATCTTCTAGATGTTAACCCCTCACCACCCAAGGCCTAACCATGTCAAAAAACAACCTTGCTTTTCAAGTGTTATAAGTCTAAATGTGAGTAGGGTATGAAAATCTCAACCGTACAATCTTGTAGTGTGCATATTGTAGATGGTGTGAATCAAATTTGGGGTCATTTGACCGTATAGATTGAAAGATTATAATGTTCTAGTGTTGAAAAAAGATGCTGAAATTTTCCTAAAAACACATTTGGAGGTGAAATTTGATTTCTAAACCTACTCAAATGAAAAACTTTAAACTACAAAGTGATTCAAAACCAAAAGACAAACACTTTGGTGGAAAAAAAAATCATTCAATTGACTCATGGCATTTGCAAAATTGTTTTGAAATGTCAAAAAACAATGAAAAAAGTAGCAAAAAAACACATCTATGGCTAAACGTACCTCTACTAAAATGCTTCTCAGTCAATCATAACTTCTTGGATTGATATGAAATTTTTACCACAAGAACTAGACTAGTATGCGCAACTTCTTCAACAAAAATTATTGAAAACAAACCCTGTTTGAAGAAGTTATAAGCCGCCGAAATTCACTGTAATGCACAAAAGTGTGGATTTTGAACTTCGAATTGCTTCCAAGAATTCAAAACAACTTGTATTGACATGAAGTTTTACCATAGTAAGTAGACTTTATGGGAAACAAAATCCAACAAATTTTATTAAAAAATAACATTTGATGGAAAAGATACAAGCCCCAAAGTTGCAGCCATCTCAACTTAGTGTGGTGAACTCAAATTGAACCTACGAACTTTGAATGGCTTTCAAAAACTCAATACATTTTGGATAGATCTGAAAATTTTACCACAAAATATAGACTAGTATGCGCAACTTTACCAATAAGTTTTGTTGAATTTGGACATTGGAGGCAAAAGTTAGAGCACTTTGAAGTTGACTGCTGGCTGTGTGAAGACACTTTTGGTCCCCTTGGGCGGTGGGGGGTTAAGTTGTAGAGCATGTGCAATTACCTTTAATTAAACATAATTAATTTTGTATGATCTTATTGGCAACTAGAAGGAGATTCTGACGCACTTTAGCATTCATTTTTTGGACAATGTATGAATAAATTATAAATTTTCAAAATATTGCCTCTAGGTGTAAGTTTTAAATATGAACACAATTAGATTCTCATAGACTCTCATGTTTTGATTCTTGTGTAATCAATATTTAGTTTTTTGCGACTATTTTTTGTTTAAATGTACGTGACATATTTTGGATGGTGTTGGTTACAGGTGTATGTACATAACAAGAAACAATTGGTGACCAGTAAGTTAACATGCAATTATTCTTGGATCTTAGATAGTAAGTGCAAGCTGGTTATATAACTATGGCTTAACGTGCAAAATTCTTTAGTTGTTAGAACTTATGCAAGCTTTGTTTATGTATATAGTTTCATAGACATATATGAAATTATATCTTAAACCAATTCGTCACAAATAAAAGTTGATTTTTGATAATCCTAGCATTATTTGTTTGGGATGAAAGAAGTTATTTGAACAAAGAATATCATCTAGAAGCAATCTTTTAACCTTATAGTGCTTGCCATAAAGATGATAAGATTACTTTTGAATTTTTTAACATAAAGCTGAAATTCCTTTATCACATCTATATCTTTGATTTGTGGAGATCAACCTTTTTTTTCCAATGAATGTATTACTTTATGTTTCTTGAAGCTCCTTAATGAAACGGAATTAGATGAAGTTCATTTTTCATAATATTCATCATCCATCTAATGACCTATTTATTGACCTATTTTTAGCACTTTGAAAACTCATAGTTATTTATTTAGTGTTCTAAATTAATTTAGTTCTAATCACCTTTTGACTACCAACAAGACTCCACAAAAAGAAAATTATAATAGAAACTATAGTTACTGAATTGTTTATTTGGTTGTTTTTAGTTGTACTTAACTAATCAGGAAAATGGAGTAGCTCTTTTATTTGAAGATCAAAGATTGAGACACGCTAAAGAATAAAAAACGTAAAGGAACATTGTTCTTTCATCGCCATTTGGTTTCCTTGTTCAACATTTTTATAAGGAGAAAGAGTCTCTTATAGCATTGTTACTTGTTTGAGTGAAAGTCTAGAAGGATGTTGCTCTATGATCAATCAAGGCAATCAATCAAAATTTTGTAAACTCTTAGATAAATGGGCAATACATTCTTCATTTCTATAAGCATTCATTGGACATTTTAAATCCTTCTTATTTTTTTTGGATAAAGGTAAACCACCTCATTGTGAAGTGCCTAATTTCTAATTGCAACTCCTATAGATTCTTGCCTAAAATGTATTTATCTATTTATAAAAGTTTAGAGACATTCTAAATACACTTATATAAAATTAACTCTTTACAAATTTTTCGTTTATTCATGTGGTGTCCAAAACATCCATGCAAAGGAAATCTATAATATTCTTTGATAGTTTGACTTCTAGCAAGATACAACAAAAATTTAGGCAATTTAATATTACAAACATTGTTCTACTATTTATCATGACGCAACTAGGTGCATTACCATTATTAATTTTATAGTTGTAAAATGAAGTCAACTCTAACTTCTGGCTAGCAACTTGTTATTGTCTTTCTAATTTATCTCGTAAATCACTTAATTAACAATTATAAGCCAAAAGTTGTTCCAAAAACATTTTGTCTAGGAAAAATTTGTCCTAAGGATTTGTAGTTTTTAAAAAGAGGTCACCATTAGGTGAAATTAATTTATGGGGCTATATGAATGAAAAAATTTATATTTATTTTTTATGGATGAAATTAAGTGACTTCTGTGAGTCATATAATTTAAGATTCTTATTCTTATTATAAGAAACTAAAATTGTTGTGATTTTACAAAATAAAAGTAAAATAATTTCATACCTACAGTAATACAAAATAAGCCTAAAATATCTGAAAATTTCTTTGTCAAGGTAGATAATAATATAAAACATTAAGGTCTAAGACAAATTTCTATGTCATTTTTTCAATTAGAAAATTAGTAAACTATGATTTAGGGTCCTAAGTTCAAGTTGTAATTGAATATTTATTTTATAGTATTTTTTCAAGTTTTCAAATTGAATTAGAAATTAGAATTGATGAACTTCATTTCCTTAATTGGTCTCAAATTGAAAAAGATTTGCTTGTGTGGCTAAAATTAACTTAAAGGACAAGAAGCCAAAAGTTGCCAAAACATCCTTGGTGGGGTTATTTGCTCTTAGTAGTTAAAGAAAGAGGTTATTTCTTTGCCTTGGTCATGTGCTAGATCTTTAATTGGTTCTTTGAGAGGCAAAAATCTATCACACAAAAGCTATACAATTTTTTGAGGTATTATAAAGCAATAGATTTTCCTATTTCAATGGATGAAATTGCTCAATTTCTATGTAATCTAGGGATGGTTTTGCTCTATAATTATGGATGACTGTACATACTTGGAGATGAATACACATGTTTTCATCCACATTTGCATAATTCATCTATATTGATGGATGTAAATAGCTTCACCACTCTACTATACATTGCCTTGTGAGTTGTCTAAAAATAAGGAAAAAGAAATTATTGTCTACAATCAACACAAGGGTTTTCAAAGTTAGAAAAACTAGCTTTTCTACCTTGAATTGATGAGTCATTTTCTGTGTTAGATTGATGATGCTCTCATACAATATTCAGAGAAAATTCCCAGTTAGTTCATTGTTATTTGGTGGAATTGGTAAAATACCCCGGTTACAATTAGAAAACATTGAAAAAAATAGAGTAAAAGAATCTATAAAATTTCTATTTGGAGTAATTAAACAGAGAAAAAGCTGGACTTTGTACTTGAAAAACCAGTTCAATATGGGCATTCAAGGAAAAAAAAGCTGTAAAACTCAAAAAATAAGTATTCCGAACACTGCTCTCATAGATTGTCAGAACTCCAGAAATTACAACAGTATCCAGTGCCGCCACAGATAGCGGTACAGGAGGTTGTACAGTACTGTCCAGTGCCCCCCCACTGGAAATGCAACCCTGCATTTGCTCACGCCCGCTATTTCATCCGGAACCTGCCTTCCTTTCACAGCTTTGTTCAACTTTGGTTCTCTTGAGCTTGTGTATTGCAGTCGATCACCATAGCCAGCCATGGCGTCCCTGCCCCGCATCGATCCTCAACAAGTGCTCGCCTTCCGCTTCCCACAGGTGGGGTTGGGGTTTAGGGTTTAGGGTTTCGGATCCTTTCACCTGTGTCGATCTCTCGGAGTCATCTGAATTTAGGATCATCATGGATTCTACTTTGTTTTCGAAACCCCGTGAGAGTTTCTCAATGCATTATTGTTTAGTTGAGAAGTCGTAGGCTAATCTTTTTATGTGAATTCTCAAGATAAAGATTTCCCTCCATCGGATCTGATACAATTCAGGAACTTGAGAAATTGGTCGAATTTCTTTTGTAAAATACTTCTCTGGTGATATTTTGTAGCGTAGATTGGTTAATAATTGGGCACATTTGGAGATTTCGTAGTGCGAAACTAGTTTTTCCGAGTTGGAAGGTTAGAGAATTTGCTCACCCTTTTTTTGGTTTCCTTGGTTGGTGTAGGTGAACTTCACGTATACAGAAAGGTATTCCTGACCGGAATTTAAGAATTCCTCTTGTTTTTCTTGTCCTGGGCGAGACTTGTCCATGACGTTGTGGTTATTGCCCCTCAAGTGCCTTAATTTCCCAAATCAGAGCTCTCTTTGGGGGCGATTTTGATTAGGTCGAATGGGACTTTCTTTGTCCCATTTCAGATTTTCTTTACCCAATACTTGCAATGTTCTTCACTGATTGTGGTGATATAAATTTTTGGCCACATCCGAGTTCTTTTTTTCGTAATAGGATCTTTTTGAAAATGTGATTGCTGCCAGGGATGTAGCACTGTACGCATTGGGAGTGGGAGCTGCAGGAGCAGATGCTTGCAACCCTTCTGAGCTTCCTTTCGTGTATCATCCAGATGGACAGTCTGCCATTAAGGTGGAAATTTTGGAAAACGTTTTAACACTAGAAAGGATGGTTTTGGAATACTTTTGGAAAACAAGCAATTTTCTTTCCCCTTTTTTTCCTTTCGTTTACATCGATCCAAATCCAAATGACGATTATCTTTTTGCAGGTCTTGCCCACCTTCACAGTGCTGTTTCCCAGCAAATTTGTTGAGCTTATGCAAAACATACCAGGCCTACAGTGCGTGCCTCCCACCTTCTTTTGTTTTTACTATCAGATTTTCGTTACATTTTGATTGCAGAAAAGAGGAAATTAGGGATGAAGGCATATGGTGGTGGTTTTGATGGGCTTCATCCCATATTGCAAGGCTGTCCTTGTAAAAAAAAAGCATACTATGAAAGATAGGTATAATTCCAACTGTTCTTTGTCAATCCCTCGATCCTGCTGTCTTTTGGGTGCAGCCATGATTCAAACCTATTGCTGCATGGAGAGCAATATCTTGAAATCTACAAGCCTCTTCCTACTACTGCCAATGTGAGTTATCTTGGGGGCTCATTTGCAGAAGTGTTCGGAAGGTCCTTTCTGTAATTTAGATGAGTGCGGCTTCATGTTTCTTAGTATGATGTGTACCTCATACGTAGGTTTGACTGGTTCGTGAAAATCAAAGAACTGTTTTGTGATTTAAATATCTTACAATAATTTGAAACTATACCATTCGTTTGAATGCAGATAGAAAGCAGTATACGGATTTCTGGTCTTCATGACAAGGGTCAGCCTTTTAACCTAGAGGTTTCATGCTACGTTCATTTGATATTTGCGTTCCTGTAATTTGAAGAGCAATGCCAGTGCAGATATTGATCTCCCGTTGATTTGGAAGAACTGCAGGTAAGGCGGCTGTTGTGGAGTTGGAGACTCTCAGCCATAACAAGGACACTGGAGACGTTCTATGCATAAATAGGTCAGTTCCTTTAACCCCCAAGTGCCTAAATGACCAAAAATGTCCTCTTTCAAATCTTAGGAGTTGAAATGAATCATTAAGGAAGCTTCAAAGGAGGTAGCTAAATGTAGTAATAGAGAGAAGTAATCATTCTCTACGTTTTCTTCCTTCTGAATTTGTTCTGAAAGTTACCAATTTTGACTACTGGCTTCGGCACCAAGGGGCTAAAAGCTCATGTTCATGCTTTTGCTACATGTCCATGTCAGCAAGTTTCTTCCATGTTCGAATTACCTTGGTCCTATATTCTCTCTCTTGTTAGTTGACTGGGTTTGCCTTGTAGATCATCTTTCACTGGATGATTTCGGTTTTCCTTTCAGAAACACAATATTCCTGCGAGGGGCAGGAGGGTTTTCGAGTTCAGGAAAGCCATATTCATTTTCGGATCGGACACCCCCTAAGACCGCTCCCAAGAAGGGCATCTCAATAGCTGACAAACAGCCGGATTTTGTGTTTGAAGACCGCACTTACGAATCACAGGCAAGGCTTTTGCTGCAAATTTTGTGTCTTTCTATATAAGGTGTCCCCAAATAGACCATATTCCACCTGGGCACCTAAGATTGCACTGTAGCTCGTTTCGTGTCATGTCAAGCGCTGTCAAAATAATTCAATGCTTGTGATATTAAGAACTTTTTCAAGTCCATCCAGTTTTGAAAATGCAACTTCAAGTCTGAGTTTAGACCAATTGGTGCAGGCCTTGTTGTACAGGTTGTCAGGGGACTACAACCCTCTGCACGCAGACCCTGCATATGCTCGAAAAGCTGGGTGTGCAATCTACGCTCCACTTACCTTTAATTCTTATGAACATCTTGTGATAAGCTCCTGCGTCATAAGGAATGGCTTTGTAGTATGTATCCTGATTTTTCAGTCTTAAAATCAAGATGATGAGAATGTACCTCGTTTCACTAATATTTGTTTGACCTTTCTGTGGGGACAATGTGACGGTGTTCATTTGGCATGAAACTAGAAATTGATTGTGCTTACTGATGGAATGGAATGCACAGGTTTCCCCGACCTATCTTGCATGGTTTGTGTACGCTTGGGTATGCAACTAGGGCGGTGGTGACACGTTTATGTGGGGGAGACCCAACAATGGTGCAATCTGTGCAAGGCCGTTTCTTGCTCCATGTCTTTCCAGGCGAGACTCTCGTTACAGAAATGTGGACGGACAAAACTCACAACAGGTCATTTCCTCGTTTGTTGGTCCTTGATTTGTTGGGTTGTTGTAATTAATTGGTGCTTTCTTTAGCCCATGGATAACAGTCCAGTTGACCAAATCTGCCATTATATTTCACTAATGCATGGTTCAAACTAGGGTAAGGTAAGTGCACCTACTTCTGACCTCTTGCTAAGACCGACCCCTTCAGATTCTTGCTTGAAATGACCTGCCTCCATTCATGTGATTCTAGGGTCACCTTTGGGGATAACAGTTTGGAAATTCATAGTTTATTCATATGGTGTCCGAAAAATGCACTTTGAACTTCCAACAAGATCCAACAAAAAATTTAGGCAATTTAGGAAATACAAGCATTGCTCCATTTGCTTCTTTGTAACTTTGTTGCCGATACACATTGAATCGAAATTGGCGATGTGCATTTGGAGGTTTGACTTCTTGCATCGTTTTGGAATTGCAGGGTAGACTACAAGTTGAAGGTGAAGGAGCGAAACAAGGTTGTTTTGTCTGGAAGTTTAATCCTCTCCCCAACCATTTCGAGGTTGTGAGGTGATCAGCATAAATCTATCAATATATTGTGTAGAATTTCACCTTTTAGCAGCACAGCACAGTTGAGTAGGATTTTGAAATCTAGTATTTTGTTCTCTTTGTTAGAAGGCAGTAGGTGCCCTTGTGAAAACCAGGTAGTGGAGCTTGTAGTCAAAACAACTCATGATGTGAATCCTACTTTGTCCATATGAAATTAGTTTCAGTTATTGACGACTCCAGAGCATCGTTCTGACTTGACAGGTCATGTTTGTGTTGCGTCGTTTCCTGTTAAGTTTAGCCGACGCTGAATCTCGGGGATCACTTAAGAGTGTCCATTAGAAACTTAAGATTTTAGACCCTCTATATTATGTCTTAAAACTTAAATAAAATGAAAAGAAAAAAAAGTATGAACAGATTTTCCTACTTTGAAAGTTTATGTCTTGAATTATTGATATTTTTATTTGTTAATTATAATTAGTTATAAATTTTGGAAGTATAGAAATACACTGTAGAGCTGAAACTAACTTTCACACCCCTATATATATAAGAAAAAATTGTCTAAAAAATGAACAAAAAATTGTTAAAAATAATTCTTTTTTGAAAGTTCATTTTTCTTGAATAATGATGCAATGGTCATCTAAGTGCACACTCTATATAAATATTTGAGTTGAAAAACATGCCATTTTAGTTCATTTTTCAACTTATTCTAGAAATCATTCATATGTTGTTTGAGACTTTGAGGTGGAAATTGTTGGCAACAGAAATCTATAGTCATTATTAAACAAAGCCCAAAATTATAGGTTGAAATTATAGTTTATTAAAAAGTAAATAGGGGATCAAAAAATCACTTGAACACACGTGGTTTGTTATAGATACACTAAATGATCCCCTTGAGCGTTGAATTTCCTTGTAGATCAAGTTCTATGATATCTTTGTTCCTTTTCATGGAAAAATGTTTTAGCATTTGTCATCCACTCTCATTCTACACAACAGTTCTAATGATTCAAAATGTTTCTAATTTCTGCATAGTAGATCCTACATGATAGGTTTTGGGTTTTGATCATCCAATCCTCATACGATTTGCAGAGGTGAGGCTTCATTGCCATATTATTGTTGCTTGAATGTGCGATGAAGATTATGAAAACAAGGACCTGTTATTAGAGTTTACTCTTACAAGGACATTCCCTTGCCTAGTGCAACGCCATGGAGAATAAAAAAATCTCCTTGAAGTGGGGTATGGATCTTGTTGCTTGCCCAAAATTTTTGTGGTCAATGAATGCCAAAGTAAATAGTGAATAGTGCCTTTGATTGTGCATCCTAAATGCAGTGCTTGGCAAGCCATATTCATTCTTGAAGTGGGTCTAGTAGGTTGAAACATTTCCAAAAAATCCAAAAGATACTTTTTGTCCACAATTGCCTCAAAACCAAGTCCGAGGGGCTTGGTCTAGTGTTTAAGGGTTATTTGTAAAGTCATGCAAAGACCTTATTCAATTGTTTATGTACTCTCTCTTTCAATATTCATTAATATAGCATATTTGAATTCTTATTCACTTTGAATTTTATTGGAATGACAACAAGACATGGCTTACCTTACTTATTTTTTGGAGTGACAACAAGGTATGGTAGCATCCAATTTATATATTTACATCAAGTTGTTGTCTTCCTAAGTAAAGATTTAGGTTCCACCTATATAAAAAGAAGAAATCAAGTGGATGTATGTGCTTGAGTTTGACCATATGTAATACAAGTCCAATAAAATATTGAGCTCTTAATTCTAGTAGGCAAGTTTAATTTGTACCAAGCATTGTCCCAATTAAAAATTGTTGGAAGTATGTTTTTATTATGCGTAACTTGTATATAAAATTTGAAAATTTGAAAAAGAATTTCCAATTCTACTCAAGGTATGTGCTTCATAAAGCAATACTTTCTACGGTTCCACTATCTCATTGGTCAAATGATCAAAACCATTTGATACTAAAAATTCTCCTTGAAGCGGCGTATGGATCTTGTTGTTTGTGGTCAAGGAATACAAAAGTAAATAGTGCTTTGACTTTGTAGCCTAAATGTGGTGCTTGGCTAGCCATGTATACTCTTAAAGAAGGTTATTAGGTTGAAACATTCCAAAGTAGGTTCAAGATTTCTAAGAGGCAACTACGTCAACTCAAATTGAGAAGGAATGAGAATAGTTGATGGCTTCTGGGCAACATCTCCCTATATCTTGTGTACCACAATGCACCATAAAAGACCAAGTGTCATGGAAGGACCAATGACTGTGGGCCATAGACAATGTTAATCCTTAATGGACATTTGAGGTACAAGGAGGGTTGCCCAAACATTAGAAGAAACCTAGGGTTTTTTTTACGTCCACTTTTTTGGACATCAAACATAACATTAAGATGTTAGTTTTGATGTCAAAACTAGCATCTTAATGTTATGTTTAATGTCCAAAAAAGTGGATGTAAAAAAACCCCAGGTTTCTTCTAGTAAAACTTGGATTTCATAATATTTTTTAAATAGACATCATGTAGTTGTACAAATGACCAATCAATGATGAACTTCTATCCTTGTGAAGGCCATGGGCAACCTCAAAGATTCAAAGCCAATACTCAAATTCTTTTATCAAACTTTCAATGCAAAACTACAAGTTTAAATTGTGATTCAAAACCCAAGACTTAGATTGATAGATGCATCTTGTTATGAGAAAGATAATGATACCAAAGAACCTTGTATGTAGCTGAGTATTGGAGGAGTTTCTTGAATATTCTCTAAAAAAACAATCCCTAGGGTTAGAATTTTTGGTTTGTTCAATGTCTAGGAAGAGTGCTACAAAATATTAAAATTGTTTGAAATAGATTGTAATATATAAGCATCCAAAGCCGCCCACTTTTTTTGGTTCTACAATCATTTTTGGCCAAACCTTACGTTATTTTTGTATTGAGGTTATATATGACCACAAGAGAAATCCAACCCAAGTCATTTCATAGTTTTTCAACACTCACTTTATCTATTATAATTTCAAGTGGAATGCGTAAGATACCTATGTCCTTAAACTCCTCTTAAATGGACACCTTTGAAGCACAAATTGCTTCAATTCCCATTGGTTGCCTCAAAAAAAACTTTTGTTGGTTGCTCTTGAGAGCAATTGACAATTTGGGGAGGCCATTCAAAGACAAATAATAAGTGGCAGAGATATAGTGGAATTGGGATTTGAGTGGATACTTTAATATATACTCCTTCTTTCCCCAAATGATCTTCATGTTGGTCTTAATTTTTTGTCCCAAAATGATCTTCATGTTGTACTTTGTAACATTTCAAATTGGTCAAATTTGGTTTTCAATTGCTACTTGGGACCAACAAAACAACTCCAAATAGTGGTTCTCTTCCATCAATGCAATCATCAATCAAAAAACAATTGAAATAACTAAAGGTGTCAATCAACACTATTAACTCTAATTTTTTGCTTTTCTTTGAATATTGCTCGATTGAAGGAGATGAAGCTTGTAGTCAAGATTTTTGCCTAGTCCACAAACAACCAGGATTATAGTATAGAGGTTCAAAATCTAGGGAATGATCAATTAGTATAATGTACCGTAACTGAAGTCACATTTAGAAATAGAAATTTTTGGTAACTCAAATCTAATAGAAAACATAACTAAAATAACCTCTGATTTTGGATGACGGTTTCACTTACTTATCTAATTTCTAGCTTCCTTCCAATTCATATAGATGCAACAAAACAAACATGCAATTCCAGTCTTATTCTAGTGTGGGGATTCAAACAAGAAACACGCTTAAGTGAGGGTAAATGGCATAAAATTTAGCTTTAAGCATAATAATTATTATTTCTTGTTGCAACAGCTTAAGCATAGGCTCGCAATAATCCGCTTAAAGCATCTCTCCTTTGCTCAACATACCACGTTAGTACATTCAGCTTCATCTAGGAATCCCTAACTTAACTTTGTTTAAGCATATCTATACTAATTTGCTTTAAAGCAACTCTATTATAATACTCCAACTATGATCGTATTGCTAGTTCCCTATCGAACCACACAATTGTTTTAAACTTTCAGATAAAAGGCTAGCAATTATTAAGACTCCTTCACATGCTCCTTATCAATTTAGATTCAAACACATAGACATTGATACAACTTCAAGATATTAACTTAATCTTCAATTATCTAATCCCTAGATACGTATTCACAATTCTCCACAAAACCCAATTACTAGGATTTCATTAAACAAATATACAAACTATACACTCAATAAACAATCCTCTTTCAATTACAACATGCTTCAAGCCATTAAACAATCTCTCACACCACACATATTCATTAACTAAACAATATATTTATATTCTTCATAAATCTGCTTTAAGCACCGCCAATGCTCACAAAGCATTAAGCTTACAATCTTTTTTCCATTCACAACTATTCCAAACTCATTCAGATGACCAAATGATTCAATCATGGATTCAATGAAATACAAATACACACAAATAAACAGGCAAACAAACAAGTAGAACCACTCAATAGAAATTATTGCTCCAGACTTGTACGAACAATCAAGATAATTTGAACAAGAATAAATACACACAAATAATAGCTTAAAGCACTAAAAAATCAATAATCCTTATCATAGGAAATTCACACAATAACCAAACAATGCTCAGTCATTGGGACTCATATAACTCAAAATTATATGCTTAAAGCATTATATCACATAGGAAATCTTCACCAGTTTAACCATTAAAAACTCATCAAGTCTCGGGGGGTGCATTTAGTTCTACTACAACAAACCACGTGCAAACAAATAGTTTCTATTAAAATTTTGAGCATTGTTTAATAATGACTATAGGTTTCTATTGCCAAAATTTTCAACTCAAATAATATATGAAATGATTTCTAGAAGAGGTTGAAAATGAACTAAAATGGCATGTTTTTCAACTCAAATAATTATAGAGAACACATTTAGATGACCATTGAAACAATATTCAACTCAAAATGAGCTTTCAATAGAGAGTTATTTTTAAGAATTTTTTGTTCATTTTTTAGACAATTTTTTCTTATGTAATATAGGGGTGTGAAAGTTATTTTCAATTCTACAATGTATTTTTTTATTTCAAAAATTTATAACTAATTATTATTAATAAATAAAATATCAATAATTCAAAACATAAATTTTAAAAGTAAAAAAATATATTCATATATATATATATATATATATATATATATATATATATAAAATTCAAAATTCAAAAAGTATATAGGGGGTCCAAAGTTTTGTTCGCATGTAGTTTCTAATGGATACCCTAAGTGAACTCTCTGAGCATCAAGTGCTCACTTTAAAAATCCCACGGCAATTCCTCAAATCAATTAACATTTAATCACCTATCACCTTGTATTTCTAAAATCAAAGATAATATGAACTCCATTCACACATCAAATAAATAAATTTCATTTACAATTTATTGTGCTTACAAAGCTTTAGCAAGTAGAACAAAAGGCCACACATGGTCTTGAGCATATACTAAATGCCTACAAAATGACAACCTCACACTCAACAATTAATTGACTAGTAGTGCTTCTTGAAAATGTCCAAAAAATTCTATTTTTTAATATTTTCTTGAAACTGCACTTTGAAAAAGGCTCCAAAACTCAAAGTTTTTAGAATACTAGGAGTGCACCAAACTCTACTAATTGTATGCAGTTGATTTTTAAAATGTTAATTTTAGCCTTAATTTGGAATATTTTGTCCAACATGAAGATGATTTTGGGATGGAGGTAGTAGTAATCCTCTCAAAGGTAGGATGACCCAAACATGCACAATCCTTTGGTCATTGCACACGTTTAGACTTATCAAATTACAATCAAAGAAGTGCAAAAAAATACAAATAAGCCAATATTTCACATGCATTTTTGCCAATTTATTTTTGAAGTAAAATGTACATTCTAGATTTCTAGGTTGTTAAAACAAGCACATATTGCTTCCCATTTGTTGTTTGTAGAGGGGACTATTTTTGTTCTTTTGGATGCTAGTTGTGGCCTATAATATCAATTATTCTAATTTATCATTGATTATTTATTCCTATCAATTAACCATTCACTCTGTACTATTGTAAGATTTTGAATGGAATTTTGACGTCCAAGCAACAATTTATCATAAATAACACATTGTGGCTTTAAATGTGCAAAGTATAAACTAGATGATCGATGCAATTGAACTATTTCATTATTCTTAGCAATTACGTAGTGCCCATTGTACTCCAAATGTGCTACTTGCATAAAATATCCAGCAAATAGTGCTTTCCGAATGTTGACATAATATTGTTTATTGTTGAAGCCTGGGCTGCATATCTTAAAGCCGTAGCGGTTCATGATGTAGGCAAGTTGAGTACGAATATTATTAGCTAATTGCAAACTCCGTATGTCAAGGAAGTTGTCATAACACCAAGTAGCATCTTCACCATTTTGTTTCCAAGCATGGAATGCATTAAGAAGTGTGAGGTGATCGCCATCAATGTGGAAAAATTGAGCTTTTGCTTCATCAGCTATCTTTTGAGCATTTCTTGGTCGAAGAAAGCAATTTGGAGCTGAAAGCATTGCAACAATAGAAAGAATTTCCGCAGAACAATTAAATTTGGGGCTAACCACTAATATCTTTGCCATTTGTGGGTCCAAGGGAAATTCACCCATAATCTCTCCTAGCTTTGTCAAATTTGCATCTTCATCAATTGCTCCTAAGCTAAGAAGTAACTCAAGAGCTGCGGCAAGTGTTTGTGGTGCTGGTGGATTCTATGTAGTCAAAATGTACCAAATTATCCACACCTAACTTTTTGAGAGTAAGCACCGCTTTTGCCAAATTTGATCTTAGAATTTTAGGGCAGATTTGTGCTTGCATGTTCATGTAGGACTTTTCAGTATAAAGCCTAAAGCACATTCCAGGTTGAGTACGGCCAGCACGTCCAGTTCTTTGATTAGCACTAGCTTTACAAATTGGAGTAATTGCAAGTGATTCTCCACAAATTTGAGGATTATATAACTTTTGTTTGACAAAACCGGGGTCAACCACAAAAACTATACCTTCAATAGTTATTGAAGCTTCTGCAATATTTGTGGATACAACAATCTTCCTACCAAGAACTACATCAAAAACCCTTTGTTGCATGTTTAATGGTAGTGTTGAATAGAGAGGCATTACATTGAAAGGTCTTATTGGATCCTTCAAATTTTGAAGCTTTTTGTTTATTTGTTTGCAAGCATCTTCAATTTCTTCTTCTCCAGTTAAAAACAAAAGGATATCTCCTGGTATTTTGTATTGATGAATTTCTACTACAGTGTCAATTGCCTTAACAAAGTAATCTTGTACCTCTATTTCAGTGTAAAATATCTCTACTTGGTGTAGTCTACCTGGAATTTCCATGAGCGGGGCCCTGTTGAAATAGCGTTGAAAACTTGAAACCTCCAAGGTAGCACTCATAACAACAAGCTTCAAATCGGGACGTTCCTTTAGAACCTTGACCTTAAGCAATGCTAACAACACATCCATTGCTTCTGTCCTCTCATGAGCTTCATCAAGGATGATGACTTTGTAGCGTTTGAGTAAAGGATCAGTCATGGTCTCTCTCAAAAGCATTCCATCAGTCAAGTATTTCAATCTTGTTTTTGGACCACTACATTCATCAAAACGAACACTATATCCAACTTCATCTCCGATTGTCACATCCATCTCGTTTGCTACACGCCTTGCCGCTGCTATTGCAGCCATTTTTCTTGGTTGTGTACACGCTACTTGATGTTTAGTGGTTGCATATCCTGCTTCAACTATGAATTGTGGAATTTGGGTAGTCTTACCAGAGCCAGTGTCACCCTTAAGAATGATTGTGTGATGGCATGCCAAAAGTTGCACCAATTTTTCCCGATGTTGCCACACTGGAAGGATTTGTCGCTTTTTAAGAATATCATGGTATTTTGTAGAATAGAGCTTATTAG
The DNA here is from genome assembly GCA_951230915.1 of Antitrichia curtipendula. Classification (NCBI taxonomy): domain Eukaryota; kingdom Viridiplantae; phylum Streptophyta; class Bryopsida; order Hypnales; family Leucodontaceae; genus Antitrichia; species Antitrichia curtipendula. The sequence continues at coordinate 38,539,527 of OX579635.1, forward strand.
TATAAGGATTGACTTCACAACGACTATGCAACGCCATTTTTTTATTATAAGTCACCAACCTACAAGATAACTTTGACGTCTTAGGAACTAGATTGTAAGAGAAAAAAAATATCAAATGTTGTTTTATATCTTTTTGACCTTCAATTGTTGTATTTATATTCCTACAATAGTTACCTTTTATTTTAATTATTTTATTTCAAATATTTTACTTTTAAGTCTTTTATTTTAAATCTTTTACTTTAAATCTAAATGCCATTTGAGGATGTGCCATACAATGGAATCACAATGGAGAATATGAAAAAAATGATGTGGTCTATGTGAGAAGAGGTTTCCTATTTTATATTGATGTCACAGGTTGTGGTCTCCTTCCATATATCCACCCGAAACCCACTTGCCATTTAAAAGCTAGTAATGGCCATTGGGTTGGCAACGCCAAGGCTGTTCCACTCAATGCAAGTACCATACCTAGTTGTCTTTCCCGACAACAAGACAGCACAACAACACGACAAACACAACGTCCAAGATATCTTGTAGATCCCCCATCCATCAAATAGAAGCAAAAATTACCACACACACACTTCCTCCCCTTCCATTTACAATTTTGACATATTAAAGTCGCATTTAATTGAAGTGTCGATAGGTGGTCAACACCTTTAACATTCTAAATTTGATATTATAATTAAAGCAAGATTTCAAATGTTCAAATTAACAGTCAAAGTCAAAAACATCATGTATATTCGACATTTTCCATGTACGACATGCGACATTAGACATCTATTAGATGCCCAAACACAGAATTATGTTTGATAAGACAACTAGGGTACCATACCCTTAGCATGCACATTCCGCAATGTGAAACTTGCAAACCAAACAAAAAAAGCTTTCTAGAAAAGAAAAAAATCATTAATGAATGCACTCCTATCAAGGAATTAATCCTTTTGGCATCAACCAAATGCATAATTTTTGGCTTTAGTACATTATCAGGCAAACTTAGTTTGTTACGTTGGTTGGTATGAGGGCTTCAAGAATTCTAAGCTCAAATAGGGGGGCATACCTAGACATTTTACATGTGACTGGTAAACATAAAAAAATTCCGCTCATGTGCACTTGCTTACACTACAATCCTATTGACAATCATGATCTAGATCTAGAGTTAATCGAATCCTAAACTCTTTGCCCTAATATTGTGCAAATCTTGAGACCTTGTGCCTACAAAGTTTAGTTCTTTCCTGGAGAACATGTCAACCATTTAGATATTTAGATTGTGTTGTCTTGAAGGTTCTAAAGATAGTATAAAAGGTAGTGGCTATGAATACTAGGATCCAATACTCATTGTTCTTTGCATTGTCCTCATCGTTCAATCCTTGTATTGTTCCTCTTCACCCTTAGCATTGGCCTAAGCATAGTTTCTATGTAAGCTTTTGTTTTTCTTTACTTGTATCACTAGCCTTCATAAACATGCAATGCACTTCAATTTTGTTGCTTCTAGTGTTTACAAATTAGTTTCTTGTGTGGGCAATTCCATTTCTCTAATAGAACTAAAGGACAAAATTGTTGTGCCACTATTAGCTCCTTTGGGTTGAAAGAAAATGAAGGATTGATTTGACTTTGGATTAGTGATGTTGATACAAGTGAAAAAATTGTAGGTGACAAGACTAGAGTAAGAAAAAATGCTTCTATGTTTGTGATGAAGGTTCCCGCCTTTATTTTTATCTCAACATCAACTTTATGTTAAAGCTTTAAGTAGGGGTTTGACATCACTTAGCACATGTACAGAGTGTTAATGTGTTATTTATGAAGATGCATTTGGAAAAGATAATTGTTTAGTTCTAAGACTAATAAAGAAGTTGTAAGACAAATGTTTGAAAACTTGGAATAGAAATTGAAAATAGTATGAAGGACAAAGATGTTTCTTGCAATCGGACTATAGGTGATATTCCAGTGGAATTGACGTGTGCTTTTTGCAAAAATATCATAAATGATCCAATGTTGATTCCTTGTTGTTGAAATATTTTTTGTTTCGATTGCATTAACGGTGCATTGATTGGAAAAAAAATGTGTCAAGTGTGAGTCTATCAAATGTTCTAATGCAAATTTACTTTTCAATTGGCACATCAAATCCATGATTGATGTGTACTTCAAAACTAATCCACATGCATCACCATCATGTGGATTGTGTTCTTGTCAAACAACTTATACACACATTTTTGGGTGGTTGATAGGAAAGAAGAAACTCCTTGCAAGAATTTGTCAAATCAAAGAAATACTTGTTTCTAATTACATTGTGAAGAATGTGGTTTAGTTGAAAAGTGAAAATCACTTATCATTTTAGTAAACAACAGTGCTAAACACATTGAAGTGGCATAGTATAAAACTATGGAAAAGCATAGAAAAGAAGGGTTATAATATTGAACATCTACCACCAAAAAAAATGGCATGTGCTTTTTGTCCCAAATCCTACATCAACTAGTGTACATAATGGCAGTACGACACAAAGTCCAAATATGATGTATGTAATAGGTTCAAGAATAGATGACCAATTGCTTTCAGCAAAAAAATGAATGTTGTTCATAAGAGTGATCTGGCTGATGTCTACAAAGGATGTAACCATTTTGGAATCTTCTTGGATAGTCAAAAGTGCCAATAATAAAATTGAAATATATATATCACTATAACTTCTTGTAGTCTTGTAATTACTAAGATTCTTTGTATATTGCAGATTTGGCATAGTATCAAATCAAACCACTTTATTCTACTTTATAATTAATTAATTATATACTATAAATTATATCAAATTTATTAATATAATTTTGTCCCATAATCATCTAGTTGCATTTTTTTTGGAATGTCATTTTCAAATGAATTTTATGATGTGTTTTATGAAATCAAGTTATCTTTTAGGACTTGCCAATAATTGTTTGATTGCTAAGCTTCAAGAATTGAAATTTTGGAACATTCATAAAAATCTAGCTAAAACTTAAAACTTGTCTTGAATGGGAAAGTTTTGCATATTTCATTCTATTATAGCCTAATTGAAGAAAGTTTGTCATAAATTGTAAAATTGGCCTTTTTAAATTTGAATTCAATTAGTGAAATGAAGCTTACTTGACCTTGTTTCAGCTCCAATTTGAAATTTCAAAAAATCAATAAAATTTATTGTTTATTACAATTTGAACATTGGATCTATAAACACAATCTATTGATTTTTTAATTTAAGGATGACAAAGAACCTTGTTCACATAATAATGTTCTTACACTACAATATATATTCATAAATATGGAAAAAATTTCAAAAAATTTAAGTAAACTTTCTATATGATATCAAGTTCCTTCATTTTTCTCCAAAATTTTCATAAAAAATCTGAAAATTTCAGGGTTTGTAGAAAACATGTGATTTCACATGTGAAAAAAACTGAAAGAAAAATCCACTCAATACGGTTGCAATATGGAGCATTCAATACAAAGAATTTTGAGGTTCATTCCATGGTCATAGGGTCCATCTTTTCAGGGGTATATTCGTTTGTCATATAGTTCTCAAGGTCATTTGGAGTCTCCAAGTCTAAATATGAATTCAAATTTTTCAAATTTGATCATCTTGTTGTAATTAATTAGTTCCATTGTTTTCCTCCAAGTTGAAAAAAATTGTCAACTTTTTGGATTAGTGTAGAGGCTTAGCTTGGTTCCAAAGCCCCTTCATACTCACATTGAGAAGCCTCCATCAAAACCTTCCAAGGTCCATGGCTTATGTTTGCAAGGTTGTCCATTAGATTTTGTGACCTTTGGATGTAATGGAAAATGAGAGGGATCAAAAAGTGTCTAATTAATAGTTTTTGCTTATTTTCTAAACTAGTACAACTCATAATGTAACCCCTAGAGGACAAGGGATTGTATAGTTGGGTATTGAAAGCTTACAAATTGCATTTTTTAATACAATGTGCATTATAAGTGGTATTTTTTTATAAGCATAACTATCTTTTGAGAAGAGACAGGCAATCCCGCTCTAAACCCCCTCCATCTGAAAAATCAATAGCCGTGCGATTCAAAAAGAATACAATACCCTCAGTGCCGTGCAATTTGACTTGAAGAAAAAAGTTGTTAGTACAGGGGAATAAAGAGACGTGCATGCCTACTCCAACGCCTTGCTCGAGTGTCTCAATGAAATTATGCAATTATATGATGTTGAGGCTTGTTTGTATGACCATTGTAAGTTGAGATGAAATCCTTTGAGCTTCTCTCCATTGCAATCTCAATTTGGTGTTGGAACTCTATGATTTGGTTAATTGGAACTTTATGATGAAGGTGGATTACTTGGAATTGTAGCGGATAGGTTGTTTGTTTGGCATTTTGTGTGTGTGTGACTGAATTTTGCAATGAATGGGTGTTTTAGGAAGTGGTAGAGAGGAGTGCATGTAAATTTTTATTGTTGAGGTATTATGGGATGCATTAGAGTTGAGGAGTGGGGGGGATTGGAGTCAGGTTTTGAAATTCTGCATATTTGAGTTCTGAATTGTACAGTGGCTTGGAGTCCTATAGTCTACCTGCCTTTTGATCGCATCACCTTCATGTGTTCCACATATTCACAACATCATAAACCTTGGTCCTTTTACTTTGCACACAAACTCTATGCTCAAATTTCCAAAATTGTACCAGTCGATTGTCCCTACGACCTATTAAATTGCAACCCAAGCTCATAGAAATGTTGAATGTTGGGTGATTGCACGAAACACTTGTACTATTTGTTGCGTTTTGCAATAGTACTCGTGATTTTTTTTGGAGTACTTTAAAACTCAAAAATCAATTTTAAAAAAATTCAAAAAATATGACTAATGTATGCACCTTTAAGATGAAGGTAACCACCAAAGGAAATTCATTAAAAAATTCTCTAAGTAGGAGAACTAAAAAAGTACCAAATCGCTAGAAAATGCATACTTTGATGTTTTAATTAGTAGAAAATAGGAAAAAACTTAAATAAAAAAAATAAAAATTGGCCATTTGTAGCAACTTTATGAAGATGGTCATTCACCAAAAGAACCACCAAAAGAATTTTTTTCACGTTTTGAAATGCAAGTAGAAAGAGGCTCACTTTGTGAACTTCTACACCAAATAAAATTAAGTATTTTTAAAATTCCTGTGGACAATAGCTACAAGTCTACTAAAAGACCATCTCTACCAAATTTCAGCTCCAAATTCGTTTTTATGGGTACTAAATAGTACTAAGAACCCCCAAATTGGCATTTGTGACAAAATATCGGGGGCTATTATTAAATAGTAAAAAAAAAATTTAAAATTCCAAAAAATTATGCAAGGTGTATAATAGTTATAAGTACCTTGTCTATGAATTTGGAATCATTTGGAGTCAAAATGCAAAAGTTATGGCTAAAAAATTAATCAGCATGCAACATGTGACAGAAAATAGTACAAGTGTTTCGTGCAATCACCCTGTTTGAAATTTGCGTTTTGGAATCAACATCTTGAAGTTTGATTTTTGAAAGTAGCTTTTTATTTTAGAATAGTTGGTTTGAGAATAAATGTGAGTGGTGCACGTTCGCAACGCAAGAGATAAATGCTTCATCTTTGCTACTTCACTTTCAGATACGGTATGTGTTTCTTAGTAATGTTTGAGAAAGTATCATTAGATGGGATTCGGGGGGGCTGGAGGGCCGTTTCAGGCCCGTTCCCAGCTCCGTTCCCCCAGCCCCCATCGAACGCGGGTGTCAAAAATTTTTTTTTTCAAAAAATAAAAAAAAAATAAAAAAAAAATAAAAAAAAATTTAAAGTTCTTAAAATGAGAAACAAAGTTTAAATTTTTTTTTTATTTTTAAAAAAGACGTGGCAGTCGTTCTGCCAGGTCAGCAGTGCGTGGGAACGGCCTGTTTCGGCAGTTTCGACCAAATTCGGGGCTGGGAACTCACAGCCCTCCCCGGTAGGGAAAACCCATCTAATGTACATTTTTCTACAAACTAAGGTTTGGACAACATTATTCTGCAACTTGGTTCATGTGTCTTTAATTTGAAGTTGTTATAATAGAAAGTTTGCAAGATATTTACTATGGTCACAAGATACTTCAATTTCTTTGTATATACCTAAGCTTTAATAATGGACATCATCATATGCAAATTCAAGAAGTTTGAAAGTAATTGGCTCCTAGTAAAATGTATAAGTCTCAATTCCTTTCCAGATTGGCGTTTTGAGGGGACTATGCATATTATTTTAATACCTATTTTGTTTGAAATGTCCAAAGGAAGTATGAAATCTACATCATTCCGTACTGGACAAAGGTCAAGTGTTGTTTTTGCTTGCACATAGGTATATCCATAAACTCCATAGCAAGAATGCATTGAGTGTCGAACTCTCAATAAATCTGAGGGACACCGGACACGCTTTTGAAAAGCCAACTTATGAGACAATTTTTTGGAATTTTTTACTCTTTTCACGGTTGATTCTTCCACTAGAAGAAACCTGTGGGTTTTTTTTACGTCCAAAATTTGGACGTCCACTTTTTTGGGCATCAAACATAACATTAGGATGCTAGTTTTGGCATCCTAATGTTATGTTTGATGTCCAAAAAAGTGGACGTCCAAATTTTGGACGTAAAAAAAAACACAGGTTTCTTCTAGTGTTCATTGAGAAAGTCCAGTTACTACACGCCAAGACATAATATCACAAATTGCCTCAAATTGACAAGCAAGCTCATAGAAGATCAAGGGAAGCTCTGGTTCATTTTGTGACAGCATGTGAATAGCTAGTTTGTTCTAGTGATAGCAGAGAAATAACATAGTGGTTTTGAAATTGAATTCCAACATATTGAAGACTAGTAGACCAGTAGACACATATAAATATAATCTACGATTTACTTTTTGTGTCGATTTTGAACTCCTATATATATTTTAGTGGTTCACGGTGACTGAGATGTGCTCATTAGTGTTTTAGTGTAATTATGACCATTGAAACACTTCTCGTATTTTGTGTAATATGTATGATGCAATTTAAGGAAGTAAAAATCATTTCCCACCAATGATGGGCCACGTGTACAAAAGTCATTCTTGACTACCCTACTATTGCATTTGTATGTATATGGTTTTACACTATTACTATCACTTCAAAAAGGCAATAATTGCCTGTATACAATGATCTATCATTGCATCCTTTTATAATCCCAACCAACCATACCCAAATTTCAGTTTCAAAAAAACAAAATTCTATTTTTGGTGAATTATTTCATTTAAAATTCATGATTTTATATTATCATTGATTGAAATCATTAGTAATGAATTTCAAAAATTTGATTGCATAGATATGTAGGAAACATTTTTATGCACATCTTTTTTTTCTAACAAGCATCTCCAAAAAAGCTTCAAAATTCCATCTATAGAGGTTTCAATGTTGAGGTGACCTTATACAAATTTGATAAATTAGATATATCTTTGTTGTAAGTAGATTGTAAGTAGATTCTTCTATTTGTAGCTCACATAGTAACTATTGTTGTATATTTGAGCATGATGGTACAATCACTTCGTTAAAATCAAGTTACAATATAGAGATATCTATTTCTTCAAAGTTTGATTATATGACATTCTTCATTGAATTTTTCATTGATCATCTTTTTTTTACTTAGGGGGTGTTTTTTAATATGAAAGACGTGCATATGGATGTTCCCTACATATCTATGCAATCAAAATTTACCCCTAAGGACTAAGCTGTGTTTTTTGGCAACATAGCAATTTTGGGCAGCTCACCACAGATGGAGAATTTTTTATTTTTCTTTGAAATTTTCACAAAACATGTGCTCAAGGAGTAGCTTTTCAGTCCAACAATTTTCATAACTTTTTAACCGTGTAGTCAAAAGTTATGAAAATTGTTGGACTGAAAAGCTACTCCTCGAGCACATGTTTTATGAAAATTTCAAAGAAAAATAACAAATTCTCCATCCGTGGTGAGCTGCCCGAAATTCCTTTATTGCCAAAAAACACAGCTTGGTCTTTTAGGGGTTAAAAAACTCATCACCAACTGTATTCAATAAAATATCATGTAAAACCACAAAAATTGACTTTAAAAATTCATTAAAAATAGAATCTTGCTTTTTAAAACTGAAATTTGGTGTGCTTGATTGGTATTGAATGAAAACTGAGTAATTAGTATGCAAGACAAAAAAAGCCAATTTTATTCTATATTATGTACAAATCTTTGAGTGGCTCCAAAAGGTAGTATTGTATAATTTATTGTCATACGTCTTTAGTTGATTTGTTTTTTGGCTACAATTTCTCTATTATGGCTCTAATAAACTCAAAATTTCAAGTTAAGTCACTCATGACTATTACACACCTTGGCTAATTTTTTTCATTTTTCAAAAATGTTTTACTATCCCCATATGGTCTGTGATTGAATGTTATACATATCAATTTGGAGGGGGGGGGGGGGGGGGGGTAGGAATAGCTTTAGTCCAAAAAACAAATTTGGACTTGAAATTTGGAGAGCATGGTCTTCTAGTTGACTAATAGCTATTATATGAAGTAATTCTAAAAACAAATGTCTACAAAGTGAGCTCCTTTTTGCATGCATTTAGAAACATGGTAAAATTTATTTTGGAGGTTCTTTTGATAAATGGCCATCTTTATTGTATACTTACAAATGTTCTATTTTTTATTTTAAAATTTTAAAATTTTAAAATTTTCCTATCTTTGCAATTTAAAATGTCAAAATGCCTATTTTCTTGAAGTTTTGCACCTTTTTAGTTATCCAACTTAGTGAATTATTCTATAATTTATCTTCCTATATAGAGTACAATATTTTGAAAGGTGTTTGCATTGATCATTTCTAAAATTAATTTTTTTAAACTTAAATTATTTTAGAAAAAATCATAATTAATGTGAAAATGCAATAAAATCAACAAGTGTTTTTTAATTGCCTGGGCTACATTGTGGATACAAAATTGTCAAAAATTTCACATTTGGGGGCAAAGAGGAAAAAGTGAAAGATTTTTTTGTTTTCTTCTTTAAACCTCAACCATACAAAAGTGTGTAAGACTACTACATAAATGAGTGGAAAAAGTTTAATAATTTTTTACTACACATATTTCAAGATTATTGTATAGCGTTTGAAGTTAGAATAAAATTCATTTGCTTGACACTACCTAACAAGGTCAACAAATTGTGATTCCTTCTAGACTAAAGTTTTTTCTCTTAAAACCTTCAAAAATCACTAGAATTAAAACTTCACAGTTTGAACTTAAAGGAAAAAAAGACATACAAAAATCACAAATATTCAATCTATAATTGATTTTAGAAGGAATTTTTAATTTTTGGGTTCAAATATTACTGAAAAACATTGGTGTGTATACAAGTTGATCTAATCAAATGAATAGTTGCAATCTATGTATCATATTTTACAACTATTGTTTTAGAGTCATCATTAAATTATTATTCTAAGTTCCATTTTATAAGACACCTTGAATTTTTTTGAAATCTGGACTATCTTCTAGTCCTTTAGGGGTTCAATTAGTTTTTATACATTTTTGGGTATGAAGATAATTATTTTCCAAAAAATGTTTATTTATAGAAAATAGATCACATTGTCTTTTTAATTTTTTTTAATTCAAAACTATGATTGTTGTAGTCAAAAGTATTTAATTTTTAAGAAAAACAATACAAAGTGACTATTATTTGTTTAGTGTTAGAATATTATTATTTGAACAAATTTTAGATAATTCCATTATCTACTCTTTATTGTTCTTAAGAAATCAATAGAAATAAAAAATTTAGTCAATCACAAAATTCTCAAATGCTAAAAATTAAAAAATGTATTTTTGGTGAATTTTTTACGTTGAATCTTCAAAATTGATTTGAAGCAAATTTATGAAAAATTCCCAATTTGACTCTATAGATACTTTCTACTTTTAGTGCTTAACAATATCTCTTTTGATGCAAACTCCAAAAAAATTATGGAACATTAATTTATTTTATATTACATATACGTTCTTTTCTCAAAATCATGGGTTTTAATTTAGGAGTTAAATCCTAAATCACAACAACTTCGATTTAAATTCCACCAAAAATTCTAAAACAAGTTTCCAAAGCATAGAAAAAACATTGCATAGAAAAACCATTGCCAATTTGAAAGTATCAAAATTGATCAATCTATCATGAAAAGGCTACATTTAGCTTTATAGTGATAATGGAATTGGAAGGCCACTATCCAAAGTGTTTTAATTTGGGTGCCAAGTTTTATTTTTGAGAGATTTTCACACTAATTTTCAATGATATTTTATCTTGTAAAGAAATTTTGAAAGTTTTTGGATTGTTTTTGTTATTTAATGAGCAAATCTAGTTTAGCTATAAGAACCCTGTGTTTTATGTGACATTTTCATAATTTTAGGAGATGGATTTTAGTGGACATGTAATAAAACAACTTGTGTTTTCATATCAATAATAACATCATATAAAACATCTTAGATGTTACATTGAACATTATTATTGATATAAAAATATAAGTTGTTTTATTGGTTGTCTACTAAAATTTGTCTTTTAAAATCATGAAAACATCGCATAAAACATGAGATTCTTATAGTGTCTAAACTTCAAAAATGAGGATTGACCTTTCAAACAATAATATTCTCCAATATACTTGGGCAACTCCAATAATATTATTTTGTGAATGACCCCTCATTGTCTTGAGACTGTATCAAACTAAGCCCAAGATGTCCCTAAATGTCTTAGGGTTCAACCAGTCCTAGGTCAAGATGAATCCAAAACTTCTTAGGTTGTTTTGGGCTTTGTCTAAAATATTTCTAAAATATCTTGTCAAAACATGTGCTTGATGAATTTATTATGTACCGATCAACGCATGACTCAAAAAATACATGCTAAGGTATATGCATTTGAATCCTCCCTCAAAAATATGTGCATCTACCCTTCAAAGTTGACACTTCAAAATGTTACAAGTATTGTTTTCCTACAAGGCAAAAAGAAATTTATGCATACTCAACAAAATAAAATCAACTACACACATACGCTTTATGGTAGTTACAAAACCTAAAATTGTCTGAATAAAGGATTGAGCTTAGATCATGTGATTAAAAAATTGAAACTTTTGGGGGTTGGGGGATTTTGGGTTGTCAAAAGAGGTTTCTAGATTATTTTAGAATGCATTTTTCAAACAATGTACAAATTAATTATAAATTTTCAATGTATACAAAATGAATACATCTAAAATCGATCCTAGGCTCTCATAAATGAAGGTTATACATTTCAGGCAAGAATCTAGATTGGTGTACTACTAGAAAATTCAATTTACTTGTTGATTTAATCCCATTGATTTGGTTCACTTTTTTGTTGATTTGGATAGTAATTTGATAATGTGGACAAAAATCATTAGAAAAAAGAACCAAATCAATGCAACAAAATGAATTAAAAAATTGAATTTCCTAGTAGTGGTAGTTTTTGTAAACGCATAACAATTAAGTACAATTACCTCACCTTTTTAGGGACAATGAAACAACTAAAATTGTAAACCTATAAGAATGTTTACAATTATGAAATATTTAGTGACATAATTAATCCATAAAGGGCCTTGGATGTATCCGGGTCAAGTACTATTGTATTTCCTCTGTCCCAAATTGATTCTTTGGTTCCCCATCATTTCTTTTGTCCCCAAATGATCTTTCCGTTGCCCAAAAATGATCACTTTTGTTCTTGAAGATTTTGTGAACATGTAACAACTTCTTTAAAATACTTAGAAACGGGTTGAAATAACGTGATTTACAGCCATAATCTCAAACCTTTTCTCTAATCGGAAGATCATTAGGGATGGAGGGAGTACCTCTCATTACATCTGTTTTCTACATTAGATTTATTAAAAAAATTTAGGCCCAACAAGTATTTTTTCAAAACATCCAAATAGTCAAACAAACTATTGCAATTGTAAGCTCAATGTGTTTGAAATTACATGTCAAGCAAATCTTAACTTTGTGTATTTAAAAATAAAAAAATTCCAGTTCAGTAAGTTATGTGGAGTGTATAATTTGTTTGTTCTACTCCCCAAATGTAAAGAAAATGTTGAAAAAAGGGTTGAAAAATACATTGACAATCAATATTGAGTACAAATTTGAAATGTTCTCATCCAAACTACCATGCACCATAAGTATCAATTTATAAAGTCCAAAAGTAGATATACGGAAGTTGTAGAGTGCCACGTACAACACATTACCATGGAAGTTTGAAGGAAAAATTAGTTGTGGTTTCAAAGAAAATAAATTTTAAAGTTAGCCATGTTTAAACTTGGTTTTGTTTACCATGATTTGAAATTACTTTATCTTTTGTCAATGTTTTTTAGAACTCAAAAAAATCTTCTTGTACCTTGATATGTTGATATAAAACTTTTCAAATTGTTGTGTACAAAAATGAAGGAAATTGACATTTATAGAATTAAAAATAATTATTAATAATTTAACAAATATGCAAATGATGTTGGTTTTCACATTATTTGAATCTCAAAATTGAAAGTATAGGATTGCATTAGCTATTGTAGAGAGAGATTAGGTTGCAACGTGGACTAGTGTTCTATCTTAATGCCCTTGCCTGTCCCATACCTGTCTGAGTATCCACCCAATTATGTCACCGGAAAACCAAAGACAATAACGGAATTATTGATTAAGTGCCTAGCTTTGTTTCTCTTGACTGGCCGGATTAATCATTTTTCTTCTGTTGCATTGGTTTCTCTTGCTTGCTCGATTGTTTGTCCTCAACTATTTCAATTGCGTGCTTCTTCTCATTTATTCAATTTGCAATATAGATCTGACTCCCATTGACAATTACAATATATTGAATTATGGCAAAGCGCAAGTCTAGTTGCCGGATTCTCCACCACTGCTTAGCTTGTCTAAATACGGAAGAAACAAATCTCTTTCAATTTTGTTCAAGTTGATGATGTGTGATTTTATTGTGGACATGCACGTACTGATCACGCATTGTATTATTTTGTAGGCTGCACTTGCAATTAGATTCTCCCTCAAAAGAGGATTGCCTTAGAACAAACAACGATGAAGTGCCCCAAGAACATGACAATTGTGGCGATTGCATCCAAGGTTTCTCCTGCTTGCTTGATCCGCCACTCCACGTACACCTCCATCCTCTAATGTTTCATTGCACGTTTCTTCTCATGTATTTAGTTTGCAATATAGATCTAAATCCCATTGGCAATTGTAATCTATCAAATCATGGCAGAGCGCAAGGATTTCAATTTGGGCTATGAGACAGAGTATTACATAGGAGAATTTTTTCCTGAAATCAACAATGAAGTGTTCCAAGAACATGAAGAGGACTTCTTTGAGCTTGGATACATCCAACCGCCAAATTCCCCACCACCACTCAGCCCGTCCAGATTTGAGTATGGATGAAACAAACCTCTTTCAATTTTGTTCAATTTGATAACGGACATTTCTTTTGCGGACACGCATATATTGATCACAAGGTTGACAAATACCTATGTCCCAGGCAAATTCATGTCCAAAATCTGGACGTCCAAGTGTAGCAGACGTAGCATCAGACTGGATAAAAAAGCGGTCGGCAGAAGTTACCTTGCCGGACAGTCAGCTTATTGGTGGACAAACGGGCAAACAAGCGTATAAGTGGATAGTTGGACGGACTCCCACTATGCAAAACCAATCAACTGCTTTTGCCATTTCTAACTACAATTTTTAGAGTTTTGGAGCATGTAATAAGGGTCTTTAAAATACTTTTCCAACAATATATTACATGCCCCAAAATTTCAAAAATTGAAATTGAAAATTGCAAAAGATGTTGATTGCTATCGTATAGTGGATGTCCGCCTAATTGTCCACCCATCCACTCAGCCGTCCACTTGTCCGCCAGTCAAACGGGCAAACAAGTGAACAATTGGGCAAACACTTACTATGCATCTGCAATCAACTTCATTTGCCATTTTTGAATATAATTTTTGGAGTTTTGGGGTGTGTGATATACTAGTGAAAAAGTCTTAAAAATACCTTTCCAACGGTATATCACGCGCCTCACAACTCCAAAAATTGCAAAAAAATTGAATGCTACCACATAGTGGGTGTCCGTCCAACTATCTATCTGTCCACCCAATTATCCGCCCATCTACCCTCCCATCCGCCTTATTGACCTATTGTCTGCAAGGCAAGCCGACAAGGTCTGCTTTGGGGTCCAACGCAAACTTGGACGTCTCCTCCAGTGGACCGCAAACCACCTAGTGGTCTGCCCAACCATCGATTGTACATTGGGTTCATCTGCCTATTCGTCAAAGGCAACTTGTGTTTTAATTAATATTGTTATTTGTTTACTAACTTTGAAGTCTTCATGTGTTAAAACATTGGATTTAAAAAAGTAGAGATCCACTTTCAAAGACTACTACCCAACGCTACAAGCATTCAATATAGCATTACTATATAAAAAGGTAATTCAAGTTAATCTTCCACACATTTAAACCTACACTCAAAATCCTATATATTCTATACTTTAAACTTTTACATCAGTTATGAAGTTACCAAAATCATTAATGTGGTGTGCGAAATATGTCATTTGACCTTCAATTTCCTTTAATCCTTGAAATCCCAAGGCTTTTTTTTATAAAAATCCCACCCAAATTGCCAATTCTATAGAAATTAAGTTTTTTTTCCAGCATATATAACCTTAGGATCTTGTCATAGACTAGTGTAAAAATGTGTGGAAGAAATTTCACAAACTTTAACCATGTAGATTGCAAGATATTTGCATTTAAAGTGAAAGAGACAAGTTTTTTTCCACCTTGCTCAATTACATTTTTGGGGTTTGAACCTTCATAACTTATAATTTTTGCTCTAATAGTTTCAAATTTTTAATTTTATACAATAGAAAATTGAATTGAGAATTTAAAAAGAAAAAAAATCCAAAAAATCCACACTTAGTTTTCACTCATTAAAAAATTGTTAAGTAGAAGTAGGTTCAAGATTGAAGGAAAATCTAAATTGTTAATAAATCTAAGATGGAATTGAAATATAATAATTTCAATGGTGAGACTATTCTAGCAAAAGATCTTAACCTTGTGAAACTTTTATTATTGAAAAATTGTGAAAAATTGAAGTAAAAAGTGAATCCTACAAGTTGTTTTTTTCAAGAAGATGCTTTGATTGCCCAAAAAACAAGATTATCCTTAACTTTCACATAACAAATCCAAATGGAGTAATTCAAATCTTTCGGTACCGAAAAATATAATCTATACAAAAAAGAATTTACTTTAAGTTTTTTTGAAGATTTTTTTTGGACCGCCTAACTAGAAAAGGGGTTTTTTGTGCCATAATTTTTGCTCCTGGGCTCCAATTTAAATGAAAATTATATTTTTGGAAAGCTAATGTGCTTTTATATCTTCACAAAAATAATTCAGAAAATCTTGAGTCTTGACAAATATTGAGACCATAGGAGCCTGCCCAAAATCCATTTTGTCCTCCAAAAGGACAATGGGACTTTAAGGGTTAAAAAGATTCTTGTACATATGGTCAATGATGTTATAAGCCAAGTGAAAAATGCTACAAGCTTTGTTGTGATAATCATATTATGAATAATCCTAGCCAATGACCATGATTTTGTCAAAAGTGTGCCTTAATCATAGAGTTGTAAATAATTTAAAAAAAAATCGATCTAAGCTATTTCAAAGAAATGTTGGAAAGTTTCCTAGAGACACGTCCTTGAAAGCTTCCAAACCAAACTTGTCCCTCAATCTTCTTTGCTTGGGCTCTTTGTTAAAAGAAGTATTGAAATTCTTTTAACTACGTTTTTTTGGCAGACAAGCGATTTTCGACATCAGACTACAAATGGAATTTTTATTTTTTTGCTTTGAAATTTTCACACAACATATGCTTAAAGAGTAGCTTGAAGGACCAACAATTAACATAATTTTTGACTTCATGGTTAAAAAGTATTTGTATGATATGTAGTTTTCATTGCTCGATGAGCAGCCTAGACAACAAAAAAAATTCTTAAAAAATCATATTTTTAAGAAATAAAAATTTGAAATTGGTTCTCTAGATTTGTATATACGTAGAAAGCTTTGAATCATTCTTTTTTAATTAACAAGATGAAAGTTATGAAGAATTTTAGTTTGGGGTAGTTTGCAAGTAGTTATGGAATCTCTACTGTAAGACAAACTTTGAAGTCCTTTATTTTATTTAACTCAATTTTCAATATTTTTGAAAAAAAACAAAGCATTAAGTGTATACTTTTTGTTACAACATTACAACCATTGGGATTGGCATATTTCAATTCCTTAAATATATTGTTGACAATTTAGTATTTTGAATAATTTTCTACTTCTTTCTACTTATTATTTTTTTCCTATATATTGTATAGTTTCAAATGATCTGAAAATTTTCAAGGATGTAGCCTACTTGCCTTGAAGAATTAATCCAAATAAGCACCACCATTTTGGACACTTTTTCATGCGAATGTGACCTTGTGAAGTGCAGCTGCCTGATTTTTGCAGGGCCAAGAAAAGGGATTTTGTCACTTCAAATGCTAATATCTTGCAATCTAGTGGGCAAAAATTTCTGAAATTTTTTCCACACTTTCTCAAATCAGCGTACTACAAGATCCTATGATTACATGTATCTAAAAATGTTTTTTTTCAAAATTTTGATACTTGTCCTAGAAAGGGTAATTTTGAAGTGGTTTTGGTAAAACATAGTCCAAATCATTTAGGGGTTAAATGTCATCATGATTGTAGAATTAAAAAAACTCCTTGAAAATCTCTCAACAATTTTGATAATGATTTTTAACAATGATTCAATGATTTTTGCCTAATATGTACATCTATTCTTGAGAGCATATGGTTGATTTTGGATAAACCTAGTACTTATCATATCTTTGAAGATTTTTAGTATATTCATTCAAGTTTTTTTTAAGAAATGAATTTTAGAGAATTGAAATCCCATTTTGAAAGTCAACAAGATCCAATATAAATGTCCCTAGTTCAATAATAGGGGAAGTTATATTGTAAAGTCCTCCTTAAAATCGATGAAACTATTGACTTTGAGAATCTTTTGCTCCTTCAACACTTTGGTGAAGATTTCTTATTTGACTCAGAAGGCATGTAATCTTTTTGCAAAGTTTAGGAATATAATTCTTCACATTCCACATCTAATTGTAACTCCTACTAAAATGAACCATATTCAAATCCTTAGTCAATAATTTTTGGTGCTTTTACTTCCTTACCCTTATTCATTATTCATAAAAAGACAAGACCTATCACTGAGAGATTCTGCCAAAAATGATTGGATTCCTTAATGAATAGATGTACTGGCTTGAAAGTTTTGCATTGAGCACATTTAGTCCTCAACATCTTTATTAGATTAAGCCTTGTTGTGTCTGTTGTGTCATGTGTATAATTGAAAAGACATTTCCAAAAAAGGTGTTGTTTTCCACACTTTATTCCACATTTTTCTTGATTCTTCTTTTTGATACCATTTACAACACTAAATTGTCAAAAAAATGAGATGTCTTTAAACTCATAGCATTGACATTACTTTCAAAAAGTGTTAAAACTACTATTTTTGACATTCATGATAATAACATATCAATTTAAAAAAAAATCTTTTTTGGTGTTTAAAAGAAATTTGTCAATGAAAAATGTTGAAAGAATGTTGAAAAAAATTCCAAAAAATTTGTTTTAGTCATTTGAAAATTCCTAATGACTTGGATTTATTTTAGTTTTAAGGAAAAAATTTATTGAAATTTTTTATGAGATGTACAACATCCCAAAGGGAGATTAATAATACAATCAATCTATATCCATTGACATTTTTTCCTTTAACCCCTAAAGGCCCATTTGTCCCCTTAGGGGACAATTTGGGTCTGGGTAGGTTCCTATGACTTCAATTTGTAGAGAATTTTTTGGGATTTTTTGAGGTTGTGCGGTACTGCAAGAGCTTTGTGGATATATAATTTTTATTTCAAATGGTGCCTAGGAGAAAAAGTTATGCCAAAAATAGAGTTCAGCGGGCAACACAAAAAAATCACGAAAAGTCAAAATAAATTTCTTAAATATTTTTTCCAAAATCTATGTCTTTTTGTCTACATTTGAAGCTTTGGTTCATTCTATTTGGACTAATAATGAAAAAGTTATGGACAATCTTAGTTTTTTGGGCAATCTAAGCATCTTCTTGAAAAAAATAACTTCTAGGATTCATTTTTGAATGCAATTTTTACAATTTTCAGAAAAAAATTGTTAGACAAGGTTGAATTTGCTTGCTAGAACAATCTCACTGTTGGAATTATGGTATTTCAATTTTGTCTTAGAGCTATTAACGATTGAGTTATTCCTTCAATCTTGAATCTACTTCTACTTAACAATTTTTTAATGAGTAAAAATTTAGTGTTTTTTTCTTGAATTTTTTTTTTTAGATTCTCAACTGAAGTATTCAATATATAAAATTAGAAAATCAAAATCAGCAATACAAAAAATTTAAGTTAAATAGGTTCAAAGCCCAAAAATTTAGTCAAGCAAGGTGCAAAAAAACTTGTTTTCTTCACTTTGAATGCAAATATCTTGCAATCTATTTGGTCAAAGTTTCTGAAATTTCTTGCATACATTCTCATACTAGTCTAGTATAAGATCCTACGGTTATATATGCAAAAAACCCCAATTTTTATAGTTTTTTGCTCTTTGCAATAGAAGTGGCAATTTTGAGTGTGTTTTGATGGAGAAAAAGCCTCGGGGCTTTAGGGATTAAGTTAACAAAACAATCTTAATTTCACACATGGGACAAAATACTAAGAATTCTTCTATCAACCATTAGGTGTGGGATTCAAATTCCATGGCTTATGGATAATTTTTTGGGCAACTTCAATTGGGTAAGGAGATCAGAAACCTAGACAACCTCTCTAAATATGCATTATTTTGGGTTTGCCAATTTTTTTTATATTCATTTTGATGCTCTTTAATATGACATTTTTCAAATAAATGAGGTTTGATCTTTGCTTCAATTCCAAAATGTTGAAAAAAGGATAATAAAATAACACATATTTTTTTGTAGTGACATTCCACATAGACATAGATGGTTTAAGATCTTATGAATTTGACTTCGAAGGCCCTCCTATATGATGGAATTTGTGGAGCAAACTATTTTAAATAAGTCTTCACGTTTTAGGAAACTTGAACTGCCTCGAGGAGGTTAAGACCCTTACTCTGCCGGGTATGCCAAAATGACATACCCGTCCAAGACGGGGATCCACCCAACGTCGGACAAGGAGCACGGAGGAATGGGGCCCTATCAGCAGGAGCATCAGCAGCGAAAGACGTTCAAGTGCCATCGTCTCTCTCGGGGATTGATCTTCTCCATCCCGATCTCCTGTTGCTGCAAAATCTTCACCAGATCCAAGCGTCTTCTGCCCCTGCTCGGTCCGCCACCTTCACGTACGTCGCAGTTCTCTCGGGTTTGCTTCTTTCGCCCCCGCATTTCGTCACTTGTGATCTGAGATCCGTCACTGGCAAGCCAAAACCCTAGAGCCTCTATTCTTCCAATGTATCAGCTCTGATTTGCTTCCGAGGTCGTCTCTTTTTTTTTTCTTCCTCTTTTATACTGCTGCCTGGAGTTTTGTTCCGAAATTGGGACGGCCTTGTGTGATTTTGATCTGTGAGGGATGGGGTAGGGCTGTGTGGAAAGACATTCTCACCTCTTTACTCTGGCTGCTGGGAGTCTCAAAGACCGAGACATTTCGTCACTTGTGCTCTGAGATCCTCTCCTGGCACGCCAACCGGTCCCCGAACCCTAGATTCTCCGATTTCCGAATGTATCAGCTCCGATTTGCTTTCGAGGTCGTCTCCGGGGTTGTTTCTCTCTAATGCAGTGCTGCCTGGAACCTTTTTTCGAAATTGGGAAGACCTGATGTGATTTTGATGTTTGGGGGATGAGTTAGGGCTGCGAGGAAGGACCCGCTCTTCTCTTTACTCTGACTTCTTGGTGTCTCCAAAACTATGACTTAGACTGAATGTTTGACAAGTCGATGATAGTGTCACAAGTGTACTGGATATCCTAGAAGGTCTTATTATAGAGATCTAAGGGGAATTGGTTTGTATGGGGAGTGGAATGTCCACCCCTTCGTAAAACCCTTGAGGTTTCTGTTTAGAAAGGATCATTTTAGTTTAGTTGTGTGATTTTGCTTGATTTGCGGATTGTGAATTTTGATCCTGGGGTGACTTTTATTTATAGGGTACGAGTTAGAACTGCGAGGGAAGAATTGGGGAGTAGAATGCGGGGAGGACAGGGAGGCATCTGGTGCAGAGAAAACCTAATTTCCCCCCCCGGATGTGCTGTGTTGATGCAGACGCAGGTAGAAGGGACTCGGTTGCTTGTTGATGGGAAGGATTCATTTTAGTGGTTCGTGTATGTGATCGCGAGATAGGGCTTAAGAGAAGCTGTGCGGTTGGTTAAGGTGAGAGATGGACCTTGGAGATTTCGTGAGGCATTGTGATTTTGGATGTTACTTCCTATCAGAAGCATTGTTTTGGTGCAGAAATGTAGAATTTAGAATCAGGGGACTGTGACTGAGAAGGAATGTACGATCCAGATGATTTGACTTGTTTTTGTGTCGTATCAATTTTCAGCGGCTTCTGCGTTCATTACTGTTGAATCAAGCTCGCCACGATGGCAGACGTAGCGGAGGCAGAGCCCTCTTTGGCCGTTTCTGCCGCCAGTGAGCCCTCTCCTGTTGTTCAACGGTCGACGTCACATTTGGGGGATCAGAAACCTTCCCAAGAGGCCGCCCCAAAAGCAACGCAACGATCGTTTTCGTTCAACTTTGGTGGTTCCCCTAAATCTGCAGAAGAAGACACCGCAAAAACCGGTCCAGCATCTGGATTTTCTCAGTGGGCGAGAGGATTTCGATTGCCAACGTCACTAGGAACATCGTCTTCAGGACCATCATCAGATATTCCCAAAGCCTCACCATTTAGTATGCTTACAAGTGGATTTGGCAAGCGTGTGCCTGCTAAAGCACCTGCCGATTCCACAGGGGAGAGCCCGTCAACAGATGACTCGGTCACAGCTCTTTCAGCGGCTGCTGGGGTGCAAGAGGGTAATGCTTTTGATAACTTTACTAAGGGGTTTCTGGACTCATCCAGAAATGCTGTGCGGACCGTGCAGCTGAAGGCCAGACATCTGGTCTCTCAAAACAAGCGGAGGTATCAGGTACCGGCTTCTTTCTTCTCCAAGTCATACTGGCTTTCCCTTTATGACATGAATGATTGTCTTGAAAATCCTGTTAATTTGCCCTAATTACATTACTCTACTGTGGAAGAGTTTGAATATACCTTTTTCTGCAAGGGAGAGCACACTAATTGCGTCATTTTTAAGTATTTGGACATATGTAGGCAATATTTGGGCATTTTTGGGAGGTATGTATTGATGTGTAGAGTTGTTTGTGTACAAGAGCTTGTTTAGATAAAAAATTTACCTCTATGTACGCATTTTTAATGCCATTTCAGAGTGGGAGGTTGTAATCGAGTACTTCTCGATTTCCATTCGATGATCAGTGACCGTAGACATTCAGCCATGTCATTCTTACACCATTTGCTTATTTGCGCAATCAAGTGTATGAATAGATGGGTTACTGTCGGTAACAGCTGTCAGTATATGAGACAGGATCAGGTACCTAACAGTTGCAGTGTCCTTTACTTGCGTTGCATTTCTGGACCTGGCATCCGGAGTATCGGATTGGGATTGTTACAGGATTATCCTACTCTGTTTTTGCTCAATCTGAGGACTGAATAGTTCAAAATTGCTTTGAAGCCTGTCGTCATTCTCATCATGCGTACCTTTGGTTATTGATCAGGAAGGAGGATTCGATTTAGACATGGCATACATCACTGAAAACATTATCGCCATGGGTTTTCCTGCCGGGGATAAGAGTTCTGGCCTTCTGGGTTATGTTGAGGTATTGCCGCCGAGTGGGTTCTTCTGCGCTTCATATTTCTTGTTTGCTTAGGCGCTCCGTGCCATTTTGTCGCCCTTTGAACTTATCTTTAGAGTTAATTTGTCTTCTCTACAGGGGTTCTATCGCAATCACATGGAGGAGGTCTTGAAGTTTTTTGAGACTCACCATAAGGTATGCATGTCGGATTTTCAATCTATGTTGTGTACTTTCACTGGCTGGTATGTCTTCAACTACTTCAGCATCAAATTACTAATCTCATTTTGCTGTGCAGGGCAAGTACAAAGTATATAATCTTTGTTCTGAGCGGCTTTACGACGCTTCACTTTTCGGAGGAAAGGTTGGTCAATGAACCTCGTTGTAGTGCTTTCACCTCCACCACTGATAATCTGGCCAGATTTTCGTATGTTCACCTTCATTTTTCTGGTGTGCAGATTTAGGACTTGAAAGATCTAACTAATTCTTGCTAGATGACATAGATTACTGATACATTGGAAGTACTAAAACCATTTCATTGTGCTTTAGGTGGCCTGTTTCCCCTTTGATGATCACAATTGTCCTCCGCTACAATTAGTGGCAGCATTTTGTCAAAGTGCTTATTCATGGCTGAAAGGTGATCTTGAGAATGTGGTAGTTGTTCACTGCAAAGCCGGTATGGCTCGCACTGGCCTTATGATCACCTGCCTCCTTATGTATCTCAAGGTACTCTTCTAAACCTTCGGTGTATGTATCGTAAGAAGTCTCAGTCTTGTTTTGAAAAGCTGATTCTTTACAGACATATACTCGAATACATGATGTTTAATCATATGCTGATTGTCATAGATTTTTCCCAGTCCCTAGAACTACTCGGGTTGGATTGGGGATGGTTGACAATGCGCATTATTCTATCTTAGTCTCCATATACAGTAGTATCGAAGAAGTACAGAATACGTCGTGATTGCAGCCCCTTTTGGTTATAGTACTATTAATTTCTGTCTGGAGTGTTTTCGTTATTTGTGCAGAACCCTAAATCATACAGTGGATTTAGACGATGGGACGACATAGCGTGACCATTTTTAATCAGTTTAGTTTACCTTTATTGTAACATCAAACTGACTTTATGTGGTGCAGTTTTTCCCAACCGCAGAAGAGTCTATCAACTATTACAACCAGAAGCGTTGTGTGGATGGCAAGGGCCTTATCCTTCCAAGTCAGCTAGTAAGACTCTCGAATCTACTACCACTAGAACGCAAGCTCTTTTTCGTATATTTGCTAGTTCTAGCGGCAGCCTTCATCACAGTACGGGTTCTTTAGTATTTGTGGCCTCTACTTATGATCTTGCACCCGTTTTGGGGCAAGAAGGGACACATACATTTTATTAATATGTTTTGAGCTCATTTGCAGCGTTATGTGAAGTACTTCGAGCGTGTCCTCAAGGAGTTTCACGGAGAGACCCCGCAGGGCAGAAAGTAAGAGTTCTACGTCTCTTTTTAGCTTAACTACGATGTGCGTTTCAATCAATTACAAAAATCATGTGCTTGAAATCAACGTCTTAACTTTGAACTGCACTCGGTTCTTGTTGTTCACAGGTGCATTTTGAGGGGTATAAGGCTTCACAAATGTCCTTACTGGGTTCGGCCAGGCATCACCATCTCTGACCACAATGGTACTAACACCTTGTCTACCTTATATCTTTGTGCTTGTGTCACGAATATAAAGCACTTCAGGATTTCTTACAAACTCACGTGAAAAGAAATATCGACGTCAAGTTTCGTGACTTGTGTACATGGACGGAGTATAAATATATTCGTAGTAGCTGGAAGTTATTGTTTCCATAATTGAGAGGATTATAATTTGCGAGGCTGCTTTTTGAAAGCGTTTCCTGTTGTTCAGGTGTGCTCTTTTCAAGCAAGAAACATCCTCGAACAAAAGACCTTCTGGTTTGTTCCTGAACGAATTTATCCACATTGATTTTGCTAACAAGTTGGGGCTTCTTTGCCCTACTTCTGCTATGAGATCTATGCAGTTATAGCACTTCTAACATATGATGTTAATTATGTGCAGTCAGAAGACATATGGTTCAATGCTCCCAGAAAAGGTGTGCTTGTGTTCGCCCTTCCTGGAGAGCGGTGTGTGGCAGATATTAACGGGGACTTCAAAATTCAGTTTAGTGATCGACATGGAGACTTTTACTGGTACGCCCATCCACCTATCTTTTCATTTCTGCATTTTACCAGATGTTGTTGGGAAGCCTCTTATAAGTACCAATTTTGTATAAAGAAGTCAGATTTTTAGTGAAGGTGGATACCGTATGGTAGTATGGCTGTGCCTGTGCCTGTTATTATGGAACTATGAAAATTTATCTGACGTGGACTTCCAATTTCCAAGAGTGGAATTATGCAGAATCGGTGTTTCTTTTCCTTGACAATTGGAGCTTATGTGTAATATGCAGCTGGTTGAACACAAATATGATGGAGACTAGGCAGATAATGGAGACTTCCGATCTTGATGGCTTTGAGAAGGTGCAAGCGTGCAATCTTTTATCTTTTTATTTATTTTATTGAGTCTGATTTGTGTGTAGGAATTAAGTCGTGTGCTTGTACCCACTGAAATCTTTGTGGTGGTAATGCAGAGACGACTTCCATCGCCAGGTCTCCAAGTTGAAGTTGTCATTTTAGACCATGATGCACCCATTCCAAAGAAGAAAACAGCGGAAGGAACAGCATCTCAGTCTGCAACTACTACAAAAGAACCGTCAACTCCTGTGCCCCAAGAGAGTGCTAGCACAGAAGAAGGAAGCAGGTTGTCTCAACCTGCAGATCCACCAACTGACAGAAATGTTGATCAATCGAAAGGTAAAGATTCTGACTATGGTGTAGATTGCATTGAGCTTCTTTATATTATTTGCTTGTTTTGTTACCATGTTGACTGAATCAGGCGCAATTTTTAGGCGAAGTCCGAAACCAACACTGCTTCTCTTGGGTGGTCACCTTTGTTAGTCGCTGTACATCTATCTGCAGATTTTAAATCTCAACCGACTACTGAGGGGTTATTTATCTGCTTTGATTGTATGTTTACTGAGGATTCAGTAACTTGTGAAAATATTACTCTGAATTGATTACTACAGTAAATATTTGCATATTTTTGCAGGTAGTGCACCATCTGCCGATAATTCTAGTGTGCAAGGGGAATCCACGGTCGTTCCTCCTGTGGAGTCCAGTGCTGGTGTTCAACAGGCGGGAGATTCCTTAAAGGATGCCAATGTTGGTGATGCTAAGAAAGTGGAAGCACCTCAAGTTGAAGGTAATACAACAAACGGGAAAGCTTCTGCAGTGCTCTCCAGGCACGACGAGAGTCCAAGAAGTGGAGCAATGGCTCCAAGTGATTTCAAGGCGATTGCTGCAGCCAGTGCTGCAGATGCGTCCGTCTTCACCTTTGGTGATGATGATGACTACGATAGTGAGGAAGAGCTTCAGTAATTGTTTGAATCTCTCACCTTTGGCTAATATTATGGAATATCTGACTTTAGCATATCAAGAAGTGGTTGAAGCCAGTTCATGCGTCGGCAATGTGAACTTTGAAGAGAACCTCAAAGTGACTCAATGATGGGACGTTGTCTGCACAAATAATGGCTTTTCGGACTGGGAAGACCTCGGTTGTTGGTGGACTGGTATTTCACTTGAGGTGGTTTGCAAACGTGAAGATGTATTGAACCCCGGCAAGTTAGGTCCAGTGATCTTCAACAGCTCTTAGTCTTCAAGGATGTGCAGTGACCTATGTATAGGCAGGGAGAGGCATGTTGGTACTGTACTGTACAGATGGATGTTTAGAAGGTAGGCAGATCTGATCTTTCTATGGCTGATTTGTGCTTTATGTAAGTTAAGTTAGTCTTATTGCCAGATTTGCATGGTGGCGACAGTTGTTGAGTTGTTTTATCGTTCACAAGCACTTACAAGTTTACTGCATTCTTCCACATGTAAGTGCAGATTACCTCGTGCTTCCGTCAAGCAACTGTATATATTTACCCTCCATGCGGTGTGTCTTATGAGAGTCTGAACGTGGGGTGTTTGCGTGATGTAGGATCACTCAGACTTGACATTTAAAAGTGGTATTTGCAAGGATCTTGGGAATGAATTTGAGTACTCTTGTGAACTAGAGACACTTTACTAACACTTCTCCTAATGTAAGTTTGAACATATCTTAATTCATTTACATTTTCATATGTTTACAACTTGATGTGTGAAAGTTATCTGATTAGATGCGTTTTCAACATGTATTTTGACCTTCTATAAACATGTGCAGTTCAACGTTACTGTGTATTCAACAGACATACGTAGCTACAGAGGTTCATGAGAAGGTTAGAAGGTTAACCCAAAAACAATGTGGAGGCTATTTTTTAGTTGATGAAAGACAGAATCTCTTCATGTAGGATAGAAATGCACCTATTCATCTTCCAAATTTTGTGGGAAAAGGGAATGTCTTCTATAGTATGACTTCCAATGAGTTCTTTTGCATTTTTTTAAGCCAGCAATTTACACGGTACCCAAATAGATGATTTCCATAGTAACCAGCTCATTGTTTAAGGGTTAACGAGTGGGACTAGTTGGCACTTTACTTATCAGACAAGAATTATTTTTATTTGCTCCTTTGGTTGAAAACAAATCTCCAATTTCAACCAACTTCAATGTGTTTTTAGTTGCTTTTGCATAAGCTTTTGCAGAACATGACAAGGTCCATTGGGCAACAAACAAGATCCATTTTTTACGACAAAGATCACGCTTTGCCTCCATATATACATCAGACTTCATACAACTAGCTTATGACATCTATTGGGATGACTTCATACAACTAGCTTATGACATCTATTGGGATAAAGCAGTACATACCATTCAATTTCTTTGGGATTGTAGAATGGTGTCAAAGATTTATTATTGTCATTATTTGATCTACAAACACTCAATGAAGCAATAAATTAAGTTATAAAATGTGACAATCACTTACTTCAATGACGTCAAGATCAATGTTCTTGGACTTCTTTAAAACCATATATTTCTCAAAAAGATACGTCAACAACTACATTAAGTTTACAATCATGCCTAGAAGACATGTAAGTTGATGCGGTACGATTCAAGCTACTAACTACACAAGAGAAGAAATGTTGTCTTGATTAAATTTGTGTCTATATATTATAGAGAATCTGGTCACAAGGTCTTCAATTGCCACAAAAAATAACAATGACACTCTTTCAAATCAAAGAGCACAACTTTATCAAAAAACAAAGATGCCTAACTATAGTAGAAAATATAAGGTTGAAGTCTTTCACACTACAAAACAACTTAGGTCCTCATCTCTCTACTCAATCTTCTTGTTGCTTTACTATATTTCTAGTCACTGAACCTAAAAAACTTCAGATGTCTACATTATTAGATTCTGGGGCTTTAGCTTGTTTTCTAGATGAAAAATTCGTAAGACTTTATAAAAAAAAATTTAGTTAAAAAACCAACCCCTATATATGTAGAAATTATAGATGATTGCCCCTTGTCTTCTAGAAATGTTACTCCTAAAACTACACTACTAGAAATTTTGTTTGATGGACACAATAGTTTAGTTGCATTCAATATTATCAAGATCCCTTCCAATCCAATTATTTTAGGAATTTCTTGGCTTAAAAAATACAATCAGTCAATAGATTAGAAATTACAAAAATTATTGTTTTCAATAGAAACTCCTTTTGACAAAACCTACTGGAGAACCTATCAAAAACCTATTATAAAATCCTCAACCATCAAACCTTTATTTATTGGAGCTAGAACTTTTATGAGAGTTGCAAAACATGGTACTTCTTTTGTTATCTATACAACATCAACACGTGAGTAAGGCACTTTTTCAACAAACATTCCGAAGCAATACAAAAACTTTCAAGACGTGTTAAAAAAAAATGATGACATCTTATTGGAACATTGTCCGTACAATTGCGCCATTGATCTTCAAGATGAAACCCAACCACCATTTGATTCAATCTACAACTTATTGTAAACGAACTTTCTGCATTGAAAGATTATATCAAAGAAAAACTTATCAAGAATTCCATTCAACACTCCAAATCTCCAATAGGAGTAAATGTGTGTTGATTATTGTGGATTAAACAAGTTGACAATTAAAAAAATGCTATTCATTGCTATTGCTATTTGAACTTCTCAATCAACTTGGACAAGCCAAGGTCTATACCAAAATTGATCTCCGTGGAACATACAACTTATTACATATAAAAGAAGGAGATAAATGGAAGACTACATTGAAAAAAAGTATGGACATTCTGAATATAATGTCATGTCATTTGGACTTACAAACAATCTATCTACTTTTCAACATTTGATGAATGATGTCTTTCGTGAGTTCCTGGATAAGTTTGTTGTATGTTGTATCTATTCTAAGAATGTTCAAAAACATGAAAAACATAAAAAACTTGTTTTACAAAAAATATGCAATGCTAAATTGTATGCCAAACTAGAGAAGTGCATATTTCACCAACCACAAGTGAAATTTTGGGATATATCATTTCTGACAAAAGCTTGTTAATGGACCTAAGGAAGATTCAACCTATCATGGATTGGTCAACTTCTCAAACAATACATGATGTACAATATTTTCTTAGGTTTCCTAATTTCTATTGTATTTCATAAAAAATTATACTCAAATAGCTACTTTGCTAACTCAATTGATGAGCAAAAATAAGTTGAAATAGAGAGTTGAGGTAGAAAAAACTTTCCTACATCTAAAAATCACTTTTACTACAGTTTCAATTTTGATTAATCTAAACTTTTTTAAAACATTCTATATGGAGACTGATGCTTCAGACTTTTAATTAGGAGTAATTTTATCACAAATGTAAGACAAAGAAAGACTTCATCCAATAGCATTTTATTTAAGAAAATTTTCAATTGTCGAGATTAATTATGAGATCCATAATAAAAAACTTTTAGCTATTGTAGACTCATTTCAAAAATTGCAACATTTATTCGAAAGCGCTTCTCATCAGGTAACTATATACACAGATCATAAAAATCTTGAATATTTCATATCTGCTTGTGTTTTAAATCATTGTCAAGCTTGTTGGAACATTTCATTATCTCGTTTCGACTTCATCAGCATTATCACCTTGAAAAACAACAAAGATTGTCACATGCTTTATCTTGGAGATCATATCTAACACCAAGAGGAGGAGAAGCAACATACGACCAACAACAAACAACTCTATGAAAACCTGAGCAATATCAATTTTGTGCAATGACTATGGCAATGCTTGGTGACTCATCATTTCTTGACCAAGTTATGACAACATCAACTCTAGATCCTGTAGTTTTCAACATCAAACATTGCTTACATAATGACCACGACAAATTTAAGTTTTTAGATGATCTCTTGTATTTTGAAGAAAGTTTATACATTCTAAAAAGTTCTTTAAACTCGTCATAATTTTCCAATTGCTAGACATTTTGGATTTAACAAGACGCTAGAATTCATATCTCGAGATTTTTGGTGGCCTCAAATGTGGAAGGCTGTTAAAGATTTTGTACTCTTTTGTGACATTTTTTTTTCAAGATTCAAGAATCCACAACATCAACCATATAGACTTCTACAACCATTATCTATCCCTCAATAACTTTGGTCTTTGATTTCTATGGATTTCATCACTAACTTACCACCATTAAGTTCTTTTGATACTACCTATGTTATTATGGACTGACTAGCAAAGATGGCGCATTTTATTCCTTACAATAAGACAATCATTGGAGAAAGTATAGCATGACTTTTTTTAGACAACATTTATCGATGTCATGGATTATTAGAAGATATCATTTCAGACCGCAATTTGTTTCCAAATGTTGACAATCTCTCTTTAAGATTTTGAAGGTAGATATCAAACTATCTCCTATTTTTGTCTTCAAAATGATGGTCAAATTGAGCACATTAATAAAGTATTGGAACAATATTTAAGTTGCAATATTAGTTATCAACAAGTCAATTGGACCTTGTATTTAACGTTGGTTGAATTTGCATATAACTAACACCATCTACGCCTCAATTCGTCAAACATCAATTTTTTCTGTTAATAATGAATATTATCCAAAGTTTGATGTATTGAATATTCCAAAGGTAGACAATTTGACAACCAAAGACTTGGCAACACAGTTATTAAACTAAGCTCCAAGAAATCATGAAGCTCTGGTTAGAAGATTCTCAAGATTGTTATGAGGCTTATGCAGATGTACTTAGAAAAAAATCACCTTCATTTCATATCAGTGAAAAAGTTAAATTACTTCAACACAACATTAAGACTACTCGACCATATAGTAAATTAGATTATCGTCAACTAAAACTATTTTCCATTCAGCGACATGTCAATTCAGTTGCTTATTGATTGAAACTTCCAATATCTATGAAGGTACATCTAGTCTTCCACATTTCTCTTCATGAACCATATAAGGAATCAAATATATCGTGCAAAATGCAACCGTTGTTGCCTTCTGTTGAAATCGTTAATTATGAAGAATATGAGGTGGAAAAAATATTAGATTCACGGCATAGACAAGCACTACAACAAAACCAGTGTTTTATGACTGCAAAATATGACTGCAATGAGTCGTAAAATCAAAAAATATGACTGGTCGCAGAAATTACTGTAGATGACTGCAATATGACTGACATGAGTCATTACCGATGAGTTGCTTCGGACATCAGTCATATTGGCAGTCATATTTTTTTGGGGGTATAATTATCTATAATTAGTCGTATTTTGCCAACAAGGCATATATTTTGACTATCTTTGAGGGCTTGACTCTTTATTGAGTTGCCTGGGCAAACAAAAATAAATCCTACGTGGCATGTGACTCCACGTAGTCAATTTTTTTGGATGACGTGGAATATGACTGCGGTCAGTCATATTTTGGCTAACGTGGAATATGACTACGGTGAGTCATATTTTGGCTCATGTGGCATATGACTGCGGTGAGTCATATTTTGGCTAATGTGGCATATGACTTTGTACAGTCATATTTTTTGTAGATGTGAAATATGACTCTTGTTAGTCATATTTTTTGTAGATGTGGAATATGACTCTTGTGAGTCATGTTTTATTAATGTGAAATATGACTCTTATGAGTCATATTTTGGTTGATGTGGTACTTCATGTGGATGTCATTGGTAGTTTATGACTAATTGCAGTCATATTTTGGAAAATACAAAGTCATATATTGGAAAAGACTCCATGTAGTTAAAAATGAATACGTATGATTTTAAAGATATACAAGAGATAATCATATTGGAAAGAAAGAATGTAAGAAGGAAAGCAACTTTCATCATTAACATTTATTAATCACCAATACAAAACATATATACTACAATGAATCATTCACAAAATTCAAAAAGGCCTATATTCCTTACAATAATGTGAAGGTGGCTCTATTGGATTGCAAGTAGCCTCCATTGACTTTATTTCAACTTTTGGTGCCTGCATAAACAATTAAAGAAATGGGAGGTTAATTTTTAGTGAATGAAAAACAAAGCTCAACCTTCAAAGGCTTACAACAACACAAAATATGTAGCTAAAGTTTAGGGTAGGAAAAATAAGAATGATCATGGAGAAAACAAGAATAAGAAATAGACAAGTACTTAGAGATAACAATAAGCAAGAGTTAAGATGCAACAAGAAACAAGAAGCAACAACTAAGACACAATAGGAAACAAGAAGCAACAACTAGGATACAACAAGAAACAAGAAACAACAACTAAGATACAACAAGAAACAAGAAGCAACAACTAAGACACAACAAGAAACAAGAGTTAACATCCAACAAAAAGAAACAAGAAGTAAGAACTAAAAAACAACAAGAAGAAACAAAAAAAAGAACTAAGAAAAAGATAAGAGTTAAAATGGTAGAGAAAGAATGAGTTTAGATGCAATAACAAAAAACAAGAAGCATGATTAGAACTAAGAAGCAACAAGAAAGAAGAGATAAAATGCAACAAAAAACAACAACTAAGAAACAATAACAAGTATGAGCTAAGAGACAATAAAAGGCAAGGAAGAAGGGCCAAAAGAAGTGGCGGCTAGGGTTTCAAGATCCTAAAAAGTGGCGGCTAGGGTTTCAAAACCCTAAAAAAGTGGCGGCTAGGGTTTCAAAACCCTAAAAAGTGACGACTAGGATTTCAAAACCCTAAAAAAAGTGGCGGCTAGGATCTCAAAACCCTAAAAAAGTGGTGACTAGGTTTCAAAATCCTAAAAAATAGGTGAGTAGGATTTCAAAATCTTAAACAATGGTTTTTCTAATTTTTTTTTGAATTGCCCGTATTTTTCTCGGGTTGCCCAAAACAAAAAAATGTCACTACTATAGAAATATGACTAACAATATGACTCAACGTTCCCCAAACATGTTCCCTACGTTCCCTATGAAGTACTTTGGTGTTCCTAATAGTCGTATAGTGTATATTTATAAAGTAGAAGGCCCAAAAATGACTAACAGTCATATTTTTCCTCAATGTGTTGGCCTTCAAGAATATGACTGCAACTAGTCGTCAGTCATCCTCAGTCATATTTTTGCAGTCATAAAATACCCGTTTTCTTGTAGTTAAGGCACATTGAAATATTTTATATTTGGCTGGGATATGATGTCAATGAATGCACATGGGAACCAACAATGAATGTGATCAATGCACTTCAGAAAGTACAAGAATTTCATCAACTTTATCATCATAAATCAAAACCTAAATCTAAGGTTCCTCTTGGAACTTGTCGCTAGAGATGGAGGTGATGTCAGGGACATATAGTAAAATGAAGTTTTTGGAAAAACTTCCTTGATTAAAAATAGAGCTTCCTAAAGTAAAAGTATAACTTTTTAGGTAGTAGAATATAAGGATATCAAAACTAAGGAGATCCTGACAACACATCTCTTAAAATCTAGTTTCTTCTTTATATATTCTTGCTTCTTGTTTTTAATATATTTCTTGCTCTTGCTCTTGTTTATGATGTTTGTAATACTAAATCCCCTGCTTCCCAACTCTATTTAGAATCATAGTTAGTGCGTTTTTTATGCATGATTTTTCATCATTTGGTTACAATTAAAAGAAGTTGACCATTTCTTGTAAAGGAAATTTTCATTTTTTTCCAATCAAATAGCCTAAGTAGCTCTTTTTCCAAATAGCCAAATTTCACCTAGGTATCACATAGTTTTGATATCGATATCACCCAAGTATCACCCAAGTATTGAAGAAATAGCTTCCAGAATGATAAGAAAATCACGGAGTCGCAGACAGAATGCACTCTTGACGGAGAACACGACGCCCGAAAGTCCTCGCATGGTGACCTTCCCATTTTAGCTTTCATGGCGACATCACCGCCATCTCACGATCCCCGCAAGGTCTACAACCCATTCCAGTACAGAAAATCTCATCACTTCCATCCCTAAATCAATGTTCAAATCACTCAATGATTTAGTTATGTCTGTCGTCTTCACGCCCCGATTTTCCCCATTTTCCAGTTTTCAGTTTCCATTCCATTCTCTTCACGTTGGATTCATCTCTTTATGTCCATCTCACAGCTCCAGAATCATGGGTTTCAGGGATTCAATCCGTAGTCGTCGAGTCTGCTGCAACAGAGAGAGCTTGCGAAATTATGGTATGAGACGTTCAGTTGCGAGATACGGAATTCCAAGGTGATTGTTCTTGTTGCTCTGTAGCGTGGGTGAAGTTTCAAGGGATTCAGGGAATTCAGGGGATTCGGGTTTCGTTACCTTACTGTTCGTGTGTTTTAGGGTTAGCATACGGTCGTGCATTGGTTTTGGTTTGAGTGTTGAGGTGTGGAGGAATATTGGCGGATCAACGTAGATCTGTTTCCCGTCATAAAGGTCTGCCACTGGTTTCGTCAAGAGCATCAACATGCGTTTCTGCTATAGTTGACCCAACAGAAAGCAAAGCAAAAGAAGCTGTAATTCCCATTCCCATTACAGATGGACAAATCTTTTAGGAAACAGAAATTCTTGAGGGGTGCGTCATGATTGGTTTAGGGGGTGCTGAAGTTCTGCGGTTGTTGGGTTTGATTGGGGAAGTGAGTTTGGGAAGTTAGGGTTTCGGACTGAGGAGAGCTGTGGAGATTGAGAGGTGCGGAAGTCAGAGTCCGCAGATCAACGCAAGTTCTGAATAGCGTGTGCTGACGCATTTAGGGTTTATACAATTTGGATAGTTTTGAGGATAAGTTGGATAGTTTTGGGGAAGGGTCTGTAAGTTAGGGTTTCGGATTGCGTAGCGCTTGAGGATCATGGACTCATCGGAAGATCGCGTGGAGTTCGGGGATCAATCCGACGAGAAAGTGGAACGCTCCGATCCAGAGCTCCATGCGGTTGCATTTGAATGTCCATCCGATTGTGACGATGACAGTATTGTCATTCTCCGCCCGTGGTTCATGCGCCCCTGGCTATGGAGGCAGCTCCCCGACGAGATTCTGGAGCTAGTCATCGCCCGTCTCCCAGTCGCCCAAATCGACTCTCTCCGCTCCCTTTCCAAATCCTGGCGCTTCAACATGACCCCCCACTCGCACTTCAAGCGCCTCTGCGCTGAAGCTCGCCCCAAGCTCTTCGCCCTGATGCGCGCCGACCCCCAACGCAGCAAGATCCGCTTCAAGCTCTTCGATAGCCGCTCCTTCACCTGGCACAACTGCGAGTACACTCTCAGTAAGGACTATCGTCACTCACTCTGCGTCTCCGACAACGGACTAGTTTGCTTCGTCCCCGGTAGTTCACAACTTCCCATTCTAGTCTGCAACCCCTTAACTAACGACTGGAGAACACTTCCTTTACCATCTCTCATTCGCCACAAGCCTCGCATGATCCAACTTCTTGTTGGAGCCCGAAGCTACAGGTTAACCCTCGTTGGCGCTCTTGGTCCGGAGCTTCTGGGAGCCGAAGTGTATGATTCAAATCTCCAGAAATGGGAAATCCTAAACCAAGGGATTATCACTGGCTATGTCGATTACCGAATGCAATTCGATGTACATAACCCCTCGCGTGGTGAGAGTTTAGGGGTTTACGATTGCAGGAAGAAGTTGCTTACTGGACTGGATTGCTGTGAAGGGATTGCGAGGTTGCAATTCTCGGCTTCGGTGAAGGAGAAAGTGTTTGTGTTGGAGCCTGTTGGGCATGAGATCGTGGAGTTGCAAGGGGTGGAGTACAGAGAGTCACGGAGAGTTATTAAAATTCCGAAGCAAACGAGGCGAGGCTCAAGATTAGATTTGAACTATGGTGTGCATACGGCGATTCATGCTTGTAATGGATTGGTGTTGGTTACGGAAGGGGCAGGGTTTGCGAGTAAGCTTCCGGAGAAGGAATGGAGAGTGGGATATAGGCATCGGTTCTATCTGTTTGACATGGGGAGAGGCTCCTGGTGGACGCTGCCGAGCTTGGAGAAAGAGTATGATGTGTTTGCGTATAATGCAAGAGACGTTTCGGAAGCGTTGATGTGTAAGCTGAATTGGTGGGCTCGCCCTTAGCAGGTGTTTGTGACGACTCTTTCTCTCTCTCTGTAATTCATGTGAATTCGCAGAAATCATGCTTCTGGGAGAAGTCATGTAAGATTCTTAGAAGTTACGCAACTTGGGTTTGCTTATGCATTGAGGACGATGAAGCTTTTGCGAAAAGGGGAGATATTACAAGGAGCTCAAAAAATTCCAAGTGAGTAACTTGACCTTCTGTGCATGCCAACCTTACATGCTCTGCATGTGGATTGAGATTGAGGAGCGATCTATGTTTGCATATGAATTTCGGATGGAGCATGATTGGAAGCTGAAATTAGCAATTAGTAACCTTTTGTTTGAGATACAAATCTCAAGATCTTCGTGTTTATGGCCTTTTTCCGTGTTCAAATACCGCACCCTCAGTTTGAGTGACATTTCAGATGCCAGTACGTTATTGTCGTTACCCATAACCAGTTCGTCATCACTTTGAGTCCCAGGTTTTACGTTACGTATACCAGTAACTGCTCAGGGTCACCACCCCTTGAGATGTACATCTGTGGTTCATTCTCGCTGTAAAACATCACTGGGTGTGTCCTGAGCAGCACTCCACCTAGAATCTGGTAGTTGTCAAGTGGAACATTTAATGTGCGACTCAACTTCCAATTCACCCTTTGTATCAAGCTTGAAGCGAAAGTGTGACAGCGGTAACTTAGATTTACGTTTGCAACATCTTCTCCTTCACATTAAATTTTTTTTGGCTACCATACTCCATCTTCGAGCGTTTACACCCTAACGTTTCCTTCAGCTCAGTCCAAGCTCTGGCTTTAGACTCACGGTATGGTCCAGTTGGTTCAAATGGAGGGTTTATTGTTCTTCTATTTCATGCCCTCTTCATCGATTCTGATGTGTAGTCCAATTGTCTGTTCCAGGTTGTGTTGTATATGGTGGTATGGGTGTTATAGCCGCAAGAGCATTGGCAATTCAGAGAATTCGACTATTTGGATCTCACACTGCTATCTGTTCTAGACGTCAACTGGGTCCTGGACTTCAAGCTGTGCCAGCATTGGCCCGTAGCAAGAGCAACATCCACAGGAGATTCGTCTCTGCAAGATTGAACTCAGCGAACTCCTGGAAATCATTCAACATCTGCAGAGCTATGGACTCCTCTGTCAGCACCAACGGCCCCATTGTAACAAGAGCAGGCATGAAACCCGACTTTGGATCGCCTCGTGCAAATCCAAACCTCGTTAGCGTCAAGGAGTTGGCATCCGGTGTGTCTCGGGACTTCAAGTCAGCTGCATCAACATCCGATTCATCAGCGCATCAAGCAGAAGAGGAGTCTTGGTATAATGATGATGATAATAATTAGCATAATAATTATGGAATGCAAGATGAGTAGGTGTGGGTATGTCATTTGAAGCTCTTTCTCGTCGTCAGCTGTTATCTGATTGTTCCTGAAGTACTTGTCAATCGATGGCGCTGCAGGCCAAAAGAGAAAGAGAAAAAGAGCTCTCAAAGGCTGGGGGTGTTCGCATTCGGAGCTGGCATTTTCTCGACTTTGTAAGTCCATCTCATTGCAAATTTATAATTGACCATGATTTAAATCTCTTTTTTTTGACTCTGAGCAAGGGAAGAGACTTAGCAATGGTTTGAAAATGAAGAAAGTGATTGTGTCCGATGAAAATGAGCCGTATAAAAGGCAATAGTAGCATATTGGGGCCCATCATGCCTAAGAATGAAAATGAATTTCTTATACCTCGTAGAATTGTAACCAAATTGTAGGCATAGTGGCGCTCTTAGATCGTCGATTAGGGTTTTCGAAATTTTCAATCAGTAAGAAAGATATGTGACAGTTCGACATTTTTCAATTTCATTTTGTATATTTGATTACGAATGCTTAAACTAATGAAATAGAGGCAGCACATGGCTAATTCTAGTGCGAGAATAGCATACATTTTTAATATCAAGGCTTGTGAAAATTGCTAAGGTTTGCAAACAAAGTGTTGTAGTAGAGACTTGCTATCATCCACTTGATTAGGAGATTGTGATGTACCTGCTCAAGCACATAGCATGAACGTATGCACAATTCATGTTACTCGCGTTTTCAGCGTTTGTTTCTTCTTGGGTGCAGACTGACCTACATTATCAAGCTTTGCGGTGGTGGATATACCCCCTACGTGAAACAAGCTGAAAGTATGTTTCAATCGTATCCATCTTTTTTGACGTGTATTCTCAATATAAGATTCTGGAATGATTCTGCATCTCTTTAAGATGCTGTCTAAACGTTTTTGATATATTATAATTTCACTACTAACCTTCTTATCCAGTGTCTAGGGTACAAAATTGATTACAAATGGAGGGGTATCTGAGAATGGATGTGTGTCTGGCATTGCAGTGGAAGCAAAGAAAACCAACAAACCTCAGTGATGTCTAGTGATGTACAGTTTGAACATATCTTTCGAACCTGCTTACCAAAGTGAAGCTCAAACTAATGACTTTTCCTGATTGATGTGATGGCAGAGGATATTGACAAAGTAGCCGATTTCGTTGAGGCGGGCGCGAGGCTGGTTGTCAAAGTGGCAGATGATATTGAAGAAATGGCGCATGTGGCTGCCCTGTCTGCCCAAGAAGCGGAAGATCTGGCGCTCAAGGTGGAGGCCAAGACCAAAATGGTGAAGGAAACACTGGATGCCATTGCGGATGTGCTCGAAGGTGACAAAAAGCTGTCAACGGTGCTGACTGATTATGCCAACATGAAGAGAGAGACCCCGGAAACCACGAAAGGATCTGGAAGTTCCAACATTTAGATATTCTTCATTATTTATGGGGTGGGTGGGGTGGCTGAGTCCACAAACTCCCTGCAATTATTCTCCATTCTTTTCTGTGCATGTATTTGTGCCAAAACGATATTATTGTAGATCAAGGATTTGTCATCTTCCCATTGAAGATACCTCCTTGTGTGTATCAATGTGACTGATTCATGCAAAAACTATTTCTGGTAATAAGAGGCTTATATGCCATTTCTATTTGCCTTTCAAGGATACTTGATTGAGAAATGTTTGTGAGCAATCTCTTTGAAAATCTTGATGAGTGCGTAGGAAGCTTTATTGACACCCCTCATTATTTATAACCTTGAAAGGATGTTGCAAACCTAAGTGATTTGATGGATAGAAACAAAGAATGCACCTATTGGCTCAATAATCAGAGTATTTTGGTGACTATGGGGTCATGGGGGTTGTGTTTTAGGGTTAAAGGATGTTGGTCTATGACCATGGTAGTCACTCAAAAATGATTTGGTTCTTGGACCAATGGGTGCATTCTTCATTTCTACAATGTTTTGGGAAGTCATCTATAAGACGCTTTTTGGCCTATTTGTCCTTATAGGGTTTAAGATTCCTTAGGGATTCACTTTGCGTATACATTGTTTAAAGTCCTAGAAAATTCTCGTTATATAATGAAATATGACTTTGCATTTGCACCCATTGTATACTATAGTGAGTGAAAATTAAAAAAAAATAGGACCTTAGATATTCCATGCACAATCATGAACAATGGTGCATGCAAGTAATATGATGAGAGGTGATGTCCAATAACTTTCATGTGTTGCGGAGATCATTAGTTGCAAATCTGACTATAGAGTCCACAAACATGCGAATGATGTTTTTTGTGTTTAAAGAACAATATCTTTCACATGACAATGAGATTAATTTATTTACACCTCTCCCTCTTTATTGAATTTATCTTTAAGAAAAAATTAATTATTTTTCCAATTCATATCAAAGAAGTACATCCAATTGCTTAAAGTAACAAATATAGGTGTCAACAATTTAATCCCTAAATGCCCAACCAACTACATATGGTCAATTTGAAATTTCTAGCTCATTTTGGTGTGGGTAGTTAAATTCCTTTTACTATTCTAAAATTCTTTATAGGCGGTTTTAAAGATTATTTTTAAAAGCTTCCAATGAAAAAGGTAAATATGTAATTTTTGAGAGGTCATCAAATGCATATATGTACCATTGGTGAAGAGTAAAGCTTGCCAATTTTACTTCATTTTATGGCTTTGAGCAAAGTTTGTCAATTTCACTTGATTTAAGATCTAAAAAATTGTAAGTATCCATTTGCTTTGAAAATGGTCCCATAGAAGAAAGTGAAGTATTTTCATGATTTTCATTGTTGAAAATTTAAACATGAAAGTGTTGATTTGGAGTTCTTTGTGATTCCTACTTATAATATAAAAAAATTACATTTCAACAATTGTAAAGTAGATGGTGTAATGAGTTTGATAGCTCTTCATCTAAAATTAAGTTTTTTGGAAGTGCATTTTAGTGTGCTAACACTATTTTGAGTTGTTCATGTCGCCTCCAATCCTCCCAAACTCTTATATGCAATTTTCTCAAACATCGTAGGGAAGCACAACAAACTAAAAAGAAGATAATTTCTCTTATTATAATCTCACAACTCCTATGCAATTTCACACTCAAAATTAGAACATACACTAAATAAGCAACATCTATATGATTAGATTTTGAAAAAAACACTATTTGCTTCATTGGAGATAACTGTAACCCATCTTCTTTTTTCATAGGAAAAACACACTTTAAAAGGCTTGGGCATCTTTATGGGTTAACAATTCCACGAGGGTCCCCAAGTGTGAACTGAAGTAGATTTGGATGCAGTTTCAAGGGATCCAGCACTTCAGGATGCTTTTTTGTTGCCTCTTTCCTTTTCCATTAAACATTATTGTGAGATCCTCGCGGTAACTTCCTCAATGTACTCTGCAAAACTATGAGTTGCAACTGTAGGAAATAGATTCAATGTAGAAGACAAGTTCAAGTTCGTAAATATGGTATTAAGCAGTATTCTCTTTTAGTATCCTCTTATTGAGGGGAGCCTTCTGCCCCTACTAATAATGTCATGACCTCAATCATCTTGTAAATCTAAGATGGCTGCTCACTCCACTAAACAAAGTAGGATGGAGCTAGAATCTCCTTGAATTAAGCCCCAGGAGCATCTAAACCAGCCGATTAGAAAATCTCTCGCAAGTGCAGCAGAATTCTGTATCAAAAATCTTCAATTCAGGGAAAGCTCAATGACTACGGGGCTGTTACCTTTCAGAACCTCAAACTCTACGGCATGTTCACCAAGTTCCCCCAAGTCTACAAAAGCCTTGTAACGCCCAAGATAACCCCGGAAGGGGAATTGCCCAGACTCATCAGTTCTTCCTTGAAGTCGGGTAGTCCACTCCTCCCTCAAAGAAATGAGACGCTTACCAGCGGCATTGACACGGTTGTCAGAATCGATAAGATGACCGTTCTCTCTGGACAACGCTCCTTCACGGAAACCCCAGAGCATGATCCCCTCCACATTAGGATGAGCGAAGGACTCTCGCAGCATAACCTTGAAAAGGAACAAAATATCATACGAATGTTATTATTAAGTTGGGTGTAGCAACAACCCAGTATGAAAAAATATAAATACAGTCGATAAAAGCACATTCAAGCCTATGTGCATTGTAACTTCACCCTGCGCGCCCGAGTGGCCAGAAATATACGAGCTGCTTGCATATCTATAGGTAACAAAAATGTACCAATAAACAGAGGACATCATACCCTACAATATTGAACGATAGAAACATGTTTGTAAATTACTATTATCAACTACTAGTTTCCAAAGGGGACTTTCTATTCTATTCTGGGGCACGTAGGGGCGAATATAAGAGATTCAAGCACATCCCATCACCTAACCCCTGAAGACAAATCCTTCGAGTACGACAACAAAAAATACGAAACAATCAGAACCTTGATTACTTAGTCACCTAATATTTGTGCTCTTAACAACAAAAAGATATCAATAGAAAGCAATGCAGCGAGGCTATGAGGTGTAAATTGTACCTCAAGGTCGTCTGCTCGGATATGCTCATTAGCTGCCGCAACGTCGATTTCAGTCATCCATATTGGTAGGCCCAACTTGCTCAATTTGTCCAAGGAATTTCGAATGATAGGACCAATTGGGGTGTCCACGTGACCCTGTACCCCAATTGCTCCAACGGGTGCACCTTCTTTCAGGAGCCACTCTATATGCTTAACGTATTTGTCGGGAGAGGAGTTTCCATCTACCCCATCTTCAACATGATAATCATTCACAAAGAGAATTGCCTCATGGTCGTACTGGTGAGTTAATTTGTACATATAGGGCAATATGTCTGGACTCAACCTATTTTGATAAAAGCAACCATGAAGCATCTCATTATTTACATCATAGTGTTGAAACTTTCCCTTGTAACGATTCAGGACATCAACTGCTCGAGTGTGCAAAGCGTCTCTCAATTCTGAAGACGTGAGCTTCTTGAGCCAATCCTGGCAGTTGTTCTCGTCTTCCCAGAAGATGCAATGGCCTCGCATAGGTATGTGGTGTTGTGAGCAGAAATTCACCATCTCATCTGCGTCGTTGTAATTGAACTGCCCACACATTATCATCGTGAGCACAAGTAACTTAGAAGTGACATGAGAATGTTGAGAAAGCACCTGGAAATTCAACGTCCAACATGCTTGTGATGGTAATTACTAAGCACGAAACCA
Source organism: Antitrichia curtipendula (assembly GCA_951230915.1). Lineage (NCBI taxonomy): Eukaryota > Viridiplantae > Streptophyta > Bryopsida > Hypnales > Leucodontaceae > Antitrichia > Antitrichia curtipendula. The sequence continues at coordinate 38,581,526 of OX579635.1, forward strand.
TCAGTGACATCATGCCAAACAGACCCGACACCATGAATTTCCTATCAACCGCATCAGCTAGAGAATACACAAAATTATGAGCAGCGAGATAACAAGTGCACAACGCACAACAAGACTGTCTAACTAATCGTAAATCATAGCCAATAAAAGGTAAAAGGAATGAAGGCAAATTTTAAGACAAATTTGTTCAACATTAAATATGAGACTTGAGCTATAATGATAGTGGCAATACTGGAAGTAGACATCATGCGCTGGGAAACAGCGCCATACACTATATGTAACAAAAGGAAAACTACTCACAGTGTCACGGTGGGGCTCAGTCCAACTCCACTTAAGTTCATTCTCAAAAACTGCCCAGTTAAAGTTTTGTAGGAAAAACTGCGTGTAGCTTCTGTTGTCCAGACTCCAACGGTTGATGCAAGAACCAAGTGGGAAATTCCTACTCGTCTGCTCAATCCTCACACAAATGCCAGGTGGAAAAGGCAAGCTGCTTCGTCTGTGTAGTTTAAGAATTACATCTCGCTTCCGGACCTGCAGAGTCCACGTCCATGAGAATTTGTACATGTCAGAAACATATCACTGCCACAGAGAACAACGAACAATAAGCAACATCCAGAGTAGAACACTATACTGATGCTGGCGTCATCCTAACGATGCTGGCGTACCTTGTCAGCTTGAGCCTTCAAGATTGAAATTCGAGCACTTCTGTCGACAGCAAATATTTGCAATCCTGCCACCAAATTTGAACATCAACCCACATATCTCCTAAGCCTATACGTAAGAGAATGCAGTCTAGACATTAGTGGCCAATCATTGGCAAGAGTTGCTTCTTTGACAAGTAAGCAAAGCTGAAAATGTATTTTTGGAATGCTACTTGGAAACAAAGATCACAGAATTTAAGAAGTCGAAGTTAAGGCTTCACTATTCGAGAGGGACACTTGAGAAGGTCCTTACCAGCAAGCATAAGATCTACACCAGGTTCTGGTCCTTGGACATGGACCATTACATAATTCGGCTTATTCTCCAGTCGGAATGACCCCATTATCTCTTTCCACGAATTTTGATCAACTTCCACTTCTCCTCCAGTCACCCATTTTCCATCTAAACTCAGCGCAACATTTACTTTTTGTCCAGTCTTACCATGGCATTTCGCAACGCACACCCAAGCAGAGACTTGATAGACCACAAAGAGCTCTAATTTGTCGGTGATGGTTTGGGCAGGACCTTCCCACCACTGTGTCCGGTTGGAAGCAACAAGACAATTTCCACTCAAACAAGGAGAGCATGGTAGAGACATAGCAACAGCTGGCGGGACGCAAGTCGGAGCCCCGGAGGCAATGAAAAGCCGTGCAGAGCCCTGCCCGAACCAATGTTTTACACCATGTTGAAAGTTGTGGTTTTCCACTATATTCACACCGTATTTTGGATTCTGCCGTAAAGTCCATGTTCGCCAGTGTTAGCTAATACGCACAAAGTCAGCAATCATATCTTCTAAGAACTACTAAACCCTGATCGCAGGGGTGTCCACAGGAGTTCCAAGACGGACCAGCCAAATATGGTTGCAATTTGTCTCTGACAAATTTCTAAAAACATTCACGAAGTGAAAGTACTGGAAGACAAGCATTCGAAAAATCAAAGCTTGTGAAAATCAAATTTATTTGTTAACACATTTCGAAGAATATTAGCATGTCTACGTACCTAATTTGAGGTCAAACTATTCACAATGTAGTGAGTGCATTCAATGTGTATTAGCATTCTAAATATGCAAAAGTGCTCCTGTATCAAAAAAAGCTTATCAGACGGAGATGCCGATGCTTTCAATGACACAAACTCGGTATAAACTTATGAAATACTAACCGGAATGAAGGGGCGTCTGGTTGGCTCTGGTTTCGCAGCAGGTTGGATAAAGAAACTGTCTACCAGAATATCTGTTCCTGGTGGCGGACCTTCTAAGTAAACAGAAACTTTAGCTGGTAACTTCTGCAATATCAGACTCCCCTCCAAATGCTTCCACTCTGTCGCGTTTGCTTCTAAGCTGCACCAATAGTCATATACAACTCTTTCACTGAAAAGAATCAGAAGGATGACGACGCACATGCCCACACTCAACAATTATGGGGGCATGATTTACAGTTCTTACAACTAGAGATAATTAATACCAGCTGGAATTTAGGCGTATAAAAGATTTCCGAAAGCTTCTTGAGTCTTACTTTGCTGACTGGAAAATGAAAATGAAACACAACAACTGCAAATCCCAAATGGTACTAGAACCCACCCTGATGATGAATGTTTGCTAAACCACCAACCTTCCCATAGTGATGTAACGCTCGGTACTGTCACCTTCTAGGAGGTACAGAGTGGCCTTCACAATTGCCTTCGAACAAGGTCCAGAAATGCGAACGGTAGCCACAACGTCATACACAGTCTCCAGATCTATCCGATCCGTGATTGTCTGCTCAATACCGGACCAGGTGTTTGTACGTTGAGTTGCCATTGCGAAACACTTTCCCTCCAACGGAAGAACTTCTGGATTCTCTAAACAATAACACACGAACCCTCTGCACCCTCTGAGTTTCCAGTTCTTTAACCCATGAGTAAAGGTTGCATTGTGTACGATGCTTTCAAAAACTTGGACTCCTGTACCGCAAGCTTCTGTCTTCTAATAAAAAGTAAAAAGTAGAGACGCCAATTTAGTATCTAATCAGTTCATGGTGCACATCTAGAAACAAGGGGAAATTGGATATGAACACTTTGAAAAAAGATTTGGAGACCCGCATTTTCTAAGCAAAGATCATCACATCTAAACTTCTACAGTGAGCTGCAGGGCTCAACCCAAGAAGGAAAGCGACAAAAGAGGAGTAGATATGCTTAGAACTTGAAAGCCATTGTCAAGAGTACTTGCCAGTTTCTTGAGAGGAGAACCCTGACACCCCGGAGGGATAGCATGCTTGATAATAACTGTAGATACCAGCAAATCTACACCATGAGGAGGCCCCTCTAAATAGAAGACTGCTTTTTGATGGTGTGCGTCCAGGTGAAGCTTGCCTTCAAGCATAACCCACTCTGTGCTTGATGCCTTCACCCTAGCAGCTTGTCAACAATACATCAGGAATAAATCAGTTCATCACTCACAAAGGTGTGATCATAAAGTACAGGAATAAAATGCTAATACTCACCCAATTTCATCAGATAGGAGTGCTTTCGATTCATGCATAAAGAAGGAACAAGTACCCAAACAGTCATGCCAGCATTCGGATAAAACAGAAAATGGGACTGTAGTCAAAGTCAGAAATAAGCACTTTCGAGACAGAAGAAGATGCATACCTTCCAACAGATAAGTAGCGTGTGTTGGAGCCTTTATACTCAAGTCGAACTGTGGCCAACACATTGGCTCCTTCATGAGGCATCCCAGCAGTCCGGACTATTGCTAACACAAGATAGGTTTCATCAGGCTGCACTAGGGCAGTGATGTCTTGCTCGATCCCCTGCCATCCCTCTGCCCTGTCCAAAGCTAAAGCAAAAGGTTTTCCCCTTGGTCCCATAATGCCCTTCCATCCATGTAAACCCGAATGGATGACTTTGCAGCAGATCCCTGACCATCCCTGGATTCCAGTGTTGAAAGTTGGGTTGACAAGGACATTCCCCTCCATGTCCACCTCCTTAGGTTCTTTAAAAGAAAACTCCTGCAATGTATGGTGGCATAATCCTGGTATGTCAATCAGAAGTATCCTTCACTTGGGGATAACAGTCGACCAGAAAAACGAAAACTTCTTGATATATACCTTGAAGAAACTGACTGCCCATCGCAAGATGAAACAAAATAAAACCTAGGTACTGTGAATGGCATTGAGTTAGCTGGACTCACAGGTTCCGGTTTTGATGGTGAGATAGAGAAAGAGCTAGCAAGTATATCTATCCCCACGGGGGGGCCTTCCAAGTACACTAAAGCTTTGACAGGTGCCACGCTCACTTCCATCTTGCCTTTTAACAACGCCCATTGTCGTTTCGACACTGGCCCGCTGCATTCAGAAAATTTACTACATAAGACATGCTGGTTATCTTCACGTGACAGTATCACTAGAGAATATTGAGAAGCACATGGTGAGAACAAGAAATGCACCAAGATTAACCGAAAACGAAGAACCAAGGAGTTCACATCATGCAGCTAGCAGAAAAAACCACAAACTCACCTGCTACAATCATCCTACTTAATTGTATCAGATTCAATGGCACCAATTTACTTCAAAACAACTCTAATAAACCCTTCACAAAATCACTTTCCTTCAACTTCTTCAGGGTATTGTGAACAATTCACTCTGCAAGGTACAAAAGCGCAGACGCACCTGGCAAGTGTAGAGTAAGTGATCTGGCCCCCTACATTCTCAAGCTTTACTGTAGCCCGCACATCGGCTAGCTCTATATGACCAGAAATGGAAACGCAAGCTTCGACTTTGTACTCCACACCTGCCTAGATGGAGAGTGAGCAGCGTAATAAGTGACGAGATTAATCGCATCCAATCCATCTCAACAATTGAAATTCCATCCTCCATACAGCACGAGGTATCAGATAGTGACGTATTATCAGGAAGCGCAGCAGTGGATGCAAAACATATATATGCATCCTTAAGTTAGATTTCAGTGCTTGGTGTAAGATTCTAACCTTCAATCGACCAGTGATATCTTGTGCAATACCCTGCCACAATTGTGTACGATTTTGTGCAATGCAATAAAATTGATGTCCACTCGGCGGGCCTCCGCATTGAGGGAGAACATCGCTAATTGACATCGAGCAGCACAGGGGTTGCCAGCCATGGTCTGAGCCCCATATGAATGAAGGGTTGACAATCAAATTTTTCGTCCCAGCCATGACGGCTACTGTTGCCACTATAATTGAAGCAGCTGGAATACTGAACACTGCTGAGAATTATCCACAAAAAATTCTAAAAAAAATTGAGAACTTTGACAGTCGAAACCCCTACATCAGATTTTCCCCGTAATGATTGTAGCTTTGGCAGTGCAGAATTGAGGAAGCTCCCGATACCAATTGCACCTTCCCTCCTCAAAATTGATTGGAAAGAGAACTCAATTGAACTTTATCTATACCAGCAAAGGTAAATGCAACATGTACGTACAGCTCCGCACAAACATCAGGTGGATCGACTCAATAACGAATGCAATACCTAGTGTGGAAGAATCAACCAAAGCAAGTCGCGCGATACTGAGGATCAAAATGCACAATGCGCAAACACCACCTCTTCGCTCAACAAATGATCATCAAGTCATGAAATCGAATAAAATTTATATTTTCCAAATTTCCCGCACGAATCATAATAATAGCACCACCGCAACTTTTAAACAACAATCCGCCACATCGAAGCCAATTAGGTCACGATTCTACAAATCTACTTGCAAAGGTCCTTGGCTAAAATTGCGATCGCTAAAATTGGGATCGAAGGATCACTATTTACTCCACAATCCTTAGCAAGTATTCCAAAATTCAGCAGCAAGATCGGCAGTCTTCAAATCATTCCCTTTGGTGGAGCTATTCTCAATCACACCTGAACTCTGCGCACGTATAAGTTCTTATCATCAGAAACACCGAAATTCCCTTCACCTCTCAACACACTTTGTGTCAGACACACAGTTTTCCTCAGCAACACACAAAACGAGAGAGTTCTAACTGATCATTCAAGGCAGAGTCTATAATTCAATCAGCTCGATCACGGATAGACAATCCGAGCAAGAAATAACTATCGATCGATCATCGGGCTCTCATCATAATTATCCCTTCAATTCCAAAGCTCCTTACACAATCAGCTGCGCCCGACCAGAAAAAAATATCGCTCGATAAGAAAATTTCCACGACTGCAGATCTACGAAATTGGAAAGAGCCATACCTGGCAACGACTGAGCCTCTCACGACTCACATGCATGAACAATTCTCAAGGCAGGTGATGGAAGGTTCATCATTGCGAGGATCAAGAAAGCATGACCTAAATTTATTACAAGGGGAAGCACAGCCGTCTGACAGTCCGACTCGAGGTGCGAGACGACCCTATCCCGCGAGACCCTGATGATACCCTCTTATACCCTCTTACACCTAGAAATCCGCCGTGATTCAGTTCGTGTCCCAAGTTTAGACACGTGAAATGAGGTACCTCCACCCACTTGCCTTTGAATAAGCAATTGAACATTGTTCCTATTATTAAATTATCTATGTCTTTGTTAAATTGGGTTGCTAGTCAAAAGAATGTCTACAAATGTTTTTAATGCATTTTTTGGACACCGTAGAAATAAATTATGAATTTTCAAAGTATTGAAAATGCAATCCTAAACATTCATAAATAGAAGGTATACAATTTAGGAAAGAGCTTTAGGGTTTGGTTTTAGAATGGGATTACAATTATGTGCATATACCTTTTATTGAAGGTGGGATAAACCCAATTATGCAATCATGACCTAAGTCAAGAACTTGAAATAAGCTCTTGCATACAATTTGAAGATTGTTGAGTCAAATGTAAAGTGTAACTATCTACAACTATTTAACTAAACATATGTGCATAGATAGAGTGAAAATTATAATTAGATGTTTCTTTCACTTGCAAACAAATGAAAATCACAATTTTTTTTTAAATAAAAAAAAAATAAGATAATTTTTGCAATGTTGTGACTTTTCAAAGTCAAGACTTGATGAAACCTTTAATTTCCATGAAGTTGCATTCTTTTTAATTGTCTTAAAGATTATTCAAAATAGTCACCCTATTAAAGAGTTGTATTGCATCCATATAAAGTTAAAGACATTCCATATTGACATTTTATGTTCATACTAGTAACCCTTCAAAATCCCTAGCATGATAGAATTGGAAGAATAAATAATTAATGAAACTGAATTTTTAATACTGAAAAAAGTATTTAGGCCTATTTTTAAATTTTCAAATCTACGAAATATCAAATATTCACATATTCACAAAAGCACAAAATTCACAATACAATTTTGTAGGAAATTCTATATTCTTTTTATTACAATGATGCTATGCTACAAATTCCATGGATTTTGGACAATTTTCAAATAATTGATCATTAAAGTTTCTTCTTACAAAATCTTAACTCCTAAAGGCCAATTGTCCCCTCGAGGGACAAAATGGAATTTGGGCAAGTTACTGCGACTTCAATTTTTATTGAAACTTTTTGAAATTTTCTCATAATAAAGAAAAGCTTATTAGCTTTGTAGGAATATAATTTTTATTTCAATTGATGCTTGGGAGCAAAAGTTATGCCATCCTAAATATAATTTTCAAGTCACCGGGTAAAAAAATAAATCCACAAAAACTTGAAATTAAATTAAATTTTTTTTTTCCTTATAGATCATATTTTTGTCTACATGTGAAGCTTTGATTCATTCTATTTGGATTGGTGATGTGAAAGTTATGAACAATCTTGTTTTGAGGGCAATCTAAGCATCTTCTTGAAAAATTAACTTATAGGATTCATTTCTAAATGCAATTTTCACAATTTTTCAAATAAAATTATTTGACATGGTTAAATTTGTTTGCTAGAGAAATCTCACCGTTGGAATTATTGTGTTTCAATTCCATCTTAGAGCTATTAACAATTTATTTTTTCTTTCAATTTTAGAACTACTTCTACTTAACAATTTTTTAAAAGAATGAAAATCAAGTGTGTGTGTTTTTTAACTTTTTCCCTAGACTTTCAACTCAATTCTTCATCACATTAAATTTTTAATTCAATGTCTATAGTGCCATTTTTTTTAAATGGCGGTCAAATTCATCTAAATTTGCAAGCTAGTGTTTAAAAACAATTTTGTTTCCAACTTTGAATGCTAATATTTCTCAATCTGTATAATCAAACTTTATGAAATTTTTATCACATGATTACAATAAATTATAGTATAAGATAATACAATTAGATTCTAAATTTTTTTTTGTTTTTGTTTTCATTGGTGAACGCAACAGAAATGGCAGATTTGAGTGGGTTTTTTATCAAAAAAATGGCCTTGAAGCTTTAGGTTTAGGGTTTAGGGTTTAGGGTTAAACCAACTTTTCAATTTTAAAAAACAAACAAATGGGAATCCATTGCCCCAAAAAATAGAAGAAAAACATCCAAGTCCCCCAAAGGCTTAGAGAACAAGTTTAGAAGGAAATTTAAGACCAAACTTCAAACAATGAGGCACTATGTGAAACCCTAAAAGTTTGCACATCATGAAGTAAATGTACTTTGGTCAACCTTAACCCCTAAAGGACCAAACACCGTTTTTTGACAACATAGCGATTTTGGGCAGCTCACTATGACTGGAATTTTTCTTTTTTTTCTTTGAAATTTTCACATAAGATGTGCCCGAGGAGTAGCTTTAAGGCTCAACAATTTTCGTAAATTTTGACTACATGGTTAAAAAGTTATTGCATGATATGTCATTTTCATTGTTCGGCGGGCAGTTGGGGCAGCAAAAAAAACTTCTTTAAAAATCACTTTTAAAAAAAACTAAAATTTGAAATTGGTTTTTTAGATTTATGTGTACGTGGGAGGCTTTGAATCATTCCATTCCGATCAATGAGTCAAAAGTTATGAGGATTCTCAGTTTGAGGGTAGTTATGGAATCTCTACTCTAAAATAAACTTTGAAGTCCTTTATTTAACTCGATTTTCAATATTTTTGAAAAAAAATAAAAACATTGGGTGTAGATTGTTTATTACAACATTACAATTGTTGGGATTGGCATTTTTCAATTTCATAAATAAATTCTTGACAATTTAGTGCTTTGAATCATTCTCTACCTCTTCCTACTTACTATTTTTTTCCTATATGTTGTACAATTCCAAATGATCTGAAATTTTTCAAGCATGTAGCCAACTTGCCTTGAAGAATAAATCCAAAGAGTAACCATCATTTTGGACATTTTTTCATACAAATGTGACCTTGTGGAGGGCAGCTGCCCGTTTTTTCGCAGGGACAAAAAAAGGATTTTTGTCAATTCAAACGCTATTATCTTGCAATCCACTTGGTGAAAAATTCTGAAATTTTTTCCACATCTTCTTAAACAAGTTTACTACAAGATCCTATGGCTACAAGTGTCCAAAATTTTTTTTTTTCTAAAATTTGGCACTAGTATTAGAAATGGCAGTTCTGGAGCGTTTTTGGTGAAAACATAGTCAAAAACCTTTAGGGGTTAATTGTCACCTTCAAAATAACCACTTTTTATATTTGATTTAAACTCAAAAATGAAGTTTGAGAAGACCAGTTTTAGCTTATTTTTTTAATTTTAAAAAAATTTGAAATTTGAAAGTATTATTACAATTGCGAGCTCCCTCTCACATAAAATTGCATGTTTTTAATTTTTTTTTTCTTAAAAATGGTTTAAAATTTTTAATTTAAAAAATCATGTTTCTCATAATAACATTCATTTACAGTTGAAACCCCAGATTATTATAATATATATATTAAAATTGATATAATTCTATTTAAAAATTTTATTTAAAAAAATCACAGTGATTTTATCTTTACATCAATTATTCTAAGAAAAATCTACATCAATAGAAAATACATTCTTTCACAAGTAGAAAATCTATTTTTTTAATATACCAATTGTATAAAAGGATAAAATTAAGTTTCTTCTTGTATTTGATTTCAAGGTCATTGGCAAGGATGTTTGGGGGTAAAATTTAAAATAATTTGTACACCAATCTAAATTTCTACTTGTACTTCTTGAAAAAAATTCAGTTTCACCGGATTATTTTGCAAGATTTACTAATTTATGTTCACTTTTTGTTACAAAATTATAACAATGACAATTCTTTTTAAACTAATCAGATTTTTTACAGTCATAGATAATTCAGAATATTAGGGTCTACAAATTTGCTAAATAATTACAATATCAATGTTAGTAGCAAATAAGGTAATTATCTACACCCTAGAGCAAACTTTCTTTTCAAACAAAAATTCTAGACATAATTTGAGAAAAATATTATATCACGACGTTAGTAATGAAAGCAAAAGCGAATCCAATTGTTTTGAGAATTTTTAGAGTTTGTGTTTATATACTATGATTTTCAAAGTTGAGTTTGTAAAAACATCTATTACTGACACACTGGACTATCAATCAAACATTCTTGAAGTATAAGATGCTTCAACTTTCATTGGTTGCTTCAAATAACTCTTCAACTTCCATTGGGTACTTTTGAAACTACACTAAAAAAGATATTTAGTGTTAGCAACACTATTTACGAACCATGACATTAAATATCATTAATCCTACTAAAGTAAGTAACATTAAATGTAATTTCTAACAGTAAAAATACTCTATAATAAATATGAAATATGAAGAGGTTTACATTTAGTATTAGAACATATTAAAAAAATGAATTTGCAAAGGAAAATATTGAAGACAAGGAAAATGATAGAAGGAGTAGAAATTGTGGAAAACATTTGTAATGAAGGAAGTCTTTGAACATCAAATAAGGAAAAAAAAAATTAATATTTAGATATAATAAAAAAAATACAGATTTCATACTTAGGCTGGAACTTGTTGGCCTTGGAAATATGGTTTATACTTAACTATAATTTCCTGCAGATGTGGAAAGAGTTGGTTGACATCCAAGTGCCATCAACACCCAAAGCCATACCTGATCTAATCATAGCTTTCCTAGCATATGACATATTATCACAATCTACCTCTTTATTCACATCTTCAATGCTATTTGCAGCCAAGTGTAGGAAAAAAAAATTTCCCGGGTTTGTGAGTTTTCCTGACCTCTACCCATCAGCTCAAGGACTATTTTGCCAAGCATTGCTTACAATGAGCTCAACCTTCTACACTTCCCATCGCTTGGTCCAAGCATCTTTGACCTTCGAGATGATAAATGTATCCGATGGTTGACACAAATGTATAGAACAAGGTGGTAAATACCTAAGATTGGACTGTTTTGCTTCCAAAACAGCCGTTAACCATGGAGTCATGTTATGGCTGGTACAATTGTCAACCCAAATGACTTTTGTGCGGCCATGAACATCAGCTTGGAAGGCTTGGGGTTTAGCAAAGAGTTCAACAAAAAGGGCTTGGTCCATCCAGCCTTTAGGTTTGGTTCTGTAGTATACACCTGGAATATTGTCTTCTAGGCCCCGAATAGGGTAATTGCTGTTGGAATTGGTAAAAATGAGCATAGGGGCTTCAATCATTGATCGACGTCCCTTGGAGATTCTAATAACTATAGTCATAGAGTCTCCACCGGAAACTCATGTCCCCCCTAAATCCCAACATTTGACCTTTGTCTAAATTCACGACGCAATGAGTTTCATCAATGTTTTCCATGAGATTTTCATCAAAAACACCGATTTGGAACCTCCTATGCAACACACTTAGATGGTAAGTTTTTGCCATTTCGATTTGTAGTTCCTTCTCGGGACTACAAGTCAAGCGTCCATGTTGTGACAACAAAACAATGTTGTGCACATGCATAAATTGTTGAATCCAACTTGGGCTCAACTTTGACATGAGTAGGACATTGTCCTTGGGATCACGAGATTGGGCTGTATATGGAGAGGTAGGATCCATCAAGATGGACATAGCCAAGTCAATGAGCAATCTGGATGAGAATTTGACTTCAGCTTTTCTAAATTGGTCAAATGCATCTAAGAGTTTAGGGTAGATCCAAAGTACCCATTTAGATCGTTTGGCACCACGACCTGGACCTGCCTTTGTGCGGAGTTTGTTTTCGCCCCCCCCCCCCCCCTCCGGCTCCTAGTGCATAAAATTGGTGGAGATGTTATATTTGTTTGTCCTTCATTGCAAAATTGTTGACGTTGATCACACCAACGAGAAGCCCGGACAAGGTTGGCACTCCTTTGAGCACAAAAATGCTCTAGAAATGCATTAATTGTGCGGATGTAGAGCCCACGGATGCCATGAGCAATTTCATCTGGAACCAGCCAGGTGATGATACGCTTGCGGACAACAAGGGTGGAAACATGTTGCAAGCGTCGAGGGATGGAATTTCCCGGTGGAAGGGCAGCCATGGCAGATCCTTTGGAGTGCCAAACAGGAGATCAATAAAAAATACCAAAAAAACCCGTCGACGGGTTAGAAATGCGTTGGTAGAACAAACCTGCAAAAGGAGGTGGGGAAGTGAGCCAGGGTAGGGTGCAGGTCGGTAACAAGTGGGCGGGAGAAGGGGCTTGGAGTAGGCGGGCCGGAGATTCAAACAGGGAGGAACGGCAGGAAGGCGGAATATAACCCCCCCTCCAAAAGAAAAATCCGTCACTCACTTGCAGGATCGCGAGGAGCAAAGGAGCGGAGGAAGAGGAAGAGAGCCCAAGTTGGAATGAGGAATGTATGTGAGGGAACAACGCGAGGGACAAGGGAAGGCTAGGGAAAGGGATGACAAAAGGGAAGAGAAGCCAGTGGCGGCACATTCAAGTTTAACACTACACTAACTCCTCCAAAGTTGAGATTTAGTGTTGTGTGGGGCAAGGTTGTAATTACACTAAATATAAACCAACACTAAATATCCTTTTTATTGTAGTAAATATGCTTATAACATCATTTTTGTTGAATTGGAGGTATTCCACTATTCTAGTATTTTTCATGTGATACAAACCAAAATGTAAATGTGTGCTTATCTATGTTTTAAGAAACTTTTCATAGATGTATTTCACAAATTTTGGCTCTAGAATTGCACCAATTTAAAGTTCAATGGGACAATCTCTATAAGATACAAATTCTATTAACTTTCAAAGCTTAATATAGGCCATTACTCAATGGGACACAAGATTCCACAAGAAAAAATCTATTATATACAGTACACATATCATATGCACAGTGTTCCAATCCATTCTTACAATTTCATCCATTTGAATGCTCACATGTTCATCTTTATAATGACAAAATTTCATCCAAAGTTTAGAACTACTAATGAGTTTATACTTTAATTTCTGAAAAATTGAAAAAAATAGTATGCTTCTTATGTTTCTTATGCAACAACGTAGTTGTTGCAAAGGCTTTATTAGTTGTATTAGTGTATTACCAAGAAATTGAAAGCACAAGCACAAAATTGACGTATAAACTTGCAAATCTCTTTTGTTCACCTTCAAAATTTTGAGTCTCAAAACTACTTCAAAGTAGTCCTTTCCAATACAAGTCTGAAATCTTCATCTTCTTGTATTATTTAGTGAATTCAATTATAGGATCTTTTAGCTAACTTCTTAAAATATGTTCTTCTTAAAATTAAAAGAGTGAAAAGTTAACAACAACATCATAGTGCCTAAACTTCAAAAAGTAGGTTCTTCTAGCCCTTTTAAAAAGTAAGGTTTTGTATAACAAGATTTTTAGTAAAATAAACTTGTGTATTTTAGTCAAAATGTTTGAAATAGATTGATAATATATGGAAAAAAAATTTAATATAAAAAAAATTTCATACTCATCTCTTAAAAAATTATGAAGAAAAAAATGATTCAAGATAAAAGACGATAACCTAGATTGCTAATGACTTTGACAAGAAATTAAGAATTTGTAGTTCTTAATAGTGAGACTGTTATAGTAAGCAATAGACATACTATTTATTTTTTTAATTTTGTAAGTTTTAAAATTGACTTCAAGAAAAAAAATTAATATGACCAATTGTCCTTCATTGCCCTCAAAACAAAACTCCTTGTGACTTTCATCCCATTAGTCAAAATACAATAGTTCAAAATTTTATGTATAGGTACTAATCAATCTATCGAATTAAATTAATTAATATTTTGAACACATCATATTCTTAGTTTCCCGTCGGGCTAACCGCTTTGACATTGAAATCGAAAAGTCTCCTATAACTATTGGTATACATATCCAAATGACATGAATAAAAGCTTTACAATAAAGTAAAGCATGATGATTTGAAGGGTTCCAAAAACTTTCAAAGAAGTATTCCAAAATATAAAGTCTATTGAGCCTATCCAGATTTTCAGTTTCTCATAACCTAAAGTGGGTTCCTTAATCCCTAAATGCCCAAGGCTTGTTTTGAGCATCTTGAAATTTGCTCTAAATTGCACAAAATGCTAACATTTTGATAAGTTGTATCATTTAAAAAAAATTATAACCATACAAATTTAAACTAGACATGTTAGAGATCTCATAGGAAAAGGAAATACAACAATATCACATATGGAGTGAAAAATTATAATGCTTGACCATGAGGGTGTTAAAATTGCAAAAGTGATGTGAAGTCTTTCAATCCTCTTTTCACAAGTCAAATCTAAAAAGTTGGTGATCAAAAAAATATGAGGTTAAAGGGCCTAAGTAACATGTATAACTCCATTCAATTTATGGCTCTTAAAATCTCTTTTACAATTTTTTTGAATGAATTTTGAATGTGATTTTTTCTTCAAGATCTAGTGTATTTGAGGCTCATTTTCAAGAGGCAACTCTCAACACTACGAGAAGTCAAGATTGCAATGGGTACCCTTGCACAAAATCTTGAATAGAAAAATCACTATAATTTATTTTCAAGATCAAATTTTTGATGCTAAAACTAGACTTCAAAAAGAACTTTAAAAAAATATAAAATACTAAAAATATCAATTTGATTAGGTTTTATTTAACTTCAAAGTTTTGCAAACACCAAATTTGGGTGCCTTGGGCATTTAGGGGTTAATTAGTCCTATAGGAGTTTATTACAATTTAGTGGCAATCAATGAGATTCCTACATAATTGCTTGTTGACTTTGCAAGACTACCATGGCTCTATATCATTGGCAACATGTCACCATCGCCATCACAAGTTGCACCTCATAACCTTCTTTCCTTTCAATTTTCACCTTGCGCCCTTGGATTATAAAGATCAAAGGTTGTAATTAAAAAGTGAACAACCTATGTATGATAACCTACTCGCCGCTACCACAGCTTGTTGGTTATCTAATAAGGTAGGTACCCCCAAATGTGCCACTGACCTTAAACCGCCATCTATACTATGTGAAAATCTCCAAAATCAGTTCTGTACCTATGTGGAAGAAACGCTTTTAGAACCAAACTTTGTTCCTTAATAACCTTTGCATACATTATCCAAATGCCATGTTCTCTAATGCGTTGGAACCTCCTTTCACTTGCCTACAAGAACACATGAAAATTTGACCAATCTAATAATAGTAACTAGGCTCAGTAGCAAAAAGTGGCAGTTTTGGGTGTATCTACGTTACATACATAGCAACTCATCTCATTACTTGCAAACAGTAGTACATGCAACAATCATAAAAATACGATCCAGCTGACCAACACAGATCCTAATGGCCTGCTTTTTTTTTGCTTCAGAATCAAACAGTCAATACAGTTACATATAAACAAATATGTAAAGTAAGTCGTACTGGCTACATTTGAAAAACAAAACCCATGTGAACTGAACCACTCAGCAAGCAAATCAAGGAGGGGAGAGAGGCAGAGGGGAGAGAGGCGGAGGGGAGAGAGGGGGAGGGGACAAGAAGGTGGAAAAAGAGAATCTTTTTCAATGAACAATACATTGTATTGTTGTCCACTATAGGTCACCTTATAAAGTCATCATAGGAAAGTTCCAAAACTATCTGTTGTAGGTGAAACTATGAGACAGGGATGAGTGTGAATGAAAAATCTACATTTATATTGAATAAAATATTCATTCTTGAGCAAAAAAAAATCCTTTTTTTACATTCTTTCGCATCCTTATATCCATACACATTGAGCTCAATTTCTCAACGAATTCCCCATATCCTACATGCTGAAATGCTTAAGATATCTAAAATAGGTACATACAACACATCATAGGATCATAGGTAAATAAGGTGGAAGCACCCAAAACCGTGAAAATAAAGAATTCATCATACTTGAAGGGTTTGCATTCATCCATTGTTCAAAATTTGAACAGTAGGTCCTTAAGGGGCTAAATGGATCTATTCATTTCTTCAGGCACTCTCACATACAAAATGATGAACTCCTTCGACTTGGTAATGTCCTTTAACTCCTTGGAACTTTTTGGGTACTAAAAGCAGACAGACAAATTCAACTTAAGGTGATATATTTTTCCCTTAGTATTATACTCCAAATTGCAGTACCTTCTAATTGTGCTTCTTTACATTTGGGAATGTAGTCAAAAGTAAAAAATGAATCAATTGTATACAACACATTGGCACATTGGGAGGCATGATGCTAAATCCATCTCACGAAGTGCGACTAGCAGTGTGAAAATGCAAATTTTCTAGGGACTAAATAAAATCTTGCCCCCTATTTTGTATTGTGTTTAGGATATATTCTTGACCTCTCCTAGCTAATTTGGGGTGTTTGATTGGAATTATGGATTCAAGATTTGCAAATTTTTTTGTGTGTAAATAATTAAAAAAATTTGCATTTTCTTCCGGGGTAAAATTCTTACATTTTCACCCTGCTAGTCCCACTTTGTGGGATGGGTTTAGAATCCTGCCATAAGAAGTGAAAGGATCCATATCAAGTTGTTGTTTTTAAGTAAAAAAATGTTAAGATGACAAACACTTAAAATTTGGAGAAACATCGTATTTCAACATTCATCTACTTTAGAACCAAAAAAACACTTTTCTATTACATTCATGCACTTTTCATCCAAATTTGGCACATTCATCTACATTTTAAACAGAAAAAGAAATTTCCTAGCAAAGACTGCTTTTATTTGCTCAAAGTAGAGCTTTCTTTTCAATTGGTGCAATCTAGTCCTATGGTGCCAAAAAAACACCAATTGGTTTGTATTGGGATAGGAAGAGATTGTTAGTCTTGAAATAATTGACATTCAATGGCCAAGGTTCTAAGCTATATCTTGCATTTTCAAATGGTGCCTTTGAATAAACAAAGTAATGATATAGAAACTCAATTGAGCCAAAATAAAACTCAAAAGGACAAGAATAGTCTCCCCCTCAGTCTGAAGTGGAACACTATAAGTTATTGCTTGACCGCATTTAATTTTTCATATTGAATTGATTGATTGAATATATTTGAAATATTCATCACGTTGTTTGCTTCAACAAATAAGATCTTGATGTAAAATTTTCAATACAAAAATACATAAATTAGAGTCTTTTTGTATATCCTAAAGTCTAACTATTATATAACCATTTTGTTTCTCTTCTAATTGATATTATACAATAATAAATAAAGATTAAGAGCCAAATCCTAGTAGTTCAAAAAGGTATAACATCCATAGAATTCAATATATATGCACAAGTTTGTTGATTCTCTTTATATCCTAGAGAGAAAGAATATTGTAGTAATAATAGAAAATAGATGCCATTGTCGAAGAAATAAGCATCAAAGGGAATGAATATTAATATTGTTGGTAGACCAAAGGTCACCTAGTATTCTATAAAGAAATATGTATGAGCATTCTTGCATGCAATTACTATACATGTATATGCACTTCCCTATTTTCTAATATGAAACAAATATATAACCCAAGCTTATATATATGATTTTCTAATTTCATCTTTTGCCACAAAAATGAAAGCAAGACTATATTTTTTACTTGCATATGTAATTGGAGCAATAATTTGCATAAAAATTAAAGCTTTTATTGACATTTAATATTTTAGTAAACTAAATTGTGTACACATACTTTCAAGTGTTTGTCATGGTATGCATATAAGGTAGTTAAAAATATCCATCCTAATGTCAAGAAAAAAGTTTAAATTTAATGCAATAATGAAACATATGATTTATGACTTCATTATAATCTCAAATCCACTATAGCTTCTTTCACCTTCTTCTACATCTTCATATTCAAAACCACACCTCCTACATTTAGGGAACCAATAAAATTCAAGAACCTTTAGAATAAACATATTATTAGAAATATTATAGTCAATAGTAATGAAATGACAAGTCTTAGATCTTAAACAAATACCATCTTCAACATTGGTGCACCCACTTAATGATAACTACACCTTAATCATGACAAGTTTCTAAATCTAGCTCCTTCAAATTCTTGCCTAAAATGTACAATCTCTATAAGAGTCTAAAATCAATTTTGAATATACCTATGTAACACTTTTCGAATTTTTTTAGCTTATTTACAAGGCATCCAAAGCATACAATCAAAGAGAGTCTATAATCCCTTTTAGCCTACCAAAAAGATTCAACAAAACCATATTGCAGTGCAATAATACTAACCATGCTCAAACTCTTAAGGTCCATTCTCACCTGGCCTTACGGGGGGTGGAACACCGGTGGTAGGTGGCAGCTCGAGCGTGCCAGTTCAGACCAGGCGTTGGTGTTACACCCGAACCTACGTGGATGCCTCGGTGGCACATCTATAAACACGATGTTAGCTAAAAAGCACTGTCATGACTTCCGTTAATTTTGGTTTAATGAGGCGGTTTTACTTAAATTCACAATCTAAATGAAGATTTCAGAAGATTTCGGAGAGATACTGACGCTGTCTCGTAGTCCATGCAATTACTGTCCACTACAAAAGAGCGGTGTCGCAAATTTTGGCTGAAGTTTTGCTTCGGCGACTTCATTTCACGAAACTTCATTTTGCCAAACATAGACATGAACTCCGAAGGAATGTGCGGGAGGAGAGTGTATAAAATCATGGAAGTGAGTTCACGTACCCCACCTGCGCCGTCGTCGACAACTTCTGAAGATCCAAAGGTATGTTCTGATTTTGCTCTCTGCAATTCTTTGACGCTATCAAGGCAAACTTCTAGACCTGCATGCACAAGTTCAACTTCTCGCTTTAGAAATTCATGACAAACGTTTGTTCACTTCACAGCAAGTCTCTCAAAGTTACAGTTGTGGATATTCTCATGCGGCATTGACAGCATCTACAATGTATACTTGAAATCGTTCGAAATGTTGTACCTTTATGGAGTTCGTTGTTCCGAAGACGTTCTCATCCTCTCACTTCACCGCAATGACCGCATTGACACTGTTTCCACGCCATCGGGTGCTCCGTTCCAGCACTCCTTCTCCGTCATTCTGCAAGCCAACGATAGGGAACAACACCGTCAATTTCATTCAAAGAATTTGTAATGAAGCTTTAAGTGCATGGTAGTCTACGCCTATACGGGTTCATTGTTACAGAATCTCGACGTTCATTTTCTGCAAGGCACCAACCTGCCGCCTTGTTTTTCATTTCAAACTTCTTTGTGTGTAGGACCGCAAGCAAATTTTCTCATGGAGAATCGATTGGATGCCCAAAACTACAACACCCCGTTCCGTCCTACAGCTATGCCTGTCAACGGTTAGTACCTTCTAACTTCACAATCCAATTCTTGCAGATGTAACGCACTAGCTAGAAAACGTGCTCACCCAATTGGACCGTCTGCTTCACAATTACATTTTCATACGTTTCCAATCCCGCGTCACTCTTTTCCTTGCTGTCCATGACAATGTAGTGAACTAGACCTGCAAAACAAACAAACACACTCCAATGCCAAAGTAAATCAATGTCCACATAGAAGTTGACATCAAAGTTTTGGATGTGCTACTTACCTTCATCGTGCTAGACAATTCTACTACGCCCGTGTTGTTTCTCGTCCATAGGGCTCCATCTGCACAACTGAAACTCTGCTTTAATGTTCTCTTGCTCTTCTAGATCTCACACTTCGGTTCATGCACAGGGGGCATTGCACTTCCGAGGCTTCCGATGCATCGAAGCGGGCCAACCTCACGGCCCACTACTGCAACAGCGAGACTAGCGTCCACCGCCGCACCTCCGACCAACACCAGCCAATCCAAGCGCCAGAGAAAAGACAAAGGGCCAAATTGGATGACGCAAGAAATTCTTGCTCTCATATCTGCAAAGCGGGATATGTTTCTGCAAGATCTCGACACCATCGACGGGAGAGATTTAATGACGCCCGAGAACACGAAGTAGACCAAAATTTCTCAAGAGGTCATGCAATCTGGTTTCTCCCCTTGTCTACGTGATGGACCTGCATGCAAGACGAAGTGGAATCAGCTAATACCTGATTACAAACGCATTGCAGATTACTTCAGTCGAACAGGAAGGAATGTACCTGACTATTGGGAATTGTCTGCTGAAGAGCGGAAGATAGAAAAGTTGCCTAAATTTTTTGCTGAAGAAATTTTCCATGCGATTCATGAATGGTACGGTTCTCGTCCACAAATCCAACCTCCACATGTGCGGGACTTCCTCGCTGCCAATAATCGGAACTACCAGCTGCATGACAATGGGCAACAGGACATTCATGACGATCACAGCGAACCTGAAACGGACGATCCAATGGACATGCGCCCGCAAGATGCACCAGATGCTACCGACGACAGCACTCCACCATCTTCACCGCACATGGTGTCTGCACCATCACGCCCTACACCGCCGTCAGCATCCACCGGCACGCCCATTTCTCGACCATTACGCGGTCTGCCCCTTGGTGTGACTCCCCAGCTCATTAGCTCTTCGGAGACATCACAGAGTGCAGGGAGACTACGTATAGGGAACACTGCTGTGTGACGGAAGAACATATTGGGACATAATGTCATGGCTGAGGCCACGAAGGCCACATGTATTGTCATGATGCAGCACATGCAGGATATTGCTGAATCAAGCAGAGATTTGGAGCGCTCCAAGATTGAAGTCCAACTCAAGCTCTTTAGTGAGCAAATGTCTTATCAGAGAGAGAAAGACCTCAGGCTTTATGAAAATGCATTCACGGCCAATGAGAATGCCAGACTTTCAATTGTGAAGTAAGGAGAGATGGTATTATGCTTGGCAAACTTGTCAAACGTGTTAAGTAGGAGCCTGATCGTGAACAACGGTCAAGCAGTTCCCATTGTGCCACATACGGCAACAAGGAACGAAACCAGTAGTATCCCCTTTTACTCCCCTGCCTCTATGCAAACTTCGGCAGACACATTGAACCCCGGCAGTGATCCTCATGATCATGTAAACTAGAGCAAGGTGACCTTCAACGACACCAACCCCAACCCCTTCTATTTTGCTGCCCCTATGCACACTTCAACTAACATAGTCATCCCCAACAGTGACACTTGTGACCACAGAAGCCAGAGCGCCGTGCCTGCAGGTGGCAAGCAGCATGAAAAAACCTACACTGAAGACTGAACTACAGTGACTATAGGCAGCACCACCCTACAGCGGCGATGCTTGAGCCCCACCCTTGGACGGACCTGCATGCATGTACTAGAAGGCATCAAGCTCGAAGTAAGTGCAGCAGACATTCTTCTTCGGCCCTCAGTCTCTAGTGTAGTCACAGACTTACAGCTCCTTTTCTTTCCTGCATGTCATGCAACAATGCGTGTTAGTATGATAGTATAGGCAATCACTAGCAATCAGCATAGACTTTCACTACCGCAGTTTGTCAATATCATTCATATGTAAAAGAAAAAAAAAATTGGAAAAAAATTGGAAATAAAAAAAAAATTAGTTTAGGAAACCTATGGATGCAAAGAAGTCCCTGGGAGATGGACATCAATGATTGAATGCAAGCATCTACTATGGTTTGCTATACACATTGCACCAATTCCATCACAAAAACACGGAAGCAAAGAAAGAAACTTACCAGTTCCCCTACTGTGGATGCACGCGTTGCATACTCAAGAAAACGCCCAGGCTGTTACGTTTTTCGGTGGCAACAACAGCTTCTACAGGCTCCGCCATTTCATCGGCACCTTCTTTGTGCCCACTGTTGTCATTGACATCTCCGTATAGTCCCTCTATGCGTAGAACTTGTAACAAATTCTGGACATCCTCGTGTGATTGACCGAGTAGGACATTGTGCAGAATGGCACATGTGAGAATCACATCAGGTAAAAATGGAACATGTAAATTTGACTTCGTCAATAATTCACGAAAGGTTTGTTTCAGAATCCCGAAGGCATTTTCCACCACACATCGACCTTTTCGGAGTTTCTTGTTGAAAAGAGTCTCAGCCAAAGACAAATGTATCCCAGATCGGTGTGGAACCATTAACCAAGGCAGTAGTGGGTACCCCAAATCACCGATCAAGTACGGAGAGAAACCTTCAACAGTATGGTCACTTTGCAGCAAGTTGTTATGCATATATAGATCATACAAGGAAGATCGTCGGAGCATGTGAGAATCATTTGTTGAACCAGACATTCCTAGGTAAAGGTCCAAGAAACGTTTCTGACTATCTACAATTGCTTGGCAGTTTAGGGTATAACCACCGGACTTGAAGTAAAAGTAGTCGACAGGTACATGTTGCGGCTTCGAAATAGAGATATGCGTACCGTCAATTGCTCCTACTATGCCTGGTAAACCACAGAGCTCATAGAACTCTTGTTGAGTATGCCGCATGCGCTCACCCGTTGGCCATGTAAGTTCGTGCCGCAAGGTGTCATTGATTGCGTGGACCACATCCCTAAGTATGGACGATACAGTACTCTTTCCAACAGCAAACATTTCGCTGCAAATAAACAGAGAAGCACCGTGAGTCAATTTGAAAAGGCAACAAGCAACACGGATGAGTACAAGAATCGCCAGTCGGTAGTTTGTGTTTTTCTTCATCACATGTGGCCGAAGGAGATCTGCCAATGCAAAGACAGCCATTTTGGTCATTCTGAACATTTGAATCCACCTGGTGTCATCGTACTCTATGAGCAAGAACCTGGAGAACCACGTGGTAGATCGAGGCTTAACCCAATACCCCAAGTCATCATCAGAAAGAGTGAAGGAAGTGCACAAGCGAAAATTATGCAAGGCAGCTTGCATTTCTTGTAGCGGATCATGACTAGGTTGCCCAAGACACTGTACAATGGCTAGAAGAGCGTCGGTATCATCCTCCTCCTCTGACGAAGGTAACTGTAGAAGTTGTGGAGCACAGAGAAGCTGCAGAAGCATCCAGGCCATGTAAGCAACGGCCAATTCTGCGTTCATGTCCCCGGGCATGGTACCGAAGTTGTTTCTGACCCCTACAAAAACATAGAAGAAGAGGCTTTCAGAAAATTGATGGCATTGCATCTATTGAAGCATGAGATTGAAGCAGCAATAGAGTTGGGGCAAGTGTTGAAACCCTAGAAGAACATCAACCGTACTATAGACCACAACAAATTTTGACAGAGGCTGGTAGGTAGAATTTGAGGGTGCCACAGGCACAAGCAATGAGAACAAGCCGTATGTCTAAAAGAGAACTGATTGTGCAAGAGACGGAGCTTCCAAATTGGGGATTCATCATTTACACAGCACTGGATGACCTAGACGACAGAATGGTTAGAAGGAAAAAAATTGAAGCAAACGTGACTTAGAAACACAAAATCAGGAAGCGCAGCGAAGACGCACCTGTGATTTCGAAGAAGAATTTGAAATGGAAATGGCGAATTCCAAAGGCAGCAGGAAGGAACAGCAAAACAATTTTTTGCACCGAAAACTCTGTCGTGTCAACTGTATCGACAAGTAGTCTGTGTATCTCTGAGAACGCACAATTTCTCAACGTAGAGAAAAAAAACAGCGATCACAATTATCAATGCAGAGGCCACAGATGTAAAGGAAGAGCGGAGCTATGTCGCATGGAACCCAAATTCGAAAGCAACAATTGCCACAGCAGTAGTCGAAACATGCTCGAAACCCCGAAAGCAACGCTTCTGTAGAATGTGAAACCAGGAACAGAAATACAAAGCTCCACAGATTTGAACTGGCTGATAACAAAATGCAGGTGGAATGGAAACTACAGTGAGGAACTTCGATGTTTGTCTTCAGAAAGCAGAGGTGATTTGAAGGATGTGACGGAGAGCAGTGAAAGAGAAGTTCTTGTAAAAGCTTTTTCGGTGTGACCACCCACAAAGACATGGTTGTCTTATCGGCCGACCTGGCAGATTATGCGAATCCCACCAATCACGTAGTGCGTTGATGTGAACGGCCCAGTTCTACGTACATCCATCCAAATCGCTTTTTCACAGAAAATAAAAAACCCTAAAAATCCACTTTTCCCGGAAAGAACGCAGGACTCTTAGTCCTTACCACCGAAGCTCCGTAAAGCCAGGTGAGAATGGACTATTATTCAGGCAATTTTAGGTGCTGTTACCACCACACTCTTCCTGAATGGAACCCCTTCTCCGCGATTTTGTGTTCAGCAGCCTCGGTCACCAGCCACCCCAACTGCGGCGCCACGGTCTTAGACACGGGATCGATGGACACGCCCACCAGTCCCCCTCGCAACAGCATCGGGATCTCTTCCTCAAAGTACTCCCACAGGAACGGCGTCTCACTCAACCCCGACGGGAAATCCACTGGATCCAAGCGCAAGTCCGATTTCCCCACCGCAACAGGGTTTAGTTTACTGTCAACGTAGAGAAACAGGGATCCGATCCATCCCGAAATCGTCGTCACTCCTCCAGAACCGAATGCGCCGTGTTCCAGAAACAAATCGTTCCAAAAAGCTTGCTCAATTCTGTTATCAAATGCGTTTTCGAAGAGTTGGAGAATGGCGTCAAGCTTTGCTCGCCACGGGGAGAGGTCGAGCTCATCCAGCAGTGTAAGAGCCGCTCGCATGCTTGACCAATCTTGTTTTGTGCCCGTCAGTTCGATGGACGGGATGCCGCAGAACGTGGAAACGCGGTACTCGAAGTAGCTTTTCACCACGTCCATGAAGACGATGGCGTGCGCGACGCGCGCTGTATGGTCTGTTGTTGTGAAGCGCGTGTTGAGTGCTTGGAGGGCCGATTTGCCGCTGAGCTTTGCGGAGATTTGGTCTGTGAAGCTGCAGGCGATGTTGCCCCAGTCGTTGTCAGGGTTTCCTCTTCGTAGGGTGTCGTCTCGCACTTTTAGGGTTTCGCGACCCTGGTGGCTCACGAAGGTGTGACGGTGCTTCTCCGGGTCTTGGCTGACGTGCGTGGAGACGCCTTGCATGATCGTGTTCCAGATGGTGTCCGGGGTGAGGGCGAGGGGCAGGTGGTGACTGAAGGAGAGGTAGACGGCGGCTAGGAGGGAATTCTTGGTGCCGAGGTTGTTGGGGAGGAAAGTGGAGGTGCGGTGGGAGAAGCTTTCGACGGGCTTGGCGCCGGCCAAGGACTTGGCCTGCTCATCGCCCTTGATCGATCGGGAGAGGAGGTAGGTGGTCCCTTCCAGGTCTTGCTCCACATCGTTCACCTTGAACTTCACCATGGTTGAGTAATCCTGTTTTCAGTGGCTGTGCATAGCAATTTAGTCAGTTGCAGTGAAAGAGTATTGCCTAACCCGAGCAGATGCCCAATAGCACAATGCTTAGACTATTTGACACTCCTGTCTCAAGCGCTCGACTGATACAAAGAAAACTCGAGGGCCTTTTCCAGCAAGTACTAGAAGCACGGAGGCACGAAAACACGAAATCTGTATGAATTTTTATCATCTGGCTTTTGTGAGGGACTTTGGAAATTCAAAGTGACTCAAACCCTAGAATCGAGTCTGTTGGAATAAACCAAGAATTGTACTCTTCACAACATGTAAGGTCCCATCCGCAAGGTAGACTCATTCAGGCTACAATAGCAAGCAAATCCAAAGGAAACAAACCGAAACTTCATGGCAGGAAGATCTACCTGCTTGTTACAGAGTACTGAATCAACAACATACTGCAAGTGAGGGGTTTTATGAGCGTGGTAGATCCAATTACCTCTTAACTATGAAGACTCCGCTGCAACAACTGCCGACTCAACAATTCGATCCAAATCCAGTCACCGACACTTCAAGCTCCGCAGTTTCCACCCAGGCTAAATTCACTCAGCTACAGAGCTAGATTTCTTCGTCTCTTGGTACCTTTGAGAGATCGATCTGATGGTGGAGCTAATTTATAGTCAGTACTGCAAGTAAGCTCACCAAAATCACAGTTTTGGCTTGACAGACACGGTTTCAACGAGCTGAAGAAAGTTTCTATCGTTTCTCCGGCAATATAAAATCGTACTCAGACTTATTTATACCGACATTTCTCTCGTTTCCCTTTTACTTTGATTACTTTTCGGCCTGTGAGTGATAACTCCCTTGCCCAAGAACGGCAAGAAGTCCCTGTCATATTGGAGATTGGCTGGAAGAATTGCCTGGTCCAGCCAAACGGTGCGAGGAAGGGAAAATATCTCGGTTCGTTTCTGTATCGGATGGGTATTTATGGTAATCGCTGACCAGGTGGAGCTAAGACCTCAATTTCTTCCGATCATGCTTCCCGAGGCAGTGCAAAAGGAGGAACTCGTGGCGTCAGGTGGCACCTTTTAGAACTGAAGTAGGCTCTAAAACGGTGCACCTCCTCAAATGTACACTATTTGTACATGTTTTTTTTTCATAGCACTCAATAATGTCCAAAGTATGTAAATTATGAGGTGCATTGTTTTAGAGCCCTATGCCATTTCAACTTTAAAATTTCATAACTAATTCCACAAACCTCCAAAAAATATGAAACAACTTGGATTAGATGCCAATACCATTTGTCTTACAAGGAAATTTTTCTAAAAAATATTTCAAGAATCTTCACCTCCTCAAAATTTAGTTTCAGCTCTTAGGTATATTGTTTATGGACTTCCTACCTTAGTTGGCTCTCATAGGAATTAGAGCATCTCTTGCAGTCTTTCAAATATCCTTGCCCTTCTAATTAATGGATAATAAGCAATCAATTTCAATGTATGTTAGCTTCTAGCTTTACTTTTCCATTTCAAATAAGTCATATTTGAAGGGGTCACTAATTCTATATTTTTTTGGGGATTAGCAAGATGTCATAATAAATGGTAGCTTATTTTTCTTTTTTGTAAGTTCTATGGCTTGTGATTGTTTGGAAGTATATTTTAGTGAATTGTACTATTGGAGATACAAGTGGCCATCCCCTCTAAATTGGATAGATTTCAATTGAAGGTACTTGGAAATTGGAAAGGCTATAGGAGATGCTCTTACACTCTTAGAGGATTGGAGGATCTTGGCCTTGGTTAGGAAGGATTGCCCCCTTTATTGCCCTATATTTAACTTCTAAAGAAAATACTAATTTTTTTAAATTTTCCACCTATGACAAAATTTGCAAATTTTGAATTCATATTTGCAAATTAGAAAGAAAAAATTAGAAAGGAAAAATTTAAAATTTAAAATTTATGAAGCACAAAATAGGGGGCATTTTTTACATTTATATTTTGTTGGGCCAAAAAAGAGGTCAATCCTCCAATCCTCCCTAACACTAGCCCTTGGAATAATTTTTGAGTTGTATGTGGGATATATTTTCCTTTCATTCCCATATTGAACCATTTTTTCAAGTACCAAATCCAGTTTTTTATTTTTATTTTTAACTCTAAGTAGAAATTTTATAGATTTTTTCACTAGTTTTCTCATGATTTTAAATTGCAATTGAGTTTTTTCCCAATTCCATCGGCTAACAATGAACTAACTAGCGGTTCTCCTTGAACATTGAAGAATCATAGGGAAATGGAGATTTGGAGATTTTTTGGCAAAATAAATTATGGTCTTACATGAATCTAAAAATGAAACCGCAACTACAAATCAAACTTCAAACCACACTTGATTTCTAACAAGAATAAAAAATATATATTAACAAAGAAGACTTTCACAAAAAGTTCAAACCACTTGACCATCAAGAGAGATAAATCTCAAAAGATCATCTCTTCACCTCCAAACTTTATCTTTATAAATTAAAAAACTATCATAAATAAAAGACTATGAGATTGTAGAATAGACTAGAATTTTTTTTACTTTTAGCTTTCTATTCCTGGTTGAGGTTTTATAACTCTACAATATCCTGAGGATTCTATCCAGAACTATCCACAAAAGTAAATTCATATCTTATTCAAATCTTGATCTTCCATTTTGAGTAGTCTAATTCCAAGTTTAAATGCAATCTATTTGTCTTCATTTGGAAGCTCTTTAAATCCAATAGGCATTATCTAACGTAGTATTCCTCAAGTAGGTATTGTCTAATTCCCATGCATTGTTTAATGTGCTTGTCATGAGCTAGGAGTTGTCAAGTTCTAATACACTTGTCATCCAAGTAGAACTATGTTAAACTAGCCTCTAAAGTCGCATTGTCCTTTGGGAGTCAAAATGAATTTAGGTAGGCTCTTATGGTCTCAATATTTGTTGTGATTTTTTGAATTTTTTAATGAACATAGAAAAACACATGAGCATTTTAGAAATATAATTTTTTATTTCAATCGGAGCCGTGGAGCAAAAGTTATAGCACAAAAGCCCATTTTTTTAGTTTAGCGGGCAAAAAAAATCCTTCAAAAAACCTCAAAGTAAAAGAATATAGAATTTATTTTGTATAGATTATATTTTTATGATCATAGAAAGCTTTTATTTATTCCATTTGGATTTGTTATGTGAAAGTTATGGACAATCTTATTTTGGGGGCAATTAAAGCATCTTCTTTAAAAAATAACTTGAAGGATTCAATTGTGACTTCAATTTTCACAAATTTTCAAAAAAAACGTTTTGCAAAGTTAAAGTTTCTTACTAGAACAATCTCACCATTGAAATTAATGTATATCAGTTTTATCTTAGAGCTATTAACAATTTAGATTTTTTTTTTCTTCAATCTTGAACCTACTTTTATTAAATAATTTTTTAATGTGTAAAAACAAAGTGTATTATTATTGTCTTTTTAATTCTTAGGCTATCAATTCAATTATTTATCATATAAAATTATAAATTCAAAATCATTAGAGCATAAATTATAAGTTATGAAGGTTCAAAGCCAACAAATGTAGTTAAGCAAGGTGCCAAAAAACTTGTTTCCTTCACTTTAAACGCAAATATCTTGCAATCTACAAGGTCAGAGTTTGTGAAATTTCTTCCACACATTTTTATACTAGTCTAATACAAGATCCTACAGTTAGATGTAATTTTTTTTAAAGTACTCTTTCCTATAGAAATGACAATTTTGAATATATTTTGATGGAAAAGAGGCCTTGGGACTTTAGGGGCTAGTCTACAAATCTAGTAGGCAATCTTTGCTTGCACACTAAAGTGTAGGCATCCAACTCAAAATAAAATAAGCAATTTTGGATATGATCTAGAGTAGTGTAAGGCAAAACAAATCTTTTTAGAGGTGCATTGACAAAAATGATGGGGATTGCAAAAAAATTGGAAATTTTATTGCTTAAATTGAAATTACTATGAATTTTGGGAGTCGAAAAGTGTTGCAAACCCATAGCCAATGTCTAGACTCTTCCAATTTTGATCATTCAAGAACTACTTTCCCGCTCATTGCTTCCTACTTTCTTGCTCACTAATGTGTTATAAACTTATTGGTCCAAACCTTGAAAAAGAAGAAAAACATGCATTCCAAGGAGAAAATGGAAATGTGTCCAACCTTGGCTAGAAATACAATACCCTATTGATTGCTGATGGGGCACCGGTTAATAATGGGTGCCCTCACTTTAGTGCAAAGTTCATCATGAACTAGTTCATCCACCAATGAATCTATCAATCAAGGCTTATGACACCATTAAATAAAGGCTACATTTAGCTTGGTAGTGTCAATTTGATGTAATTGCTAATTTCAAGAATGTTATAGTTGTAAAATATCAAAATACTTTGCAAATTTTTACACAATTCTCCATAATTCACTATAGTTCATTTCAATTCAATTGTATTCTTTTGATATATTTATCAAATTATTCTCATTTTTTACTATAAAAATTATAATAATGACAATATTTTGCAAAAAAATGGATTTTTTAATATTGACAACTAGAACATAGTCTCATGCAATAGAATTATAAGATTGAAACTAGAGACTATATTAAGAAGCTAATTGAGCTTAGAAATGATATTTGACCATATGTGTCATGACCCTTGTCACAATCTCTGATCTTTTGCTTGAAGTTGTCTAATTTCAAGACAACTCCACTATACAAATCCATCATTTGGATATGTCTATCCAATGCACTTGTCATCCAATTGGAATTGTCTAACTCCAGTGCATAAATCCATCATCAAGAGATATCTATCTCCAATCAATTTCTGCTTATCCACTAATTCACATTCATTTGGATCATGGATTAGTTATTCATCAATGCATTCATCCATTCCTGATCATCATGACCAATCATCATTCATCTATCCCTGATCATCATGACCAATTATCATTCATCCATCCCTGATCATCATGACCAATCATCATTCATCTATCCCTGATCATCATGACCAATTATCATTCATCCATCCCTGATCATCATGACCAATCATCATTCATCCATCCCTGGTCATCATTCACTACAAGAAAACGGGTATTTTATGGCTGCAAAAATATGACTAAGGATGACTGACGACTAGTTGCAGTCATATTCTTGAAGGCCAACACCTTGAGAAAAAATATGACTGCAAAATATGATTGTCAGTCATTTTTGGGCCTTCTACTTCACAAGTATATACTAGACGACCATTAGGAACACTAAAGTACTTCATAGGAAACGTAGGAAACATGTTTGGGGAACGTTAAGTCATATTGTCAGTCATATTTTCATGATAGTGACATTTTTTTTGTTTTGGGCAACCCAAGAAAAATACGGGCAATTCAAAAAAAAATTGGACAAGCCATTATTTAAGATTTTGAAATCCTACTCACCTACTTTTTAAGATTTAGAAACCTAGTCACCACTTTTTTAGGGTTTTGAAACCCTAGCTGCCACTTTTTAACCCCTAAAGGACCAAACACCGTTTTTTGACAACATAGCGTTTTGGGGCAGCTCACCAAGAATGGAATTTTTATTTTTTTTCTTTGAAATTTTCAGACAAGATGTGCCCAAAGAGTAGCTTTAGGGCCCAACAATTTTCATAACTTTTGACCACATGGTTAAAAAGTTATGGTATGATGTGTAGTTTTCATTGTTCGACGGGCAGCCCGGGCAACAAAAAAAACTTCTTTAAAAATCATTTTCTAGAGAAATAAAATTTGAAATTGGTTTTCTAGATTTATATGCACAAAGAAAGCTTTGAATCATTCCACTTTGATTTATGAGATGAAAATTATGAGGAATTTTAGTTGTGGATAGTTTGCGGGTAGTTATAGAATCTCTACTCTAAAATAAACTTTGAAGTCCTTTATTTAACTCAATTTTCAATATTTTTGGAAAAAAATATAAACACAAGGTGTAGATTGTTTATTACAACATTATAATTGTTTGGATTGGCATTTTTCAATTCCATAATTAAATCCTTAACAATTTAGTGTTTTGAATCATTTTCTACTTCTTTCTACTTACTATTTTTTTCCTATATGTTGTACAATTCCAAATGATCTGAAATTTTTCAAGCATGTAGCTAACTTGATTTGAAAAATGAGTCCAAAGAGTTACTACCATTTTGGAAATTTTTTCATACAAATGTGACCATGTGAAGTGCAGCTGCCCGGTTTTTCGCAGGGACAAAAAAAGGTTTTTTGTCACTTCAAATGCTAATATCTTGCAATCTACACGGTGGAAATTTCTGAAATTTTTTCCACATCTTCTCAAACTAGTTTACTACAAGATCCTACGGTTACATGTGTCCAAAAATAATTTTTTTCCAAAATTTGATACTTGTACTAGAAATGGCAGTTTGGGAGTGTTTTGTTGTGAAAACATAGTCAAAAACCTTTAGGGGTTAAGGTCTTGAAACCCTAGCTGCCACTTTTTAGGGTCTTAAAATCCTAGCTGCCACTTCTTTTGGCCCTTCTTTCTTGCTTTTTATTGTCTCTTAGCTCATACTTGTTATTGCTTCTTATTTTTTGTTTCTTAGTTGTTGTCTTGTGTTGCATCTTAACTCTTCCTTCTTGTTGCTTCTTAGTTCTAATCATGCTTCTTGTTTCTTGTTGTTGCATCTAAACTCTTTCTTTCTCTAGCATTTTTACTCTTTCTTTCTCTAGCATTTTTACTCTTTTTTCTTCTTATTTCTTATTTTTTGTTTCTTCTTGTAGCTTTTTAATTCTTGCTCCTTGTTTCTTTTTGTTGCATCTTAATTCTTGTTTCTTGTTGTTTCTTGTTGTGTCTTAGTTGTTGCTTCTTGTTTCTTTTTATTGCATCTTAACTCTTGTTTCTTCTTGTTTCTTATTGTATATTAGTTTTTTCTTCTTGTTTCTTGTTGTATCTTAGTTGTTGCTTCTTATTTCTTATTGTGTCCTAGTTGTTGCTTCTTGTTTCTTGTTGTGTTTTAGTTGTTGCTTCTTGTTTCTTATTGTGTCTTAGTTGTTGCTTCTTGTTTCTTATTGTGTCTTAGTTGTTGCTTCTTGTTTCTTATTGTATCTTAGTTGTTGCTTCTTGTTTCTTGTTGCATCTTAACTCTTGCTTGTTATTATCTCTTAGTACTTGTCTATTTTTTCTTCTTGTTTTCTCCATCACCATTCTTATTTTTCCTACCCTAAACTTGAGCTACATATTTTGTATTGTTGTAAGCCTTTGAAGGTTGAGCTTTATTGTTCATTCACTAAAAATTAACCTCCCATTTTTTTAATTGTTTATGTAGGCACCAAAAGTTGAAACAAAGTCATTAGAAGCTACTTGCAACCCAATAGAGCCATCTTCACATTATTGTAAGGAATATAGGCCTTATTGAATTTTGTGAATGATTTATTGTGGTATATATGTTTTGTATTGATGACTAATAAATGTCAATGAAGAGAATTGTTTTCTTTTTTACATTCTTCCTTTCCAATATGATTATCTCTTGTATATCTCTAAAATCATATGTATTCATTTTTAACTACATGGAGTCTTTTCCAAAATATGACTTTGTATTTTCCAAAATATGACTGATAAACTATCAGTGACATCCATATGAACTACCACATCAACCAAAATATGACTCATAAGAGTCATATTTCACATTAGTAAAATATGACTTACAAGAGTCATATTCCACGTCAGCCAATATATGACTAATTGCAGTCATATACCACATTAGCCAAAATATGACTGATCGCAGTCATATTCCACGTCAGCAAAAAAATGACTACATGGAATCACATGCCACGTAGGATTTATTTTGGTTTGCCCGAGCAACTCAAAAAAAAGTCACGCCCTCAAAGATAGTCAAAGTATACGCCTTATTGAAAAAATACGGCTAATTATGGATAATTACCCCCCCCCAAAATATGACTACCAATATGACTGATGTCCGAAGCGACTCGTCGGTAATGACTCATGTCAGTCATTTTGCAGTCATCTATAGTGATTTCTGCGGCCAATCATATTTTTCGATTTTACGACTCATTGCAATCATAAAACACTCGTTTTGTTGTAGTGATGATCAATCATCATTCATCCATTCCTAGTCAACATGACCAATCATCATTTATCCATCCTTGGTCAAGACAAAAATCATGACACAATCAACATCAAATCTTTCATCTATCAATGCATTCATCCATCAGAAATTGTAACAAGGGTCATGATACAATCTCTCCTTCAAAATCAGTCATTGTCCTCAATGACAAAGTTAGGGTAATCATTTTGAAAATCAATCTTTCTTTTCCAAGAGACTTCATTCTCAAGATAATTCTTCCACTTGATCAACAATCTTTCAGATGATTTATTCTTTAAATGTTGCATATCAACTTTTAGTATTTTCTTTGGTTCTGCAAATAATGCTCTTTCAGGAGTAGCTTTAGGAAGCTCATGTAGCACATGACTCGGATCAGATACATATTTCCTCAACAAACATATCAGAGTGATGTTACCATCAAGAATCATGTCTCAAATAGGAAATGTTGTTTTAGTACCCGTAACAGAAAAATTGATTGCTAAAGCAGTGATAACCGTGATCAATAACTTGAGGAGTAAAGGCCCTCTTCCAATTATTGACCATTTGACCCTATGATTGAGGAAAAGAGTGATGAAATTGTTGGAAGGGAAGAAGTCCATGAGTCGAAGGGGATAAGTTGCCAAAAGAGGATTGCGTCACGGAGTTCAAGGCGAGTGTGACCTAGAAGAAGAAGCACCCCATCATCTTCTTCTTCTTCACATGAATCATCTAAAGATGAGTATACTGGAAGTCATGCTTCTTCTCACAATCATTGGTCTACACAAACGGCTATACAGACATGCAACGGGTTAATGTTGGGAAAGATGTGAGACATCTTGAATTTTGCCCCAGCTTTGGAGGATGTAATATTAAATCCAAGAAAGTCCTCTCGTTTTTGTCAATCTTGGAGGATATATTTATTGAGGAATATAGGGAGAGAGATAAGATTAAGGTTGTAAGGTTGTTGTCCTTCTGTTGAAAGGCAAGGCTTGTGTTTGGTTTGACACGCTTAAAAAGGATTGTGAAAACCGAAGTATAGGAACGGTTTGCAATTGGAAAACCTTCAAGGAGTTGTTTCTCCAATAGTTTGTTCCTGGTAATTTCTAATCGTCAATGCCTCAAGATATGTATCAACTTAGACAGGGAAGAATGTTAGTGTCAGATTACAAGTCTAAGTTCAATGAACATTGCGCCTACTTTCCTTCTTAGACTAAAGGTGATAGAATTGAGTATTTTGTGGAAAACTTAAAGGAATCCATAAAATACAAAGTGAGCACATATGCACCTACCACCTTGAGTGAAGCATATTGATTGGCTGGGAATTTTGAGTGACAAGAGATAGGAATTGAAAGAAGTAACAATCGCTTTAACAAGAGATCTACAAGTTCTAGTGTTGAACCTCGTTTTTCTAAGACTCGTTGTGAAGAGGGTCAAGATAGTAAGTATTTAAAGATAAACCACTTGAGTGATAAAGATAGGGAGGAAAATTTAAAGAAGGGGTTGTCTTTCATATGCCACAAACATGGGCATCAAGCTTCAACTTGCTTCAAGAACAAGAAGCATGAGACAACAACTTTGATGGTAGAAGATGGAGCCAACGGAAGTGAAGGTAGTGACAAAGAAATTCAAGTTTTGACGGCAATGATGAACATAGAGGTGGAGCATGAACCAACAGTGGTTCAATTTAAGGCTTATGTCAATTCTACCCATCCTTCTGTGATTTTGATTGATTTGGGATCTACACATAACATGATCTCAGCCCTTTTTGCAAAGAAATTAGGGCTTCTCCTAATTCCAGTAGCACCTTGTTTAGTGTTGCTACCAAATCTTGATACTAGCTCAATTGATCATTGCGTTTTGAATGCACTTGTGAACATTTTAGGAGTTGAAACCAAAATGGACTTTGAAGTTTGGGAGGGAGCTCATTATGATGTGATCTTGGGCATGGCATGGTTACGCCAAGTGGATGCGTGGATAGCTTGCAAAGATGGAGTTGTCCACGGAAAGCTAAAGGATGGAAAGCCCTTCACAATCAAAGGTAAACGATTTGTACCTAATGTTCCTCTACTGTCGCATTTACAGATGAAAAGGTCCATTAGAAAGAATCATGAAATATATTTTATATATATGAACAAAGTGCATGATGAAAGGAAAGAAAGAAAGTGTTCAATGGATGTCAAGTCATTTTTGAATGAATTTAAAGATGTATTCCTGGATGAAATTGAGGATTTGCCACTGATTAGAGAAGTTGACCATGCTATAAACTTAATAATTGATGCGGCTCCAATAGCTAGAGCACCCTATTGGCATTCTTTAGCTAAAAACATTGAGCTAAAGAATCAATTGAATGATATGTTGAATAAGGGATATATCAAACCAAGTAAATCTCCTTAGGGTGCACATGTCTTATTCATGAAAAAGAAAGAAGGAACGTTGAGACTTTGTGTAGATTATAGAGGGTTATTAAGTACCCTTTATCCAAGGTTGATGATTTATTTGACCATCTACATGGGACAAAGATATATTCTAAGATTGATTTGAAGATTGGCTACTATGATGTTAAAATCCGAGAATCAAATATTGCAAAACCCGCATTTGGATCCCAATTGGGCTACTATGAGTATGTTCTAATGCCTTTTGGACTTACAAATGCTTCTGCTACGTTTATGACTTTGATGAATTCTTTATTTTGTCAACACTTGAGTAAATTTGTGCTTGTGTTTATGGATGATATATTGATGTTTTTTAAGACAGTGGATGACACAAAGACCACCTGAGAAAGGTGTTTGCGATTTTGAGGGCTAATAAACTCTTTGCCAAGATGAGCAAATGTGAGTTTTTTAAATCCCAGATTGATTTCCTTGGTCATCTTATTTCTGAAGATGGAATTTGGGTTGACCTTGAAAGGTCAAAGTAATTAAGAATTGGACAATACCCAAAGATAAGATTAAGGTAAGAAGTTTCTTAGATCTTGCTAGTTATTCTAGGAGATTTGTGA
This sequence comes from Antitrichia curtipendula, assembly GCA_951230915.1. Classification (NCBI taxonomy): domain Eukaryota; kingdom Viridiplantae; phylum Streptophyta; class Bryopsida; order Hypnales; family Leucodontaceae; genus Antitrichia; species Antitrichia curtipendula. Next base: position 38,617,681 of record OX579635.1, read on the forward strand.
AAGGATTCTTCAAGGTAGTTGCTTCTATGACTAATCTTTTAAAAGAGAAGTCTGACTCAGTTGTTTGGAATCATGAGTGCAATTTGAGTTTTTTTGCTTTAAAATCAGCCCTAATTCATGCACCTATTTTGACTATTATTGATCCTTTAAAAGAAAATATAGTATTATGTATTGATGCTAGTGATTTAGCAATTACAACTGCTTTCAATTGATGCAAAACAGAGAGGCGATTGCATTTGAATCTCAAAAGGTAAATGACACAGAGATAAATTATCCGGTTCATGAAAAATAACTATTGACAGTCGTTCATGACTTGAAAGTTTGGAGACATTATTTACTAGGAGTGAAGTTTAAAATTGAAACTGATCATCAGTCATTAAAGTACTACTCAACGGAATTTAAATAGAAGACAATGTAAATGGATGGAATTGATGCAAGAGTTTAATTTTGACCTTGAATATATTAAAGGAAAAAAAAATGTTGTTGCTGATGTTTCTAGATGACCGTTGGCTAATGCAATCTTATGTATCAAAAATTCTTTGATAGATTAGATTAAAATACATTATGCCAATGATGAATCTTTTCAATATCCATATAAGAATTTGACTAAGGAATCTAGGTCGATTGAAGAGATAGAGAAATATAAAGCATATGTCCTAGAGAACGGTGTCTTATATTATAATGCAAGAGCCTGCATTCCCAAACAAGGAGAAATTAGACTCAATGTCATGCATGATCTTCATGGCATACCTATTCCAGGCCATCCCGGTTTTCAAAAAACCTATCTGGCTATTAAACGCCACTATTACTGGCAGGGAATAAAAAGAGACATTAAAGAATATGTAGAGAAGTGTTTGAAGTGTCAAATTTCAAAGATTGAATAGATGTCCTGGATTCTTGAAACCTCTTGGAATTCCAAATTTAAAATGGGAGTCTATCACTATGGATTTTATTGTAGGTCTACCTAGAAATCCAACATGTTATGATAACATTTTTATTGTAGTGGATCACTTGACAAAATCTGAGCGATTTATTCCCACAATTACCATTCTCACAACTTCTGGTGTAGCCGAGTTGTTTATAAAACATGTTTTTGAAAATCATGGCATTCCTGCGGAGATAAGAAATGATAAAGATTGTAAGTTTGTTAGCAAATTTTGGTCATCTCTTTTTAAGCTATGTGGAACGAAGATTCGACTTAGTCATTAGATGATTTTGGAGGGGTCTGGAGGGCCGTTTTGGGCCTGTTCCCTGCGCTGTTCCCCGGCAGCAAAAAAAACGGCCTCTGTCAGGAAAAAAAAATTGAAAAAAAAAATTGAAAAAAAAATCTTAAAATCTTAAAATTGAAAAACAAGATGAACAATTTTTATTTTTTTATTTTAATATTTATTTTGTATGACGTGGCAGTCGCTCGGCCATATCAAGCAGCTGTTGTGGCGCAGTTCTAGACAGTTTCAAAGTCTTGGAACCCTAGGGAACTCGCAGCCCTCCAAAGGGGCTGAAAAACATGTAATGATAGCCTATCATCCTGAGACTGATGGTCAAACTAAACGAACTAATTGAACGCTCGAGGATATGCTTAAAATGTATGTTGTTTAGAAACAACACTCTTTGAACAAGTAGATTCACATGGTACAATTCTTTTGGAACCATACAATTCATAGCAGTATTGTTGTCAGTCTATTCTTTGCCCTCTACAGCCAAGAATGTAGAATTCCAATTTTTCTTTCAACCCCTAATTCAAAGATTGAAAGTGTTAATCAAATGATAAGAGATATGAACAAAGTCATTGAATATGTAAAGTTGAGTTTGAAAAGTGCTCAAGATAGAGCAAAGTACTATACTAATAAGAAAATGAGTCATTGTGAGTTTGAGGTAGGTAATAAATTATTTTTGAAAGTTACACCTCAACGGATAGGATTGAAGCTTGGTAAATCAAGGAAGTTATCTCCTTGATTTTGTGTTCCATTTGATATTATCAAACAATTAGGACCAATGGCTGATGAATTGAATTTGCCTAGTAGTTAGAAGATTCCCAATGTTTTCATGTCAATTTGTTGAAGAAATATGTTTTTGATCCCAACCTTGTGTTGTCTAAGCTTCCTAAAGTTGCTCTTGAAGGAGCATTACTTGCAAAACCAAAGAAAATACTAAAAGTTAATATGCAGCATCTAAAGAATACACCATTCCAAAGATTGTTGATCAAGTGGAAGGATTTTTTTGAGGATGAAGTCTCTTGGAAAAGAGAGATTGATTTTCAAAAGGATTACCCTAACTTTGTCATTAAGGACAATGACTGATTTTGAGGGAGAGATTGTGTCATGATCCTTGTCACAATCTCTGATGGATGAATGCATTGATAGATGAAAGATTTGATGATGATTATGTCATAACTAGGGATGGATATATGATGGTTGGTCATAATGACTAGGAATGGATGAATGATGACCAAGGATGGATCAATGCATTGATGGATAACCAATTCATGATGCAATGTGAATTAGTGGATAAGCAGAAATTGATTGGAGATAGATATCTCTCGATGATGGATTTATGCACTGGAGTTAGACAACTCCAACTAGATGACAAGTGCATTGGATAGACATATCCAAATGATGGATTTGTACAATGGAGTTGTCTTGGAATTAGACAACTTCAAATAGAAGATCAAGATTGGACAAAGTATAAATCGATACTTAGAATACTTTGAAGTATAACTAAATTTTTTACTTTAGTAGATGGTAGATAGAACCAAGGATAAAAGCTAAAAGTAGAAAAGAAGACCTAGTCTATCTGAAAGACTAATAGTATTCAATTGATACATAAGATAGAGCTCAAGGGTGAGGAGGCTCTCTTCTCTTTGGAAGACGAATCTTTCTCTGTGGTCGAGTGGTTTGAGCTCTTATGAAATACTTTTGTTAATATGTATAATTGTGTCTTTATTTTGTTTCCATTGTTATTTGAAGTTACAGATTGTGGGACGTTTGTAACAATATGACAACAAAATTTGATTTTGGGGGATTAAATCAATATAATGTAAGGGCAAATTCACTTGGCATCCATCTGTTACCTTCAAAGTTCTTCATGCATGAATTAGAAACTATATACCTTTGTTTAAGGGAGACTCAATAAATTTGGTAATTTAGATTATTATATAGTTTTAAGTTTTCTCTTTTGTATTCCAGTATTTGAAGTATGTGATGTGGTTGCAGTGTTGCACTTTGAACCAACTACGTTAGTATGTGAGCCTAGAAATGCAAGCCTACGAGCCTTGAGTCTAGCTGTAAGTAGGTACTTTACAACTATTGAAGGTGCCTATAATATATGTACCTATAATGTAAATACCTATAACTATGGAAGTGCTTATAATATAAATATTTATAATATAAACACCTATAATATAAATATTTTATAACTATAGAAGGTGCTTATAACATAGACACCTATAATATAAATATCCTATAACCATCGAAAGTGCCTATAATATAGGTACTTATAAAATAGGAGCGTAGGCTACTACACTCATGGGCTCAAGATCTTAGGCTCACATGCTAGCAACCTTGCATTTTGAACTACTAAATGTTGTATTTGGTGCAAATCCCCCACATGTATTACAAACAATTTCTTTAAGAAATGATTTGGTATTGATTTGTAAGAAAGACTTTGAAATTTTTGAATTATAAATTATATATATGCTATTTGATTTACAGTTATTATATCAAATTTTATAGTTAAAATTTAAAAATTTATAATTATTTTGATCATATACTGTATATTTAATATTGATAATTTTAAAATAAAATTTATAACTATAAAAAGTAAATTATTATTATTCTTTAAAAAATCAATCACATTTGGGAGTTCACTGGAGGTTACTTTTTGAACTTCAAAAAACATATTTTTTGACTTGAGATACTTTCAATATATTGTTTATAGAAGAGTGGTTGGAGATCTACACTATTTGATTATCTCTAGAAACTCCTTAAGCCAAGGAAATTTAAAATGGATGAAAAATAGATAAACAAAGGAACATTTTTAATTAAGTTTTGTTTGTCATCCAAAAAATGAACTCTAGTAATTTCAAGAGTAAAATCTTGCTAAATCAACGTAATAAATATATTTTCAAAGTATTCACTAATTTTTAAATTAGTGAAGGCAATAAATAGCATGAAGTTATATGCACTTATAACTGCCTTTTATTGCAATTTTTGTAAACATAAACTAAAATTTGGATGATAGGTGTGTGTTGTTTAAAAGAGAGAATGTACTCAAGTAAAAGTAGAGAAATCTGGTCCAAAAATGATGAGATGTTTACTTCCAAAGCTCATCTTAGTAGAGCACCATCATTAGAATTAATCACAAAGAACTATGAATCAGAGTTTGTTAAAAACAAGCAGCATGTCATATAAACAATATTGAAAAGTTGGCATGTTGTCTTGGATTTTAAATAAACATAGGAGGAAACTCCCCCAAACACCAAAACTAGTCTCCATTTGAGTTTGTTGCCCAGTTGGCACACTATTTTGAATATAAAATAAAGACGACATGAAAGTCCCCCAAACACCAAAACTAGGTTCCATTTGAGTTTGTTGAGCAGTTTTAAATTGCATCACGGCTACACCAACAACCACAGGTCTCATCCATTCATCCGGTTTCATCCACGGCAAGGAAATAGCATAGCAATTTTTCATTATGTGAAGCGGAACAAAGTGTGATAGCATGTCTTTTGAGAAGCGTATTCCTTTGCAGTTAACTACATAAAAAAAGTTACAAGTTCACTTGTATTCTGAAATTTGGAACAACAATATGATTAATAAATCAAAAGAACTATCATTAATTCCTTAATTTCCATGACTATGTTTTCACCCAAAACGCTCCAAAACTACCATTTCTAGTGTAAGTACCAAATTTTTGAATTTTTTTTTTGACACATGTAACCATAGGATCTTGTAGTATTTTGACTTGAAAACATGAGGTGAAAATTTCATAGATTTCCATTGCGTGAATTGCAAGATATAAGCATTCAAATTCACTAAAATCATTTTTTGGGCCCTGCAAAAAACAAGGCAGCTGCACTTCACAAGCTCACTTAACTATGAAAAAATGTCCACTAGACACGTATAACTACTTTTAGACTTTCAAAGGGTCTAGAATTAATAATAGAAAAAAAAATGTTCATTTGGAGATAATACAAAACATTGGGTGATCAATACAAAACATTGGGTGATCAATACAAAACATTGGGTGATCAATACAAAACATTTGAAGATCTATACAAACATCTAGAGATCCCAAGATGTTATTATCTGGATATTTCTGAATGTTTTGTCCATAATTCATGTAAAAGTCCAAAAGTAGTTAAACGTGGCATCTCAAATGGTGGTGCTTCTTTGGATTCTTTTTCCTAGACAAGTTGGCTACATTCTTAAAAATTTCACATCATTTGGAATTGTTCAACATATAGAAAAAAAATAGTAAGTGGAAAGAAGTAGAGAATGATTCAAAATACAAAATTGTTAAGAATTTTGCTATGGAATTGAAAAATGCCAATCACAATGGTTGCAATGTTGTAATATATAATCTACATCCTATAATTTTATGTTTTAAAAAAAAAACTAAAAATTGAGTAAGATAAAGGACTCCAAAGTTTATTTTAGAGTATAGAATCCATGATTACTTGCAAACTAGAACTCCTCATAACTTCTGACTCATTGATTGAAATGGAATGATTAAAAGCTTTCCACATATATATAACTCTAGAAAATAAATTTCAAATTTTTATTTATGAAAAAAGTGATTTAAAAAAATCTGCCCGGACTGCCTGTTTGGAGAAAAAAGTGACATACTAGGCCATAACTTTTGACTCATATTTCCAAATGCCATGAAATTTTATGCATATGGAAGATATTCCATGTCCCCACCTTCTATTAAAATTTCAGCGTAAAATATGAAAATCTCCAGTCACATGTACCTGCCCAAAATTTCTATGTTGCCAAAAAACGCATGATGATCCTTTAGGAGTTAAAAAATCAAAGCGCATACACATGCTGAATAGTTTACCATACTTTACAGAGAGCACTCAAATAGTGGATACACATAATGACACTTGTTCATAGATTCCTCGCAATGACTTCTTTTAGCAAACCTTCCTTCTCATTCGTACTCATATTTTAGGTGTCGATATTTAGATAGAGTTGATATGATCTTACCTCTGTAGTGTAAGTTAATTTAGTCCTGGTGAGTTCTGGAGAATCTGACTGATATAGTGCCAGGGATGACCGCACAATATGATGTGCCTTGTGGCACTATTATGTACGCCATTTTGGGTATGCTGTTCAAAGGAGCTGGCTTGTGATTGCAAGCTTTGTATCAAATCCAATATCAGTTTCAGGTTTCATGTCACTTGCATTCTCCTTCTCTTGTACTTCCTAATACAAGAAAATTGCTACCTTCTGCGCAGCCTATGCCAATACATGCAAATTGCTTCAACTGCTACAACTTACGACCAGCCGTTCCTCTATCTAACCACAGTCAGTGTTGTTGAGGAAGACCAATCCTCGATGTTCATCAAAATTATAAATCGTCTTTTGAAATCTCTCCTCTGAGCACGTGGAAATCCAATCTAAGGTAGGCTGTCCTAATTCCAATACCCTAAATTCTGAAACAAACAAACTGATGTAACTCACGTAAACACCCAATCTTGTGTTGGATTTAGGTCATGGATTTCAGAAATTTGAACCTTACATGCTTGTATAGGTACCGCATGCTTAGGTGCATTGAAAATCCCTTTCATTTGCTGATAAGAGACTGTAGAATACAACGAGTGCAAATGTGTAGGCTTGAGGATCTCTTATACCTACTCACAATAGGACATAAACAAACTTTGAAGACTACCATGCTGTGCTAAATATTGCTAAGATAAATCCTGGTAGTACAATCGATTTCCTCACTCAAATCCCTTTCCATCTCAATGTACACAATCATACCATTCTGATACAAATAGTCAAATGGACATTCTGATCCTTTTCTGATAATCTCCAGAATCCCTAATCACAAACATATCACCTCAGGATCTAAGCTGGCTCCAAATTAAAGTCTAATGGGCTCAGCTAAAGAATGTCACACTTTCCTCATGAAGTAGAAGTTAGAATGCAAAACCAGACCCTCTGCATCCTCTGACTGTCACAAAAAATTTAAATGAACCTTGACAGAAGCAATAATAGTACAACGGAGAATTTGCTATCTAGCGGCCTATTCGTTCCTCAACCTTCCACACTACCTCAAGAAGAAGCCGCAATCTCTTCCTCTTCTACTGGCAAATCTTCCTTGAACCAGGCTCGGAAACCCCCGTCCATGTGCAGTAAGTTCTTGTACCCGTTCAACGTCAAGACATACGCCGCAATCAGCGACCTCGATTGCTGCCCATCCGCCAAGCTAGGACTCGGCTTCATCGTCCCTCCCGATTGACAACCAAGTATAATCCTGGCGTCTTTCTCCAAGTTGAGCGCCCTCACTTCGTTCAGAAACTCGGGATTCTCCTCCGTCCCAGCAAAGATCCCGAAGAACGCAAACCCCGCACGGCGAGCGATGTCCCAAGGCGTCCACTCCTTGATGAGCCGGTACAGCTGCGCGTTCTTGGCCCCCGCCGCATGCGCCTCCGCGTACTCCGCCGCCGGACGCACGTCCAAGATCGTGTAACCCTCGTCTTGCTGCAAACGGAGAGCCTCCTTCGGCTTCACGGAACGGAGGTTGTTCTTCTTCAAAGCCTCCCGCTTCGACTTCCACTCCACCTCGGTAGTGGATTTCGGCGGCCCCGTCGCAATGCTGCGCACTGACAGTGGAGTCCACCCTTGCACTCTCCGAGTTTCGCCCTGAGGTTGAAGGAAACTCAGCCGCGGAGCTGTAGCGGCGGAATGCACACAGGGTGCTGCCACCATAGCCACCGCCATGGCCATCCCTCTACACTAATCTCTCGAAAACGCAAAAGCTCCAATTCAACCTGCAAAATTCTCCCGAAATTGGGAAAAAAACTTGATTTCGGTGTAAACCTGACGGGATGAGCAATCGTGCTCGAGAGAGAAAAAGAACGATTCTCGCCAGTGAAGGATGTGTTTGAAGCAATCTTGTGGCACTAATTCCGAAGTTTGGAGGAAATTACACAATCGTGAAGAAGGAGGTAGCGGAAGCGTAGAACGCTCAAGATCTAAGTTATCCGCCATGACAGTACCTTAGTGTAGCCAAGGAAAAATGCGAGCGCCATAGCTTCTGCCATTGGATAGTGCGGTGCAAGAAAATCTGCCATTGGATTGAGAGTGAGAATCTGGGTTACTGGATAGTGAACAGAGTTCATCCAGATGGGAGCAATCATCTTGTCAGGGGCACTCCGCTAAAAAAGGTAAGTTCACACTTGGTGCGAGGGGTGATGTTTGCAGTGTGAATCTGGTCCAGAAGTATGTCTACATTCGTTCTTAAGACCCTCATCAATCATCAATAACACTCTTTAACACCAAGTGTAAACATGATATTTAGTGTTCCTTGGTATTTATTGTTACTTACCCTATTATTTGACTTACATTAATTCTCATATAATTGACAAATAGTGTTCAGGTTGATGTTTAGTATTGGTAACATTAGTGGTATATTTAACATTTGGTGCACCACATATCCACATGAACACCAACCTTATTTTTTGGCACCATAGGGACAGATTGCATCATTTCGAAATAAATTTTTATTTTTTGCCAAATAAAAGTGATCTTTTTTTGCCAAATTTTTTCCATTTCTATGAAAAATGTGGATGAAGTTGCCAAATTTGGATGAAATAGTATATGGGTATGATTGAAAAGTATTCTTTAGTTCAAAAGATGGATGAATGTAGAAATACAATGCTTCACCAAATTTTAAGCGATTGCCATCTTGACACTTTTTCAAAAAGTAAAAAAAAGGGTCATTGAACACTATTAAAAACTACAGTAGTTGACAAATAGACATTGTGTTTATGTTGGCATTAAGTATTGATAATGCTAGTATTGTTGTTGACATTTAGTCTTAGAGTTCATCATTTTAGTGTTGCAAACACTAATATCATTATCAATGTAGTGTACTACCGCAAAAATGTTGTCGTTATTAACCATATTTATTAGCACCATTTTTCACATCCACCGAGGTAGAGTTGGTTGTCTTTATTAGGTTAAATATTAAAAAAATAGTGTCAAAATTATCTATTGTCAATGAAATGTTAAAATGAATATCAAAAATAATTTTAAAGTAAGTTTTGAAAAAAGTGTTCAAAATAAGAATCGCCAAGAGTGTCAAAAAGGTGTCAAAAAGTATTTTTTATTCTCTTTTAAAATTCATAACTAATTCCAAAAATGTTTGAAACATATGAAACAACCTAAGTTAAATTTGCCTTTCAAGAATAATTTGCTTAAAAGTGTAATGAAGAGTCCAACCCCTCCAAATGATAGATTTGAAGTGAAAAGGATGCTTCATACATGTTACATAATTAATGAACAAGAATTATACACAATCATGTTGTAAGATGCTAAGATCCCATTTTGAGTGCTAAACCATCATAGAAAGTATCTAGGGGTTTTGGATAGAAATGTGGGAACTTGAGCAACAATAAGGTAGGCAATCCCAAAGAATTATTTGTAAGTTGTTGTTTTTAAATTCATTTTTTTACACTCTTTTAGAAACTATTTTAACAATCTATTCAACATCTTTTGGTGTTTTAATGACACTATTGCAATAGATTTTCACAAGTCTTTAGTAAGATCTCAGTTTTCAATAGCTGTTCTAACGTATAATTTTCAAGTCTTTGGTACTATGTTGCAAAGTTGTCAAAAATAGTGATTAAAAACATAATTTTTTGAATTGAAGAAACCAAGATGAGGATGTTAGAGCTAAGCCATTAAAATAGTTGATTTTAGAATTGAATTAGATTTTTTATAAAATAATATTATGGTGGGAAGGTTCACTCCATACACTTTGCCCATTCCAAGTAGCTTGGATGGCCCCATTTTTTTCTTGCATTTAGCCAATAATTAACATTATTGATTAAATTAATGACAATTGAAGCACAAAGAATTGATTTTTGGCTATAATCATCAAACTTCTTTTAGATTTTTTTAGGAAAAAGGTAAATTTGATTCCAATAAAAAATTGCAACTCATAGACATTTTTTGAGGCTTAAACAAGACCACAAGTTATGATTGTGGGGAACTTGGGAACTTTGCCACATCAGTAGTCTGACATGGTCAAAAGACAACCACGTTAGGTACTAGTATTTAATTAATTGTTTTGTTTTCTATTTTATTTTTATTTTTCTAATATTTTAACAATAGCGCACTAGTTCAAAGCAAGGGGAACAACCCTAAAATAGTCTTTTCAAGGCCTCAAAAAATGTCTAATGGACATAGCATCCAATTGAGGAAGAAGCCAATGCAAGCTTGAGGGCTATATCATTAAAAGAATATCCCCATCTTGGATTTTTGGTAGGATTGAGTGACTTGCAAACTTATCCTAATGCATGATTGAGAAGTCACAATCAAAGTTTTGAATGAATCATAGAGTGATTTAGTGATCTCAATAGGAATTTTTACCTTTTGGATAACTTTGTAATCCTAAATAGTCAACAAATAAGTAAAGAATGAAGAAGAAATTAACATTATTAAGTTCATATGACTAAGAAGAACTAAAAAAGAACATCAATATTGGATTGGATAATAATTTGTCTTATGCTAAAATGTGAGATAGTTTAATCTTTAAAGGCATAGAAAGTCCAATTTTGGATGTAACATAGTGTTTTTGTGTATTTGGCATAGAAAGCGCATAAATTGAGGTATACAATAATGACAAAAGTTTAAATCCATGTTAATTTAGATTTAATGACACATAACATTTGCAATTTGGATTATTATAACACCTCTTACATGTCTCAAAAAATACAAAATGGTCATATATTCTATATGTGTTGTTTCATATTCAAGCATGATAATATTTAAATATCAAAATAACATTCAAATGCAAGATGTTATAAGTGTGAAATTATCAATCCAATGGTTTATGTTTTGTTTACTTTTAGAACATAATTTATATTCTATCAGACAAATACAATATTGTGTACATGGTTCCTAAATGATTAAATTATCCTTTGAATTTGAATTTCAATAACTTCATTGTTCAATAGTGTCATAGAAACAATTCAAGTAGACTACCCAAAATTTGTGCTTTATCACCTTATTTATACCATTTTTTTAATTATAATTCTTGAGGTGTTGGAAAGAGATTCAATTTATGGACAAAGGACAAATGTGAGAAGAGGTGGTATAAATTGAATTAATATATTTTTGAATGTAGCATAATTTGTGAGGGTAATGATCTAAAGTCCATAAGTGGCACTAAATGCCTTGACACCCACTATAAAATTCATACATGATGGTGATCTTACTCATCTAAATTGCTCATAACATATTAAAAAAACAATATAACATTGAAGCTCTAAAATGGTCATTAAAAATTTCTAATTATTTTGTAACTAAAAACATATGAAATCTTGTAGTGGTCATCAAGTTGTTTCTAAAGTATCACTTGTAAACCACAATAATGTCCATCAAGTCACTTAAATTTGTGTGGCACGAAATTTACAAATGATTTAGTGCCACACAAATTTACACAAATTTTAAAATTTTAAATCACTAACAAAATATGCCTAAATTTTTTTAAGGGCCCTGTTTAAGAAAGGTGATGCTCCCAATGTTGGGAACTTTGACACCACTGGGGAACGCCGTAGGCAACATTGTGAGACATTTTTAAATATCCTCTCTGAATTTTGTCTATAACTTTTGATTGGAGACTCTAAATTGCAAACGGATTTTTGGAGATGAAATTTATCTTCATTTGACAACTTTTCTTAGTTCAAAGTTTTTTGATAAAAGTTATTCTACTATGTCAAAACGGACTCTAAAGTCTGCTGGCTTAACAAATCAAATGGAAAAAACTAATAAAAACCAAATAAATCAAAACTTTAACCTCACATGTACATGTAAGTCATTGCATAGTGCAATGGGCAAGGGCCTTCCTCCACCAAGCAACACTAGAAGAAAAACGTGCCCAACACAATCAGCTACAATGTAACTAGTGTTCAATACAACTATCTTGCAACTATAATCCTCTCTATTAGCACCAAATCTAACGTAATTGTTTTATGTCATTGTTTTACAGCATTGATATATTGTTTTAGTTGCAAAGTAGTCAATTTATAGTTGCAAAAAACAACTAGGAAACAACTACAAAAATATTGCAATTGTAATATGACCATAGTTGATTCCTAGTCGCTTTCTAGTCATACATTAGTTGTTTCTTAGTTGTTTCCTACAGTACTAGAAAATTCACCTTTTTTGTTGATTTGGATGTATAGATTTGATTCACTTTTCTATTGATTTGGAGAGTAATTTGTTGATTTGGATAGAAATCAATAGAAAAGTTAACCAAATGAATGCAACCAAATCAATAAAAAAACTAAATTTTCTAATAGTGAAGCTAGTTGTTTCCTAGTCACTCTTAACCCCTGAGCGCCCAGCCCATGTTCACAGAAATCAAAACCCTTCTATACTCATTCCAATTAAACTATCACCTAAGAAAAAATCCACACTAATTGATTGTACTGATTGGTAGTAGAGACATGTCCGGAGATATAGGAAAAAGAATGGGTTCTTTTTAATGTACCATTGAAAAGATTATAAGAGTCAAACAAGGACATCTTTCAAAAATGGAGAGGCCATATTTTGGCCCCTAAGATGCTCAGGGGTTAAGTCGCACACTAGTTGTTTCTTAGTTAGTTTATGATTGTTTCCTAGTTGCCTCCAAAGTTCTTTCCCATTTGTCTTATATCAATTGTTCCATGTCAATTGTAAAGAATACCATTAGGTTGGACATATAAAACTTGTAAGTTGTCGCAGTCTTATGCAATGAAATTTGTTGATAGAGTTCTAAGGCTTCTACAATTTCTATGATTTGTAGATTTTTATAAAGTATAAATTTATATAATTTGTAGATTTCTACAATCTATAGAAATCAAAAAATATTTAAAATCCAATAAATTTTAAAATCTATGAAATTGTAAGGTATCCTAAATCAATGAAATCTATTAAATACCTATATTTGAATTTTTGAAATCTAGAAAGAAAGTAGATCTAAAATTTTGAAACCTAAAAAAGGTAGATTTGACTTTCAAAAATCTATAAAGAAGGCAGATATGAAAATTCTAAAATCTACAAATCATTGAGATTAATATTTTTAAATATATAAATCTATAAATTGCAAACAAGTCGCAAATGAGTCTCATACAAGGTGTAATTTTTGCAATTGCTACACCTTTTTCCTAGATTTTAGGGTGTCCATTGCGACTATAGGTCTCCAAATTGTCACCAGTCACAAACTAGTCGCAAGTATACTTTGCAACTGAAAAAACCAATTGCATAGTGTAGTCGCAAAACCCTTCATTTTCTTCTAATGCAAGGGGTACAAGGTTTGAATCCTTTTGGCACCCCTTGGCTTGTAGGTGGCTTGTCAACATAACACTTTTTATCCTAAGCATTGATTTAGTACTTGCCAATTGGCCGGTGTTGTAAATTTATTTTAAAATTCTTTTTTGTACTTGTCCAAATTAACAACCAAATTAACACTTTTTTGATTTGTAGTGTCCAAGTCAACATATCCGAATCAACAGAAAATGGGCAAATAAAATCAACACTTTCTTGTTCATTTTCTACTGATTTGGACACAAATATTCTACTAGTGGATCACTTCCATTTGTGTTGGCGGTTAGGTGTAGTGGTCAAGATACTTTGGTTTGAAGATTGTCTTATATGACTCCTCATGCAACCCCAATCCTTGAATTAATTGAAGGTCTCTCCCATGCATCTAGAGAGATAATTCCTTCCCAGTACGGGGGGACCATGGCCTAGTTATACAATAATATAATTACATGAATATCCTATAGTTTATAATGGATGCTAAACCTATTGGATGAAATGGGCCATGCAATTGATGCAAGGTGAATTTTGTATTCAACATAGTAATTATAAAAGAAAAGCCTCCTATTTTGTGCCGTGCTAAATGTATGTTCTTCACCTATCCTAGCTAATTTGAGGCCTCTAATTGCAAATATTTATTCAAAATTTCAAATTTTTTTCATGTGTGGCAAATAAAAAATTCTTGTATTTTTCCCAAGGATAAATTCACCTTACATGTCCCATTTTGTGGGACGGGTTTAGCATCTTGCAAGCACTATGGCTTGTTACTCCGTGATACCATGATATGCATTTATTACAAGGCAACTTGTGTAACTTATCGCATGCAATCCAAACTTGCCAATGATGCGAGAGCACTTTGTTGGGCTCCTATTGCTCACTCATGCAAACTACATATTTCAATGCTAACTCATTACTTTGAGTCACTACAATTTTGATTCAAATCTTCAAGCGTGGATGAGACTTTTGAGTGGAACATCACATGCATCCTCTCAGTTGGAATTGCCATAATATCTTAAAACTTAGGAGATATAGAAACCCTACAGTAGTTGAATCTGTTCCCATGGTCCAGAGAGAATTAGCCGAATCTCTTCATTTCATGGCACCGGGTTGATGCTTGCTTGGCTACGATAGTGTAGTAAGTTACTCTATTCTCAAGGTACTCAAGCTTAAAGCAATTCATCAATTGTAACTCTATGTTTTAAAATGTAGCTTGACTGCATTTTCACTCTAAACGAGACTTTGGATTGAAAAATGTGATGATAGCAGTTCATTCAATGGCGATGGATAATGAACTACCCTTATAAGATCCCATGTACTATTGGTTCGGTCAGAATGTTGAGTCCATATTGTGCAATTTGGGTTGTCATAGTTTGAAAAATTCAACCTTACAATATTATTGTTTGTTTCCAAATCCAGTCACGATTTTGAGGCCTTAATTGTTTCAAATAGAATTGTATAGTGTGATAGTGAATCCCAATCCACTACTTCATTTGTTCTGTGTAATCTTTCTAATTGTATGATGTGAATGGTGCACAGAAATGGTTCGTCATCCAATTTACTCTTTAGGGCATGTTGTGTAACGATCAATTTATTAGACAATGAACACATTTTAGACATGAAGGAATGGCATTAGAAGGGGTCACCCCTTTTAAAAGGTTGCGAGTTCCTTTGCGTTCCCAAATTGTGGGAATGCAAGGGCAACAATTGACTGTAGCGATCTGACGTGACCAAAGTTCAATCACATTAGACAATAAAAAAATGAAATATTAAAATTATTTCTTTTTTAATTCAATTTTTTAATAGTGCGTTGTTTGTGCACTACATTGGGAACAATAAGGGAATGGGCCTAAAATGGCCCTTCCCTTGCTCCAATTCCCCTCTAATGTAGTGGATCCTTGTAGTGGATCCTGATCTACCAAATTTTGTTCCCAAAATAGCCAAAAATACAATACAAAATATAAGGTAATGCTCGCCACAATAATCTTAAGGATTTACAAATGAGCCTCAAATATACTAGATCTTGGAGAAAAAGTCACACTAGAAATAAAAAATTTGTAGAGTAGATTTTGAGAAGAGATAAATTGATTGGGGTTATGCATGTTAGGCCATTCACACTCATATTTTTTTGGTGACCAATTTTTATAGATTTGACATGCAAAAAGAGAGTTGAAAGATTTTCATAGTTTTAACACATTCATGATCAAACATTATAATATTTCAATTCGTAAATGATATAGTTGTGTTTTCTTTTCCTATGTGATCTCTAACATGTCTAGTCTTGATTTGGTTGTTTGTTGTGTTTGTTGCTTTTTTGATAGCAAAGATTAATTCACTTGATTTCCATCAATCCAAAGATCTTCTTGTAATTGCCTCCAATGCTGATTCTATACGTCTTTATGATACAACTACTACCTCATAAGTTCTTTCTTTTTCATCCACTGGAAGAAGTTCTCATGTTATTTTGCTTTCGTATTTTTCTTCCTAAATTGATATCGCTTGCAGTTGTGCATTCTAATCTTAGATTGATTTCTAAATGAGGTTGCTAGTGGAATTTAGAGATCATGTCTATGTATGCCTATTGTCCAAGCAAGTCGCTAAAAACAATTCACAACAAGAAGTATAGAGTAGACCAAGTTTGTTTCACACATCAAACTAGTTTGATAATTACTCCTCACTTAAAGAAGGAGATGACAAGGTCACCGTTGTCCATCTCAGAGTTGTTAATGGATGGCAATCTTGTGACGACAATTATTTGTAAAGGAGAATGTCTATTGAGCTGATGTTGTTAGTTGGGGATTTTGTAGAGTATAATTGATGATTGACTAAACGGGGGAATGGGAGAGAACTAATCTTGGCAAGTAGCACGCAACTATCCTATTAACCCCTAAAGATCAAAGACTATGTTTTCTCCCCAAATGCTCCCAAACTGTCATTTCTAGTACAAATACCAAATTTTTGAAAAAGAACATTTTTGGGCACATGTAACCATAGGATCTTGTAGTACGCTAGTTTCAGAAGATGTGGAAAAAATTTCAGAAATTTCCACTATGTGAATTGCAAGATATTAGCGTTTGAAGTGGCAAAAATCCTTATTTTGTCCCTGCAAAAAATTATGCAGCTGCACTTCACAAGGTCACATTTGTGTGAAAAATCTACATCCTATGATTTTATTTATTTCCAAAAATATTTAAAATTGGATAAGATGAAGGACTTCAAAGTTTATTTTAGAATAGATAATGTATAACTGCCCGCAAGCTAAAACTCCTCATACTTTTCATCTCATTAATAAAAATGGAATGATTCAAAGCTTTCCGTGCATATATAAGTCTAAAGAACCAATTTCAAATGTTTATTTATGAAAAAAGTGATTTTTTAAGAATTTTTTGAGTTGCCCGCCGACCAATGAAAATTACATATCATACAATAATTTTTTAACCATGTACTCAAAAGTCATGAAAATTGTTGGGCCTTAAAGCTAATTCTCGTCTTCTCAAGCACAAGTTGTGTGAAATTTCAAAGAAAAAAAATAAAAAATCGGTTTTTAGTGATCTGCGCAAAATCACTATGTTGCCAAAAAATGATGTTTGGTCTTTTAGACAATCTTGTGACGTCAATTATTTGTAAAGGAGAATGTCTATTGAGTTGACGTTGTCAGTTGAGGATTTTGTAGAATCTAATTGATGATTGTCTAAATGAGGGAATAGGAGAGAACTAATCTTAGCAAGTAGCACACAACTCTCCTATTAAAATTACTGTTTGTTGTCAAAGAGGCTTGCATTGAATGTGGATGCAACAAGGACTCGTCAAATGTAAATATTAAATAAGTAACTAAATAGTTTAAGTTATGCAATTATACACCTTCTTTGCTTTACAGGGTTCAATGAATTTTTTTGCGAGTGCAACACATTTGCAACTTGCTTCAATATATGATTTTGTAGGTGATTCTATGGGGCCCACACATGTTGTTTATAAAATTAAAAAATACTGCCATCCGAAGGCACAAAAATGTTCAAAATGTTTTCGCCCGGGTTCGAACCGGGGACCCTCAGTGTGTTAGACTGATGCGATAACCAACTACACCACGAAAACTGGTGGACCCGACCACTGAAGGAGGAGTCTACGGAGCCGGTCAAGGCTATACAGTAGCTCAATGCTGTTACTGTTCATTGACTTAGGTTTACCCTAAATACGTAGAATCTTCGTAATTGTACTATTAATCCAAATCCGACTTTTCTTGATTTTCTTCCGTGAAGATAAAACCCTAATCCTCAAATTTTCGAGCGCTTCAAGCTTTCCCAAATCGCTTCAATGGCGATGGATCCCGTGTTGTGCTTATGATTACTATTCGAAGCTCACAATGCCGCATTCCAAGAGGCGACGCGAATGAGACCGCCGTGAATGCATATGGTGCCCGATCGGGTCCGCAAAATGCCGAAGTCGAGAAGGCCATTGTGCTTGCTAGGGCTGTTTGAGCCGTATGGGCAGGAAGTCAGCACGGAGAGCAGCAATGGTAGCCATGGTGCAACTGCAAGCGAAGAAGACTTCAGAGGAAAGTATTCTTTGTTCGACGCCGACACGGTATGTGAGAAGGGTGGCAATCTGGAGCAAGTGGCAATCGGGGCAACGTTCTGGGACCACGACGAGGAGCTTTACATCCACAATAACACGGTGGTGTGGAGCGCGGGCCGGCATGTGCGCAAGCGCTTCAGCTGCACGGCGACCATCGTGCAGGCGAAGTGGTGTCGGATGAGCGATACGCGGGAGCCTCTGCTGTGTGTTCTCCATTCGGATTTCATCAACGCGTATACGCCTTCCGGTGAGATGCACATTGTGCCGTTGCATTGTCGAGTGTCCGCCATTTGGCCGCTTCCTTGTGGATTGTTGTTGCAACGAGGAGCCGATCGCACCCCGCGGTTGAGCTCCGAAACATTGGCCATGGAGTCGCCGATTCATCACCGGGATTGGCTTCGTGAAGGTTTTCGGGATAATGTGATTTCGCCTATGCCGCGGCGGTCGAGTTTTTTGTCGACTCCCCCTGCCAGGCCTACATCGTCTTTTTTCTACTTGCAGCATCCTCTTGAGATGCCACATCCGGTTAATGTTGAGGAGGGCGGGAAGTCGAGGTTGTTGTCGGATATGGATGAGAAAATAATTTGGAGTAGTACTATAGTTCCGTATGTTGTGACATATCATACAGGGAAGAGACAGCACAGTGTGTGGAAAGTGAAAGCTGCTCCTGCGGATTCAGAGTCCAACATTTTGAAAGATGCGCCTGCATGGGATGTTATGGAAAGTATTAGTTTGCAGCTTTCCTGGACGAAGAAGGGCGGGCACCAGCAGGCGCGAGAGGTTTTTTTGGCAAGCGATGAGGACGGCATGCCATTGCTGTGTCTTGTTATTGTGGAATCGCAACAGTTGTTTTCCTTCCGACTTCAGAGTTCTGATGTATCCAGTAGTGAAGCAAAGCTGGAAGTTGCATGGACTATTAGTGCTGTTTCAGCGGCACCGATTGTTGCCACTCGCCCAGGGCTAAAAAGCACTGGTCCTCCTGGGTATGATATTCTGACGTTAGCTCCTGATGGCACCCTGTCTCTTCATATAGGCCGGTATCATGTTTGCCGCTACTATCTCCCTGTCTCTGCAGTGCAATCACTTGGGGGATCTCCGGTGAAAGGAATGGCCAAGCCGTCGGATGCTTGGCGGGATGAGGCCGTGAAGATAGTGGGCCTCTGTGATCCCGTGGAAGGTCGTGTTAATTTGGTGGCGGAATCTGGAAAAATGTACCGGTGTGCAGTTGGTTTGACGCCTTCGTCTGCTATCACTGTTCTGTGTATGAATGCCTTGTCTCAAGGTCTTCGCCCTGCTCTGTACCGGTATCTATTATCCCGATTGCTTGAGCGAGAGTTTCCAATTGTGGATGCTCTACGTGTTACCACGGCTAAAGCCAGTGGGAAACCCGACCTAGAATGGGCAGCTTTTTCTGGCCTTATTACTGAGATTATAAGAGACATGCCCGGTGAGGTACTTCCACCTAAGAAGGCTACTCCTCACAAGCCGGTGAAGGATGATTCATCTGCGTGGAACTTTTTATTGCATAGTAGTATGCATCGAAGCAACTTGGCAAATTTGCGATATCCAGCTTTAATGCCAAAGGAGACTTTCAGCATAGCGGACACGCTCCCAATGCCTGGACCCATCGCTACAGATAACGTCGATGCAGAGACAGCGGTTTATTTTTCGGTGATGGTTGAAATTCTTGAAGTGTTACACGCTGTTTATGAGGACTGCAAGCTTGATACTTTACGCTGGCGAGAGCTGTGGCAGTTGGGAGCAACTTTGAGTAGTCTGGCGGCAGCAGGCGGGGAAATGGAATACGTCGACCACTACTCACGCGACTTCCCTCTAGCTGTCTCGCCATTGCCTCTATTACCTGAATCAGCGAGCTTGAAAAACGATGGAAAAGTCCCCCCTAACCTCTTTCGGTGGCTTGAGAATTGTTTGAGAGGCAAGAATCCAGCTGAAAATATGGAAAATCTGCCTGGTTTACTTACCCAGGAGTCCTCGAGTTGTGTTGATTGGTCTCGGAAAGTAGTTGGATTCTATGATTTCTTGACCGGTGGGCAAGTTGTGAACGGACGCCTACCATCAGGGGTTCAGCTACGCATAGCACCAGGCATCGCCACTAGCGTAGAGCAGCGCACAGTGCTTGCCATGGTAGCTGAAGGATTCGGATTACCCGAGCTTGATCGCCTTCCACCTGGCGTCTCTCTTCCATTGCGTCATGCTTTAGATAGGTGTCGCGAAGCTCCTCCAGGTAATTGGCCGGCTCAAGCCTATGTTCTTATTGGCCGTGAAGATCTAGCTTCCACACATGTAGTGAAGCACTTGAAACGTACGACAACGCACAAAATTGGCGAGAGGTTTAAAACTGAGAAATCGTCTTCAGTGATCAAGCAGTTGGACGATCTTTGGATGGCTGCCCCTTATACTTTACATCTAAAGCCAATATCTAGTCTTCCTGGCTCTAGTGATCCAAATGATACTGCAGATCCTGATGGTGCCGCTGCCGGAGTGGACCCCCAAGTGGTTGATGGCATGGAGCACATGGCCACTACATCAGCACCACTTCGATTTGGTCGGGATCTTCGCGTAAACGAGGTCAGGCGGTTGCTGGGTTCATCAAAGCCTGTGGCTGTGCGAACAAGCAACGCACCAGATGTTAGTGATCCTGATATTGTTGCTCAGCAGCAGGCACAACTATGGCTGCTAGCACAGCGAACCACGGCATTGCCTTTTGGACGGGGGGCTTTCACCCTAGGCACGTCCAGTGCAATGTTGACAGAGGCTCTGCCTATTCCAAAACTCGTACTGGCTGGGCGCCTTCCTTCGCAACACGACGCCACAGTGAATTTGGATGCAAACACAGGCAACCTTGTTGATGTCACTTCATGGCCGGATTTTCACAATGGCGTCGCTGCTGGGCTTAGACTTGCTCCCGGCCAGACAAAGATCTCTCGTACCTGGATCGTGTATAATAAGCCCGATGAGCCTAATTTTTCACACGCGGGTTTGCTGATGGCTCTGGGATTGCACAAGCACCTTGGTGTGCTCGCAGCAACGGATGTGTACCGTTATCTTTCTCAGGAACATGAGGCAACAACTGTAGGCGTGCTCCTAGGTATGTCTGCTGCTCATCGAGGTACAATGGATCCTGGAATTTCCAAAATGTTGTATCTCCACATTCTTACACGACACCCCCCCTCGTATCCAGAACTGGAGTTGCCAACCCTTGTCCAGTCTGCTGCCTTATTAGCCGTTGGTCTCTTGTATCAGGGCTCGGCACACCGTTTGACCACAGAAATTCTTCTTGCTGAGATTGGGCGGAAGCCAGGTGGTGATAATACGTTGGATAGGGAAGGGTATGCTCTTGCGGCAGGTCTTGCTTTAGGACTTGTAACGCTAGGTCGAGGAAAGGATGCTTGGGGTCTAGCTGACCTTCATATTGAAGATCGCCTTAGACATTACATGTCTGGAGGAAGTGATACCATTGATGAGAGGCAAAGGAGGTTTGATGGGACTGTGAGCAGTATCAATTCAGTGTCCCGAGGTTTTGATGACCAATCCCAAGTTATGGAAGGGGGTTCAACAGTCAATTTGGATGTCACTGCACCTGGTGCAACTCTAGCTCTGGGACTCATGTTTATGAAGACCAATTGCGAAGTGGTAGCAGCTCGTCTAGCCATTCCGGATACTCATTTTGCCCTTGAGTATGTTCGACCTGATTTCATCCTGTTACGATTGGTAGCGCGGAGTTTGATTTTATGGGACAGTGTGCAGCCAACCGAGGATTGGATCCAGGCTCAGATCCCTGGTATTGTGAAGGAGGCGATATTGATCTCGTCGAAGGAGAATGGTTCTCCTGAACTGGTCCTGAATGCTGATGCAGACCTTGAAGCTCTTACGCAAGCGCACGTCAACATTCTTGCTGGAGCTTGTCTTTCCATAGGATTGAGATATGCAGGGACGGCCAGTGCCGAGGCTCAGCAATCGATTCGGCATTATGCTCTCTATTTTATGAATGAGAAGCGGGCAGCAGTGCCACATGGTGCCGCAGCAAGCCCTAATAACAGACGTCAATATGTCGACCGTAGCACCCTGGAGACGTGTCTCAATGTCGCTGTGCTGTCTTTGAGCTTGGTCATGGCTGGCACAGGCCACCTGGAGACCTTCCGGCTGTTGAGATTCCTGAGGCGAAGAACAGAGGCTGATGGGATCACATTTGGGAATCACATGGCCATAAGCATGGCCATTGGGTTCCTATTTCTTGGTGGGGGCGCACTTACGTTTGCGACAAACAACGGTGCGGTTGCTGCACTTCTGATTGCATTATATCCCAGGTTTCCTACTGCACCTAATGATCATCGATGTCACCTACAGGCATTCCGACATCTGTATGTCTTGGCCACAGAGAAACGCTGCTTGCAAACGGTCGATGTGGACACTGGACTGTCTGTCTATGTCCCCATCGAGATGACTTTAAAGGAAACTGCACAATATGGCGAAACTACTTTCAGTCGGGTCACGCCTTGTATTCTTCCAGAAAGGTATCTCCTGAAACGAGTGCGAGTTTGTGGTCCACGCTATTGGCCACAAGACATTGTGTTGCCGGCTGTCGAAAAACCGTGGTGGGAACCGGATGAATCGGCACCTTTTGATGGGGGAACTTTGTATGTGAAGCGTAAAGTAGGGGCGCGCTCGTATGTGGACGATCCAATTGGTTGTCGATCGCTGCTCTCTCGAGCTATTCATAAAAGCGGCGATGATAATTGCTCCCAAGCAGCTGGCAGAAGTCAGCTCTCTGAAGTGGACCAGCTCGTGAGCACATTCTCCGCGGATCCCAGCATGCTCGCTTTTGCCCAACTTTTCTGCAGTGGAGCCGACGACAGCCAGTCGAGTGGCGAATTTGACAATTTCTGCTTGCAAGCCCTGTATGAATCTGTGAGCACTGATCGTCCAGCTTTATTGCAGACTTACATGGCATTGTATACCTCTGTCGGGGCCTTGATTGACCGTGCCTGTGGTCGGGGAACAAGCTCCAATAGCATTTGCAGCGACTCCCTCTCTATATACAGTCTGAAGATTGCAGTTGCGTATTGTGATATTGTCGATCAAAGTGCAGAAGGCAAGCCTCTCGTCCAGCGCACTTTCTTGACTGGGCTTGCGAAGCGAGTGGACGAAATCCTCAGCAGCCCTTCTCTTTTCGCTGGGGAGGCTCCGAACCCAGAACTGAAACCCTTTTTTCCTGAGCTCTTTTCATACCTTGATAGCCGGCAATTCCCACCAAAGCAGGCTCGGCAATCCGACTATGAACTGAAGAGGACATCAGCGCTAGACACGAGGGTGTGTTGTATTCTATTCTCCTGTTTTCTTTGCTGGTACGGAATCCCTCCGCCTCGGCGTCTTACTTTTGCGCTCCAGCAGTTGGTCCAAGAGGTCCCGGGGTTTCAGAATATCATGCGATCGGATCTGTATTCGGCCCTTCCGGTGCTTGCACTAGCTCTGCCCAGCACGCCATTGCCAGCCCTATTGCGGATCTCCGAGTGCCTGCCATTTCTCTCGCTTGCCAAATGTAGGTGAGACTACGTACTTTGCCTTGCGCTGTAAATAATCTTTTGAAGCGATTAGTTTCAGGGTAGTGTGAGGCAGAGAAGCATGGGCCTAAATGATGTTTTGGTTGGAGGCTGATGTAATGCCATGTTGCTGATCCGCGTTCCTTATGGCTTCCTTTTCCGAGTCGGTCTGTGCAGGAGAGTTTGAGGAGGTTTGTGGAGGGGACCAGCACAGTGCAAGTGATAGCTCTTAATCCTATTTCCGCTTCTTCAACTCTTATTTCGGGAATCCCAGTGGTCAGGACAGCAGTTCTGACTGATGGTGATCCAGTGCTTGTATAAAGGTGTGCTACACCGATGCTACTTCGGAGATTTGAGTTTTGTCCGAATCCACCGCATCTGCCCTGAAGCCGAAGAAGCATGATCCACCGATCATATGCTCAGGTTGAACCTCGCTTTTTCCAGTTGTGCACTAGTTGCATCTGACTTTTCTAGACCTTTTCCCACAACAATACGTCCCTTGCCTGTTGATGATGTATAGTTTTGGACTATGAATTTCCAGCTCGTGGCTGATGTTATGCCTCAGCTATGTCATTTGGTCGCTGAATCAAACTTGCAATATATTCTCTATTCGACGAGTCTTGTTCCATTTTTTTGTTTGTTTGTGTCGTCTGGATTGATATTGTACCTGTTGAGTTCCATCCTACTCCGATTTGATTTCGTAATCTTCGATAGACGGGGATAGACCAATCTGTGAAAGAATATATGTTAACAGCCATGGAACTGTTTTGTTGCCCCTTTTGCAGATCAAGACTTCAGGTCTGCATGAATGCTGTTTCAGCCACCGAGTGTTTTTGAAAGACGAAATTGATCCATGGCGGCAGTATTCAGGTCAGGGAGATAAGGTACACGACAGATATTACTGCTCTTGCAGATTCGATGATTCTTGTTCATCGTGAAGTGGACGCAATCAAGTTCAGTGCTGTAGACTTGTCCTTGATATGTTTCCTTGGGACAAGAGAAGTTACAATTTCTAGAAGTCATCCATTCCTTGAGCATTCCCACCTTGGCATTTATACGCGGCTAGTCTGGAGTTGGTAGCTATTGCCCAGCTTGCGCCTTTTCTTGGATCATTTTGGAGGAAGATACGCCGTGATCCTGTTTGTGTGCCTTGCTGAGGACATCGAGATCTTTCGTCATTGGGAGGTTAAGTGTAATTTTTTTTAAATTGATCATGAAAGTTGTATCTTAAACTGTGTCTGTCGTATGTCGTATCCTACCAGAACATTCTGGTGGAGTATATTGTATATTTTTTTTATGTTCAAGATATTGGACTGGATCGATGACACTGCTCCTGGAACCTGATTCAAGGTCAGCACCGACTCATTTGTGAATCCATTTTGGATTTAGGGTTAGAGATCTGTTCCCGCCTTTGTGCTGCTTTAATGTTCTGATAATATCACGGGTGGTTTGCTACATATGCACTTCGATCTACAAGTGATGTTTTCCCCACTCAGTTTGCAGGAAGAAATAAGGTAACCAACCTCTTTCTGAATGCCACCTATTTTCGCCAGTTACGGTGCTTTGTTTCCAGTTGTTGTTTAGGGTGATAGGTCACATGGTTAGGTGACAGCTCACGCAACACAAATGTTAGGTAGGTGTACATTGAAAGCATACAATGATCACAAGATGTACAATAAGGTCTACTTCATTTACAAATTGCCAATTTGAGCCATTCCGGTTTTTATTGCATAGTATAGAAAAATTTGGAATTTTTGGTCTTGCATAATTAACATCCAATTCTTATGCCAAATTTCAGTTTCAAAAAAGCAAAATTCCAATCTTGGGGAATTTTTAAAATAATTTTCATGGTTTTATTTAATATTTTATTGAAAACAATTGGATATGAATTTTTTTTTAATTCAATTGGATAGATATGTAGGAAACATCCATATGCACATCTTTCTTTCAACAAGCATCTTCAAAAAAGTTTCATAATTCCCTCGAGGAAGAATTCAATGTGAAGTGTCGTATAACCAAACTTTGTGAAATAGATATCTTTACATTTAATTAGATTTTGGTATTTGACCCTCACTTTGTAACTAATTTTGTACATTTGATCATAATGATACAATTACTTTGCCAAAATCTAGTTAACCCCTAAAGGTTTTTTACTATGTTTTCACCAAAAACACTCCCAAACTATCATTTCTAATACAAGTATCAAATTTTAGAAAGAAAAAAAAAAATTGGACAAATGTAACCATAGGATCTTCTAGTATGTTAGTTTGAAAAGATGTGGAAAAAATTTCAGAAAACTCCACCATGTAGATTGCAAGATATTAGCATTTGAAATGACAAAAATCCTTTTTCTGCCCCTGCGAAAAAATGGGCAGCTGCACTTCACAAGGTGAGATCTTTATGAAAAGAATTCCAAAATGGTTGTAATTCTTTGGATTCATTCTTTAAGTTGGCTACATGCTTGAAAATGTTTAGATCATTTGGAATTGTACAACATATAGGAAAAAATTAGTAATTAGAGAATGATTCAAAATACTAAATTGTTAACCATTTATTTATAGAATTGAAAAATGCCAATCCCAACGGTTGTAATGTTGTAATAAACAATCTAAACCTTAATTTTTTTTTTTTTTCAAAAATATTAAAAATCGAGTAAAATAAAGGACTTCAAAGTTTATTTTAGAATAGAGATTTCATAACTACTTATAAACTACCCACAACTAAAACTCCTTATAACTTTCATCTCATTAATAAAATTAAACGGAATGATTCGAAGTTTTTCCATGTATATAGAAATCCAAAAAAAAAAATTCAAATTTTTATTTTTCAAAATAGTGATTCTTAACGAAGTTATTTTTGCTGCTCAGGCTGCCTGCCAAGTAATAAAAACTACATATCATTCAATGACTTTTTGATAATGTAATCAAAAGTTATGAAAAAATTTGGGCCTTAAAGCTACTACTTGGAAAAATGTTGTGTTAACCCCTAAAGCCCCGCTTGTCCCCTCGGGGGACAATTTGGGTCCGGGTAGGTTCCTATTGTCTCAATTTGAAGTGAATTTTTTTGAGATTTTTTGAGGTTGTGTATCTTTTCAAGAGCTTTGTGGATATATAATTTTTGTTTCAATCGGATGCCGGATGAAAAAGTTATGGCACAATGAGCAAGAAATACAGATTCTCGGGCAGCCCAAAAAAAATTACAAAAAGTCAAAATAATTTTTTTTGAATTTTTTTCCTAAAAGATTATGTTTTTACCTATACGTGAAGCTTTGATTCATTCTATTTGGACTAGGGATGAGAAAGTTATGGACAATCTTAGTTTTTCGGGCAATTTAAGCATCTTCTTGAAAAAAAACTTTTTGTTCAACTTTGAATGCTAATATCTTCCAATCCGTACGGTCAAATTTGATGAAATTTTTACTACATGATTTCAGACAAGTTAAGTACAAGATCCTACGGTTAAATTCCCCCAAAACCAAAAAAAATTGGTTTCCTTAAGTGAATACAGCAGAAGTGGTAGTTTTGAGTGGTTTTTGGCAGAAAACACCCTCGGGGCTTTAGGGGTTAAAATTTCAAAAAATAAAAATAAAAACCCCATTCATAGTGAGCTGCCCAAAACTGCTATGTTGCCAAAAAAACGCACTTTGGTCCTTTAGGGGTTAAAATATAGAGATATCTATTCCACAAAGGTTTGGTTATGCGATGCCCTACAATGAATTCTATCCTAGATTATGTTTTTGTTTCTTAACCCCTAAAGGACCAGCCTGCAGAATTTGGCAACATAAAAAAATTGGGCAGGTACATGTGGCCAGAGATTTACAAGTTTGAGGCTGAAATTTTAATAGAAATTGTGGACGAGGAGTACCTTTCATTTGAACTAAATTTTATGACATTTGGAAATATGAGTCAAAAGTTATGGCCTAATATGTTACTTTTTTTCTCAGCCAGGCAGTTAGGTCAGATCAGAAAAAATCACTTTTTTCAGAAACAAAAATTTGAAACTGGTTTTCCAGAGCTATCTATACGTGGAAAGCTTTTAATCATTCCATTTTGACCAATGAGTCAAAAGTTATGAGGAATTTTAGTTTGCGGGCAGTTTTGGAATCTCTACTCTAAAATAAACTTTGAAGTCTTTTATCTTACTCAATTTTCAATATTTTTTGAAAAAAATAAAATCATAGGATGTAGATTGTTTAATAAAACATTTCAACCATTGGGATTGGCATTTTTCAATTTCATATCTAAATTCTTAACAATTTAGTATTTTGAATCATTCTCTACTTCATTCTACTTACTATTTTTTTCCTATATGTTATACAATTCCAAATGATGTGAAATTTTTCAAGCATGTAGCCAACTTGTTTAGGAAAAAGAATCCAAAGAAGCACCACCATTTTGGACATTTTTTCATAGAAAAGTGAGCTTTTGAAGTGCAGCTGCCCGGTTTTTTGCAGGGGTCAAAAAACGATTTCAGTGATTTTGAATGCTTATATCTTGCAATCCACGTTGTGGAAATTTCTGAAATTTTTACCACATATTCTCAAGTCAGCATTCTACAAGATCCTACGGTTACATGAATCAAAAAAAAGTTTTTTTCAAAAATTTGGTACTTGTACTAAAAACGGCAGTTCTTGAGCGTTTTCAGTGAAAACATAGTCACGGAACTTTAGGGGTTAAGGGGGTGTTTTTAAATATGAAAGATGTGTGTATGCATGTTCCCTACATATCTATCTAATCAAATTAAAAAAATTCACCACCAATTGTTTTCAATAAAATATTAAGTAAAACCATGAAAATTGACTTCAAAAATTCACCATAAATAAAGTTTTGTTATTTTGAAACTAGAATTTGGTATGCTTGATTGGGATTGTACAAGGATTCAATGATAATTATGCATACCAAAATCTACCAAATATACTACACATTATTAAAAGAAACTAGCATCCTAATGTTATGTTTGATGTCCAAAAAATTTGACGTCCAGTTTTTAGACGTCAAAAAAAAACCGGGTTTCTTCTAGTGTGTCTTTTACAAGACAAGCATTTATTATTCTGTATTGTATAGAGAATGCATTCATTTAAAGGTTTGTAGTTTATTAATTGTACTCTATAAATTGATTGGACCAATCACATTGGGGTCAAGAGGGTGGTTTGATTTTCAAGTGAAAACTTATTATATAAGTGAACTTCTTGGCTTTTCTTATAATAGACCAAATGACCTATATGATATCTTGTAGAAGGTAAATGTTAGTGGTTATAAAGAGCTTGGATCTTGAGATAACATTGATCTGTCCTTTTAGTAAGGGTGTAATATTAGAATCCTTGACAAATTAGTGTCACTACAATTTAATTTTGTGGAAATTGGTTCAATACTATAATATTTCAACTTGCATTAATTAAAATAATGGGACCTTGACAAATTAATGTCACATAATAATGGAATTAACTATGGTACAATATGGAGAACAAGTATGAAGAGCAAACAATAATGCAATATTATTAAAGTAATTAATTGGCATCAAAACATCACTAAAATAATGTTATACAACTATAATAATGATAATAATAATAATATCAATTTATTAAAACAAAATAAAATAAAAAATATTTTTAATACTAATAGTACTTATAAAATTATTTTAAATATAAATATTGAAGGTTTGTAAAGATTGAGTTTGACAAGTCATGATGATGGCACTATAGAATTCCTTGGAATCACTTACACTAAAGGAAGTTTGAATAATTTTTTTTTTTTTTTGCATCGAGTTGAACATGTGGTGTAGTTCATCAAGTTGAATATGTGGTGTAGTACCTCCAAGGCTCCAACTACTCTTCATTCATGTTGGTCTATAGATTACATTTTTTGACTACTACAAGATACAACAAAACCTATCACTAGAAGAAATATGGTATAATGGAAGATTCAAAGTTCCCATATGTCAATCAAAGAAACAAACCACAAAAAGGCCTACATGACAATTTAGGCCCTCTTTGCACCAAATCAAGAGGTTAGGGGACCAAATTTTTGAAGGTTTTGATTGGCTAAAATCAATAATTCCTTGAAAAATGAATTCACACCATGAAATGAGAGGTCATGAGTCTCTAAGAAGACTCAATGACGTGGAATACAGTTCTTTCTATATGGCAGTAGAAACCCTCAAACTTTGAGCCCTTTAGAATTATAGGTAGATCCACCTTGAGGTGATTCTAGCTACGACTCCAAGGGATTTTACTACAAAGGGTCATTGCAAGAAAGATTGTTCAAAAAGCGTAGCATTTTGCACTAGTACTCATTTTTTTCTTCGGAAGCACTTTAAAATTTTTAAAAACAATTTCTAAAAAATGTAGAAAAAAATGTTTAATGTATACACCTTTGAGAGAAGGTACTCTATGAAAGAAAAACATAGAAAAGTTCTCTAAATAGGAGAACTAGAAAAGTACAAAATCTTATAAAAATAGATACTGTCACTATAGTTTTACATTTTAATTTGTAAAAAATAGGAAAAGCTAATTTTTTTTAAACTAAAAATTGGCCATTTGGGAAAAATTCATAGTGATGAGATTTCACCAAAAGATTGATTTTAGAACCATCTTCATTGTTCAAAAATTGCACATAATGGGAGTGTTGTTTATAGTCATGTAGAGGACACAAAATAATATATTTTTAGATTTCTTTTGGTAGGAATATGATTTTCTACCATGCAAATATACCACAAAAATTTCAACTCTAAATTATTAAATTTGGAGACTCCTACCGTAGTAAAAAACCTTAACCTCATTTGTGACAAATTAACAAAAATGATTTGTAAATTTAAAAAGATTTTTTTTTAATTTAAAAAAATAGGGATATGATTACCATCAAATTAGGCATCTCCAATAAAAATTTCAAATTATTGAGGTTCATGCTTCAAAAGTTATAGAGGATGACAAGAAGGTATACCCTCATTGTGACTTGAAATAGGACCAGTCTTTCTTGCAATGACCCCAATGTGCTATTCTAATTTTTTTAAATTCATTTCATGCTTTTTTGGCAATTTCCACCAATCCATAGGAAGACTTTCAATGGCAAACAAAGGGGCTTGGAGATGGAAACTTTTCAATTTTCGAGCCCTTGTTTTTTATGTAAACCAAGCCTTAGACCACTTAAGGATCTTTTCAAGAGTCATATCCTTAGTCCTCAACTATTGAATGCTCACTCCTCTAGTGTATTAACCCTTAAAGTCTCAAAGTCCCTACAAGGAACACTTGGAATTTTGGGTATACTCATCTGATCTCAATTTTTGACATGGTTTTTTGAAGCTTTCTTTGAAGATAGAAAATCAGATCAACTTTCTGGGAATATCATTTTTATTTCAATTGGTGCTCGGGAACAAAAGTTATGTCACCATAAGTCCAAAAAACATCTCGAGGGGCAGTCCAAAAATCACAAAAAGTTGAATTTTTTAATTTTTAATTTTTTTCTTGAAGATTCTATTTATGTCTACATTGAAAGCTTTAGTTCATTCTATTTGGACATGATGAGAAAGTTATAGATAATCTTATTTTTTGGGCAATCTAAGCATCTTTTTGAAAAATTAACGTATAGAATTCATTTTTGAATGTAATATTTATAATTTTTCAAAAAAAATTGTTAGGTAGGGTTACAATTGCTTGCTAAAACAATCCCACTATTGGAATTATTGTGTTTCAATTCCATCTTAAAGCTATTAACTATTTAGTTATCCCTTCAATCTTGAACCTACTTCTATTTTTATTTTTTTTATGAATGAAAACTTGGAAGTTTTTTTGTTGAATATTTTTTCTAAAATTATGAACTCAATGCTTCAATATAAAAAATTAGAAGTTAAGAAGATTCAAAGTCAAAAAATCTAGTCAATCAAGGTGTATGAAAAATTATTTTCTTCACTTTAAATGCAAATATCTTGCAATCCACATTTTTAAAGTTTTTGAAATTTTTTCCATGCATTTTTATGCTAGTTTAGTACATGTTCTACAATTAGATATGCAGGAAAAAACAAGTTCTAAAGTTTTTTTCTCTTTGCAATAGAAATGGCAATTTTGAGTGTTTTTTTATGGAAAAAAGCCTTGGAACTTTACATGTTAAGGTAGGAGGTTCATAAAGCACCCATTAAAGAGTCCTCTGACAATTAATTTGGAGAAGTTAGACTCCTTAAATTGTTTTTCAGTAAAAATGTTTTTAAAAGACAAATGGAATTGGCATCTAATCCAAGTCGCTTCATATTTTTGGAGCTTCATAGAATCAGTTATAAATTTTTGAAGTTGAAACCTAATGGTCACTAAAAGCATCCACTTCCTAAGTGTACACTATTTGTATATTGCTAGTCTAATGCAAAAGGAAGACAATCTAGAGCCTAAGGACTTCATAAACATCCACTCTCTTACATTCCAATAATAGGAACCATCTCAACCTCTTTTTTCGATTAATTTGAAGTGATATTTCCTTTTAAAACCAAAGTTATTCTTCCCCAAAGATGTCTTTCTCAACTTCCAGTGGATGCGCGATAAGGGCACTCAAGCAAATCAATAGAAGATGTTCCTCTATCATAGAAGATCAATGGTACAAAACCTTTAGAGGTCAGTTGTGGCATGTTGTGGCAGGACACTAAATCCGTACTATGAAGCAGAGCAAGCAAAGTAAAAACGTAGATTCTTAGGGGTAAAAATAAAATCCTGCCCTCTATTTTGCACCATGTTTAGGGTATGCTATAAACCTCTTTTAGGTAATTTGAGGTCTTTGATTGCAAATAGGAATTCAGAATTTGCAAAAAATAAATCATGTGTGAAAAATATAAATTTCCTGCATTTTTTTCCACGGTAAAATTCCAACATTTTCACCTTGTTCGTCCCACTTTGTCAAATAGGTTCATCATCCTTCATTGTTGAGGAGCTACTCTAGGTCAAAAATGTGAGAGTTGTTCGTTTCTCTCACTTGGTAAGGTAGAACATTCCATAGTGGTTAGATGACCCATAGTGGACACCTAGGGAATGACCCCATTATGGGGTTTTTCAGTTTGTGAGATTTTGGCTTCAATGCATGTCTTACATGACATTAATCAAGTGATTAGGAACTTCATTAGGAACTTCCAATTTTTCAGTGAAAATTGATTGTAAGAATTGACTTTTTAGGTTTTTCATATTAGAAAATACTATGACTGTTTTGGGTGAACAAAATGAGCATGATGCATTCAGATTTTGTTGGTTCTAAGGTAGTCTACAGACTCTTTTGGGTCATGACGCACTGAACACTTCAAAAATTCATAGGAAATTCATACTTTGTCAAAATAACATAATTTCAATTGCTTTCACTGTTTCTTACACTTATACTACTGTGGGAAAAAAATTGAAAAATTTCAGCTAACCACATGAGGTGAAACTCCTAATTCTGACCACAATGGGCTCTTTTACCTTATATGTAGTCACATTCTCCAACACCGGTGAAATTATTTTTCTTGAGATTACCATAACCACTCCCTAACTTCAGTTAAGGTAAACCAGCCTATGACATGCCAACTGTCTAATGCAGACATCTACATAACCCCCCCATTACAGTCGATTTCAGATTTTTGCTTCTACAATTTAATTAGGTTGGTTAGTGGCCCACATTAGTGCATTAGGTGATTGTGATAGAATTAGTAATGACTGTCATAGGACACTTACACATTGTGAGTGTAAACTCATCATAAAGAGTTTTTTTTTTATTCCTTTGTGTGATGGCCACATTAAAAATTCTTGTGGTTGTGTTAGGAAATCTGAAGACTGCATTAGGTGGTAAGATGACCATCATGAAGACATATTTTATTGATTTCAAATAGTCTACAGACTGTTTTGGAAAAATACTTAAAAAATTCATAACAAATTCCTACTTTGTCCAAAAACTAAAATTTTAACTGCTTCTTTCATTTCTCAAAGTTGTCTCTGTTAGAAAAAAATCTGATTTTATTTTGCTAATGGCAACATACCAAATCAATCATTCTGCTTGTCATAGGCTGGTTTACCTTATACTGTATGTGAATTCAGTACACTGTCTCAGTGTTCCCATTGTTGGAGGCAAAAGATTTTGCACTTTTGCATTGGAGTGTGGCAAAAAAAAAAAAAAAAAAACTGAATTGGAAATTATTCCTTAAAGAGATTCCATCGCTTCACTTCGGTACGTGCAGCTAAGCTTAGTGGTGACGGAGCTCCTTACGCACCCCTGATTGACAACCGAGTTTTTTAAACATAAGTTAGTTGGAAGCGTGTCGCTTTGAAATGGATCTCAATATTTTGGTTGCACGAGATATTTCAGGAGGTGGGCCCTTTGCCCTCTCAAATTTCTGGCTTTCTCATTTTAGGGGTCCGGAGGCTTTTTTCTTGAATTTTTTTTGGCAAATTTGGGGCCTGCGGCTCCAAGTTACTCTAGGAGGTACCCTTCTACTTTGAAAAAACCAAAAAAAACAGGGGCAGGTTTTACCCCCCCCGCCCCCCCCCCGAAATATCTCGTGCAACCAATTTATCGAGATCCCTTTGAAATGGAACAGTCTTGAATTGCTCACCCAATTTGTCATGTTCTTTGATTCTCAAAATGCACTGATTTGTCCCCTAAAATAGTGTGCGTGTGCCACGCACTCATGTAACTTTCAACCGTCACACTAACTAATTTGCTATTTTTGTTTTTGTTTTTTGTTTTTTGTTTTGTTTGAAAGAGCGCACTAATTTGCTAATTTCGACCTCTGGAAACTCAGTGAGTGAGGTCAGTAAACTGAAACTCATTTTTTAGTTGGCCTGTAGTCACTTTTTTTTTTTATTAATATTTGCGAGCATCAATGCAACTTCGGATTTTGGGAAAAATCTGATTCCAACTCTCTGACTGGCAGCAGCAGCTCTAGAGTGAGAAATCCTTTATAGTAATTTTTTTCATAACATTGCTTACCAATGAGGCGGAGGTTCCTCACTTTTGCATCCTTGAAAAGGGGGATCCCTTGAGCTAACAAAATTTGTCTTTTTCGTGGCTCCTCGTCCAACCCCAATCCTTGGATTACCTAATATGTCCCTCCCAGGTATTTGGTAAAGCATAATACCTTCCCAACATGGGAGGACCATTGCTTGGATATATAGTGTTATGTTCCTCCTTCCGCAAGAATCAATAGTTTTTTTCTTCCATGGTGGTTGGTTTCCTTTTCTCAATTTCAAAATCTTTTGGATTTTGTAATTCCATTATCATTTTCTTACCAATCTATTTTTTTTCAAACAAGAAATTTATATTGATTGTTAGTTTCAAACTTGAAGTACTAAATTCATTGCATTTTTTGGGCAAGAATTGAACTTGGCATATCTTGTTACCACACGAAAATGAAGAATTCTTTCAACTCTTCTAAGATGGAGTTGAAAATGGTAATAAAAAGGGTGAGGCTACAATGAGCAGAGGAAGAACACCAATACATCCAAGAACAAATTAGGATCAAGAACAAGATCACTATGCCAAGGAGCACTAGATCGAAGCATGCAAGTCAAGAAGGAGGTGGAGTATCATACAACCCACAACGCAAAAGGCAAGGTTGGCATACAACCCAACAATGTAACAACGTAAGGAACCCAACGTATGGGGCAAGCAATTTAGTAGTGGTGAGAGGCGAGAGCCTACAATGGATGGAACTAGAGCACATTAGTGTGTGTGCAAGGATTTAATCAAGCTCAATATGTAAGCAAGTTGACATTTTAGAGGAATTGTTTGTCAATGATGAAAAGTAAAAGCATATCAATAAATCATATACCAAAGTACATATTAGAATACACCCTCCTAAAATTAAGATTCTACTTTTGGAATTGTTAACCTTTTAAGTACTAAGAATTCATGGTTTTAAGTTGCATACTTTGAATGATTATATTGTAGAAAGTATAATGGAAATGGAAAAATTTATTATATCATTAGCTTGAGTGAAGAACATTGCATGCATTGGTTTAAGTAAATAATTATTAAAATTAGATTTTTAAAAACATAAAAAAACTCTTCAAAATTGCTTTAAAGATGTGAGGCCCAATTTGGACTTCTTAGTCATTAACCCCTAAAGTTCCATGACTATGTTTTCACCAAAAACAATCAAGAACTGCCATTTTAAGTACGAGTATCAAATTTTTCAAAAACAACTTTTTTTGACACTTGTAATTGTAGCCTCTTGTATTATGCTGACTTGAGAACATGTGGTAAAAATTTCAGAAACTTCCACCATGTGGATTGCAAGATATAAGCATTAAAATCATTTTTTTGGCCCTGCAAAAAAATGGACAGCTGCACTTCACAAGCTCACTTTTCTACGAAAAAATGTCCAAAATGGTGGTGCTTCTTTGGATTCATTTTCCTTAGAGAAGTTGACTACATGCTCAAAAAAATTCACATCATTTGGAGTTGTACAACATATAGGAAAAATATAGTAAGTAGAAAGAAGTAGAGAATGATTCAAAATACAAAATTGTTAAGAAATTGGTTATGGAATTGAAAAATGCCAATCCCAATGGTTGAAATGTTGTAATAAACAATCTGCATCCTATGATTTTATTTTTTTCAATTTTTTTGAAAATTGAGTAAGATAGAGGACTTCAAAGTTTATTTAAGAGTAGAGAATCGATAACTACCTGCAAACTCAAATTCCTCATAACTTTTGACTCACTGGTCAAAATGGAATGATTAAAAGCTTTCCACATATATATAACTCTAGAAAATCAAATTCAAATTTTTGTTTATGAAAAAAAAAAAATAATAATCTATCCAGACTGCCCAGCCGAGGAAAAAAGTAACATATTGGGCCATAACTTTTGACTCACATTTTCAAATGTCATTAAAATTAGTGCGTATGAAAGATGTTCCTCATACACAACTTCTATTAAAATTTCAACCAAAAATACAAAAATCTCCGATCACAAGTACTTGCCCAAAAAATTTGTATTGCTAGAAAATACATGCTGGTCCTTTAGGGATTAAAGGGTTAATTAATAAATGTAGATGAAGATTTTAGCCTTGCTTTGAACAAAAAATCATATATCAAAGTTAATTTGTTAGAGTATACTTTCCTAAAATTTTACCTTAGATCATGTCACTTGGAATTCAAAAAAATGTATCTTCAACTCTCTAAATGTATCTTTCCAAATGGTTAGGTGTTGTCTTTCAAACTTCTTACACAAAAATGTATAGATCCTAGAACTTGATACTCTCCATGATATTTTGAAGAAATAAGTTGGAAATACATATTAAAAATTTCAACAAAATACTGTATATTCATACTTAGAAAAAATAGTAAATAGAAAGAAATAGAGAATGGCTTAAAATACTAAATTGTTAAAAATTTAGTTATGGAATTGAAAAATTCCAATCTCAATGGTTTTTAAACTGTAATAAAAAATCTACATTTAATGAATTTTTTTCTAAAAATATTAAAAATTGAATTAAATAGAAAACTTCAAAGTTTATTTTAGAATAAAGATTCCATAATTACTCGCAGCCTAAAACTCCTCATAACTTTCATCTTATTAATCAAAATGGTATGATTCAAAGTTTTCTATGTACATACAAATTTAACTATCTAAAAAGCTAAGTTCAATTTTTTTCTTTCTAAAAGTGATTTTTTTAGATGCCTAGGGTGTCTGGGAAGCAATGCAAACTACATATCGTACAATAACTTCTTAACCATGTAGACTATGTAGTCGAAAGTTATGAAAATTGTTGTGCCTTGAAGCTATTCCTCAACCACATGTTGTGTGAAAATTTCAAAGCAAAAAAATTGAAAATTTAATTCTTAGTGAGTTGCCCTAAATTGTTATGTTGCCAAAAAAATGCGGATTGGTCCACTAGGGAATAATCTACGAGACATACCAAAGACTATATGTCTTGTTTGTAGTGGAAAAAATTATTTTAAAATTTGTTTCAGTATTTTATAAAAGAGGTTTATAATTGAGTACAAGGCCGTTGCAAACATTCAGATTCATAATCAACTTTTGAACCATGATTGCATGATTACAACTTTTATGTTTTCACTTTAAATTTATAATTTGTGCATTCACGTTTATATTGTGTCTTTTTTAATATAAGTGTCCTATTTTTTAATATAAGTGTCTTAAACTTAGGCTCAATATTAATTGTGAGTCTCTATATAACCATGTGCACAATCAACTTCCTTGTCCTCAAAGGTATGTAGACTTCAAATTGCCCCAAACCCACTTGCAATATCTATTTTAGATCCCAAGCTAGCCTATTGCAACCTAATGTAGTGAAAGGTCTAAGTTGCAGTATGACAACTTCAAGGTGAATTTGGAATTGAAAGGTTGGAATCAGGTTGAAAAAATACCATGTTTTGAATTCAATAAATACACATAGCAATAGATTCTACACATAGCAAAATCTTCTTTCACTATTCTATAGGCTTGAAGAACACTTTGGGTTACCATTTCAATCATTTAGAAGATTAACTTCTAAAGGACCAAATGAGTTTTTTGGCAACAAAGCGATTTGGGGCGCTCACTACAGATAGGACTTTTATTTTTTTGCTTTTAAATTTTCACACCACATGTAACAAAAGAGTAGCTTTAAGACCCAACAATTTTCATGACTTTTGACTATATAGATAAAAAATTATTGTATGATACATAGTTTACTTTGAACTTCGGGCAGCCTAGACAACTCAAAAAGATTCTTAAAAAATCACTATTTTAAATCTAGAATCTAGGATTTATAAATATGTGGAAAGCTTTAAATCATTCCATTTTAATCAATGAGATGAAAATTATGAAGAATTTTAGTTTGTGTGTAGTTATGGGTTTTCTACTCTAAAATAAACTTTGAAGTCCTTTATATAATTCAATTTTCAGTATTTTTTGAAAAAATAAAATCATAGGACGTAGACTGATTATAACAATATAACAACATTTGGGATTGACATTTCTCAATTCTATAACTAAATTTTCAACAATTTAGTATTTTGAGCCATTCTCTACTTCTTTCTACTTACTAATTTTTTCCCTGTATGTTGTACATTTCAAATGATTTGAAAATTTTCAAGCATGTAGCCAACTTGCCTTGAAGAATGAATTCAAAAAAGTAACACCAACATGGAAATTTTTCATACAAATGTGACCTTGTAAAGTGCAACTGCCCAAATTTTTGCAAGGCCAAATAAATGATTTTTGTCACTTCAAATGCTAATATCTTGCAATCTACAAGGTGAAAGTTTCTGAAATTATTTCCACATCTTCTCAAACCAACATACTACAAGATTATGTGGTTACATATGTCCAAAAATGTTTTCTTTTTCTAAAATTTGGTACTTGTACTAGAAATGGTAGTTTTAGAACGTTTTTGGTAAAAAAAAGATTGTAAAAAAACTACAGGGGTTAGGGGTTAAGAGAGACACATTACAATCCAAATGAATCATAATAGTCCCTTCTAAGGACAACAAGAGGAACCTTTTGCTTTTATCAATTATAATGAGTCTTTTTTGCTCAAGAAGAAGTTGAATAAAATACATGTGACTATTTCGCAGATATAAAGAAATACTTTCTAAAGAAATTTTAAACTATAGAAGACAAAATATGTGTAATGACCCAAGGAAAGATTATCCCTTGAACTATCCCTTCAAAAGATGCAAGCACGTCTTGTTCATGTAATTTCCTTCCCCCCTTTGAAAAAATCCAAATCCTTTGATGTGCTTAGAAAAATTCAGCTCTCCTTCCCATGATGTCAATCTCAATTGCACAAAATAACTAAAACAAAATGAGATGTAAAAATATTGAAGGAGGCCAAACAGAAGAAAGAAGGTAGCAATTCATGTCCTGGTGAATGTAAAACATCGGTGGTAGACTAGCTCATTGTGCAATGACACCTATGTACTTGCGGACAATATAACTATCTTGGAAGAAGGCTTCCTTTCCATTTATTGCTTTCCTTGCGTGATCTTCACCAAGTAAGCATTTTTGGACATGTTGTCTCTCTTTGCAAGCAATATTTGAAGTTTTATATTTTCAAATGCCATTTTTTAAGCAACATATTGAGTCCTATGATTTGTTTTTTTTCCTTATTGTGCAACTTGACTAAACTCTCTATGAAATGAGACAAAGCAAAATATAAAAAGTGAGATGAAATAGAGCACTTCAAGGATTCTTATAAATCTTCAACTGTCATTTTGATCTAGCTTCATTTTTGTAGGAGCCAACTACCTATTATTTTGCATTCCGCTTGAAATTCAGTCATTTTTATATTATTTTCAGAGGCAGTCAACCGAATTGATGCATGTAGAGGAGGATTCTATGATGCAATATTTGATTAGTCTATTTTCACCATTGCATGTAGTGTTTGGAGGTGAATTGGGAAAATTAGGGTTTGGCAATTTGTATCTTGATTTGTGAGGGTGCTAATGCTTTGAATTGCAGTGGAATGGGATACTCGCTTGGGGGGTGCACTTAGTTCTACTACAACAAATCATGTGCGAACAAGTGGTTTCTAATAAACAATAATTTCAACCTAAAATTTTGAGCATTGTTTAATAATGACTATAGGTTTCTATTGCCAAAATTTCCAACTCAAATAAAATACGACATGAGTTCTAGAAGAGGTTGAAGATGAACTAAAATGGCATGTTTTTCAACTCAAATAATTATAGAGAATGCATTCAGATGACCATTGAATCAATATTCAACTCAAATGAGCTTTCAATAGAGAGTTCTTTTTAGGAATTTTTTGTTCATTTTTTAGACAATTTTTTCTTATATAATATAAGGGTGTGAAAGTTATTTTTCAGTTCTATAGTGTATCTTTTTATTTCAAAAATATGTAACTAATTATTATTAGTAAATAAAAATATCAATAATTCCAAACATAAACTTTCAAGTAGGAAAATCTTTTCATATTTTTTTAATTTTTTTAAATGAAATTTCAAAAATTATATAGGGGGTTCAAAGTTTTGTTCACGCATGGTTTCTAATGGATACTCTAAGTGAACTCCCTGAGGATGCTTGTGAATTTTGAGTAAGGAATTTAGTATTAGAGGGTGTTTGAAATTTTGAATGCTCAAATTTTATGATAGTTGTATAATTATTATTTGATGGTCTTCATTATTTTTGTTGTTAATTAATGCTTCCTAATTCACTTATTTATGTATTTCTAAATGCTTTTCTTTTCATCTACGGACAATTTTAGAAGCTAGAAGGAGACAAAGAAGGAAAAGGAGATATGAATTTGTATAAAAATTTTACAACCAATGGAAAATTGACATGTTTAACCTTCTTGTAAATCATGTATTTTTATTTTTTATTTATAATTTTTGACATGGTTTGTCACTATCACTATCACCTTAAAAGAGGCAGTAAATGCTTGTACACAAAGGGGTGATGATGGATCATCCTACCTTTGGGTAGATAGCTTCATTCAAGACCCAATTTCACTCTCTTGCATCTTAATATTGTATAAATTGCACACAATGTGCAATTGAGTTCAAAGGGTTGGAATTAGGTTGAAAATTCACCATTCATTAACTCCTAAAGTCCCAAGAACCTCCTCTGCGGACTCTTGAAGGTTCTTGCAAGTATCTACAATCTCATTTTTTGACAAGTTCTTTTGAATTTTTTTTCAAGGTTCACAATTCAAGAAACTTAGCAGTAATTACATGTCTCATCCAAAAATAATAATAATTTTGAAATGCATGATTTTCAATTGCTAATCTTACAAAAAAATATTTCTTTCTTGAAAAAGGTGCTTCAAACTAAGATAGAAGGCTCAAGAATAGTTTGGGCATTAAGAACCCCTTCATGTAAAATGTACACAATTTGTACATGCTATTTTTTTGTAGCCTTCACTGATGTACAAACAGTGTACATTTCTGGGGTGGACGATTTTGGAGCCCTATGCCAACTCAAATTCAAAATTTCATAACTAATTTCAAAAAGCTCCAAAAAATATGAAACAACTTAGGTTAGATGCCAAATCCACTTCTCTTTCAAGGAAAACTTACTGAAAAATATTTCAAGAAGTTCTGCCTTCCCAAAATTCAGTTTCAGCTCTTAGGTGGGCAATTTCTGGACATGTTACCTTATGCTGAATTGCTCAGTATTTTCACAATTTTGGGTGTGTGTTTCTTCCGTAATGTGGGAGTGCATTTCAGGCAAGAATCTATGCATGTTAGTCTTCAAAAGGTGTCTGTTTGTCAGGTGTGGCTTACCTTACGCGCACTGACCAAAGGATCCACAATGGGCTTCTTATTCTTATCTTATTATAATCTTATTAAGGTAGGGGACTGTAAAAGCGACCCTTTACCAGCTGATTTGCATTTTGGGGAAGCTAAACTCCTTAAAACAATTTTCAGTAAATTTTCATGGT
This sequence comes from Antitrichia curtipendula, assembly GCA_951230915.1. Taxonomy (NCBI): domain Eukaryota; kingdom Viridiplantae; phylum Streptophyta; class Bryopsida; order Hypnales; family Leucodontaceae; genus Antitrichia; species Antitrichia curtipendula. Next base: position 38,659,702 of record OX579635.1, read on the forward strand.
AAGAAAAATGGAATTGGCATCTAACCCAAGTGGTTTCATATTTTTTGGACCTTCATGGAATTAATTATGAATTTTCGAAGTTGAAAAACAGTGGTTTCTAAAAGCGACCCCCTCCTGAAATGTACACTTCTGATACATGTTAGAGGCAAAATCTACCAGATCGCTTTTAGAGACAGGTTGCTTTTACAGCCCCCCTACCTTAGTAAGTTAACAAACAGTGCATATGTTTTCACCTCAGAGGTGATGAGTGATGAGTGTCTGTGGCGGGCTTCACTTGTGCGACCCTGCCATAATGAGATAAGCTCCTTCACTGACACATTGCTTCTCACGCTCACATTGAGTCGCAGTTTGACTGCAGTAAACTAATTTTGACTGACACACGAAGGCTTGCTGCACTGCATGCAAACCAGGGAGGATTTTGGTTTTTAAAAAAAAAATAATAAAAATAATCCCATATCAAATATCCCCCGGATTTCTAACCGTTTTGTCCTTACCCACATTTGGAATTCTCAATTGAATGATGAGAAAACGGTGAGTCACACTGTCACAGGCATCACAGGTGTGAAGTTATATACTCTGTAAGGTAACAGGTTCAGAAATCGCCCACCTAAGAGCTGAAACTGAATTTTGGGGAGGCGAAGCTTCTTGAAATGTTTTTCAGTAAATTTTCCTTGAAAGAGAAGTGGAATCTCATGTTTTTTTGGAGCTTTGTAGAATTAGTTATGCAAAGTTTGAAGTTGAACTCGCATAGGGCTCCAAAACTACCCACCTCTAAAATGTACATTGTTTGTACATCAGCAAAGGCTATGAAAAAACATCATGTACAAATAGTGTACCACAGGGAACTTTGGACGATTCACTGGGCAGTGAATGGCACAAAAAACGGGGTGAATGGAGGGTGAAAGTTTACTATCTTTAGACAAGTCTAAAGATAGTAAACTTTCACCCTCCATTCACCCCGTTTTTTGTGCCATTCACTGCCCAGTGAATCGTCCAAAGTTCCTTGTGGTACATTGGGCGGTTTTGGAGCCTGTGCGCTTTTCGAACCTCCTACCTTAGGAGTGAAGTTACATACTCAGTAGTAAGCTAAAACTGCACAACATTGGTTTGAAAAATGGTTTATATAAGGTAGGAGGCTCTGAAACCAAGCGGGCATTTAGAACTGCCCAGATAGACTCGCCTGAAATGGACATGCGGTGGTCTTTAAATGGACCTTCTGTAGTCATTGAATGGATCGGTAAAAAAATTATTTATTGCAAGAGCCAATCATTCTCTTTGTTTTCCCCATTTCTCTCTAAAAACTGCATGTGAACGGTTTATGGAAGACCTAGGATCATAAATAGGGATCTGTAACTCATCATGTTTGAAAATTCATAAGTAATTCAAAAATGCTTTAAAAAATACGAAGCGACTTGTGTTACAATCAAAATCTATTTTTTTTTGTCTGAAAAATGAGCTAAAAATAATCCCATCCAAGAAACCACATGAAAAAGGCAGACCAGCCCTTAGATGCTCGCTTTCAGAGCCTCCTACCTTAACTTAATGCGGTATTTCTTGGTGGTTTCGATACCTCGATTTGCAGGAAATTTTCACAAGTGTAGCGCAGATTTGGGAGGGCTGCTGTAGTTCCTTGGCTTCAGTTTCAAGGCAAGGCAGCGGATATTTTTTTGGTTTGGGGGAGAGGAGGGGGGGGCAATTATGCTATGTTTGGATCCCACCTAATTTGGCACAGAATGTTAGTATCCCACTTTCTAAACCAGGAATCAATGGAAATCATTTTCTTGATTATTCTTTAATTATTGTTTTCCAAAAACTGGAAACAGTAAACAAATTTCGAAAAAAAATAGTTTTGTACTCTCAAGCTGTTAGAACTGAGATTTATCATTAGTCGAAGACAGGGATCCATACATACAAGGCCACGACGGACTTCCACCATTTCTGTGACCACTAATAGAGTCCATTGTGGGTACTTCGGTACTTTAATCATTGCAAAAAGAAGAAAAAGAAAAAGAACTGCAATCTCTTTTTGGTAATAGTTAGCGTGAATTGAGAGTCTAAGTATTGATCTAGGATCCCACAAGGGCAAGGTGACTGACATTTTCTACCCTAATTCTTGAAAATTATATTTTCATTTTGAATATGCCACCATGTTGTATGTAAATGTGCTACTTTACTTTTTTTTACTACACTAAAATGCAAAGAAACGCTTATAGAACATTCAATAGGTCTCACAATTGGAAAGGTAATAACAATAGATAATTATATCTGTACTCTCTTTCAAAAACGTAATAAAAAATTCAAAATTGTCTTATTCAATCATTACAATGCAATCTAATGACTTTGAAGAACATAGATTGTTATATTGTTTGAGGTCACCCAATTTTTTCTTAAAAGGATGTAGGAAACCATACATACTATTTGTATCAGACTCTTGGGAGATGAATTGTGTACTAAAGTATGGCAACACAAATACCATTGGATATTTGGATCATTAATTCAACAATCGGTATTCTTTCATCTGAATGTCATTTTAACATTGAACCTTATCATGCACTATACAAATAGAATTGGTAATCATACATGTTGAAGTTGCAACAATCAACCATATTGGGGAATGCCATGTGTCATATGATCCAGCTTGATCAACATGAGGACACACATACTTTTGTAGTTTTGTCAATACAACATTGATACCTCAATTCATGCACCTTCAATGCCAAATACACAGAAAGAAAAAACACCATGTTAGGGACGACAATTGTGCTCCCCAGCCATCGACTGTGCAGAGTACACCCAAGACGACGACACCCTCAAATCCTAGTCACTCGATCTCAGAAAATGCAAGGATTTGAATTGTGTACATTGCAAATCGTTTAGATACAAAGGTGAAACAAAGGCTACAAGTTTCAATATCTACAAACTGGAAAAGGATGATTGATTGTTCCATAATGCAAAACTCGAAATTGCCATACTGTATCTATCAATACGGTGCGCAACCTTGTGACTCCAGAAAGAGTGTAGATCGACTGCACCCTAGCCTTGGGGTGGCGAACCCAATGCGATTTGCCCCACCCGTGCTAGCTGGGACTTCGACTGGGAAACTGCTAAGGATGTCACTGAAGCTTGATTAACGCTGCTCGCTGCACCCCGAATTAACCTTACCCGTGAATTTTGTACAAGTACTTGACGCTTTGCAATCTGGATATCTGACCTTCGATCGATCCGTGATTCGTTTTCAGCCACCCTGAAGTTCCAAATTTCAGTGACCTTCAAGTTCCCGGTACATCTAAGCTTCTAGTCAGGTGCCCCGGAGTACGTTCCACTGATTTCGATCTCTTCCCCAAAAGTTTCTCCGATTTCTATCAGTCCACAGAGTTCCGGATATTTCAAGACACCCCGGAGTTCCACTGATTTCAGACACCCTCGGAGTTTCACTGATTTCTATTCACTCTAAAGTTTCAGGCACCCCGGAGTTCCAACTGAATTCTAGGCAACTCTCGATCGACTTTCAGGCACCCCGGAGTTTCAGTGATTCAGTCACGCTGGCGTTTCGATCGATCTGAGGGGGGTGGATGTACGTACGTGGAGTAGTTGTGCAGGTGGGAAACTAGCTAGGGGTGAATGTCCACTCTCAAGTGGACACTCAATCCCCCGTAAGCAGCCATGCTCTTCATTTTACTTCCCGGACTACTCGGCAAAATGTGCCAGAAGCGCTCTTCCAGATCATACAACCAACGCTCGCCCGTGGTGATCGAGATGAAGCACAGCCCCTCCGACTCATCGTAACTCCGATAGCAACACACCTTGAAGTGATCCAGAAACTGCTTGCTCGGACCGAGCGGCACCTCTTCCAGGGCCGTCGTAACACGTAGTCCCTCTGGATCGAGTTCCGAGATTTGCACGCGATCCGAGCCTTCGTACTTCTGCTTCATCACCCGACTGATCATGAGAATGCGCCCGTGGTGCTGCACCAGGTGCACGTTGCTGTGCAGTCCGGGAAGATTCACGTGGTAAGACTCCCACAGTCCCGTCTCCATGTCGAACGTGGAGATTCCCGTTTTGCACTCCGCGGCGCACACGAGCACGGACGAATTCGTCGCCGTCACGGACGTGCTCGGGCTGCGGTCGTAATACGGGAAGCTGTGTCGCGACGGGACGGAGTCGGACTCTGTCCACTCCATGCTTCCCGACTGGTACGACCACGTCGCAGCCCTGTCGTGATCGATGAGGAGGACTCGGTAGGTGTTCGTGAAAGTGTCCACCACCATAGCCACGAAAACGGGCAAGTTGTGGTACGCTTTCGCGTCGCCCCAGCGTGGTAGGATCCGCCACGCTCGCGTGGCGGGGTTGCAGACTCCCACCACGACTTCCCGGTGAGTACTACTGCCGTCCTTGTACCCCACGAAGCAGAGCAATCCGCCTCCGACTGATGTGATGTAGAAGTCGCGGATGGGCAAGCTGTCGAGCGACATGTTGAACCAGTTCTTCGCTACGGGGCAGTAAAGGGAGCTGCTGCGAAGGTAGTAAAGCTCCGGGCCGGTGGCTTGCTGGAAGAAACTGAAGGCGCTAAACGCGGGCTCGTTCACGGTGAGCACGTAAGCCGGGCACTGAAGCGTGAGAGCGCGCTGGGTGATCAGGAAACGCGACGTGCGCAGAAGCGCGTTCCATTTCGTGCTGACGCCGCGCATTGGGAGAAGCTCCGGCAATGGTAGGTGCGCCAGGATGAGCTCCAGCAGGGGCTCGGGGAGGGTGCCCCAGAGGGAGGGGTCCATCCATACTTGTTTCGTCGGATCAGAAAGGCCCGACAAGTTCACGTTCAATCCTGGAACCCAAAACACCGACAGAAACTCGTTATCCTCACGATCGATCCAAACAACAACCCGGCCAAAACTAGTGCACATCCAATCAACAAACCAGCAACTCAGATCGACAGCAAACTTCCTCACATGCAACAAACAACCCGAACCCAGACTAGCTTTCTAGTGTCGTGCTGCTTTTCATTCGATCAAGAAACTGCCGATTTATTAATTCAGACAACAAACCAGTGTACAGTACATCCGATCAACAAATTAACTGATTATCGACGACAGTCAGAAACCAATCAGTGTAGCCAGCATTTGCACACACCAGGCATCGTGTATGAGTCGATCTTCACTTTCTTATTTCCTTGCGAGCATCCCAACCTGATACCGGTGAGTTACCTCGTGAGCATGAGCTTCTAATTAAGATAGCTCGGCACTAGGAATTCAACTGACTACTTTCTGTCTGCACAAGTCGGTGATCTGGGAGGAGCTACCTTCTCGCAGCTTGCGTCATATTAACAAAGAGCCTCAACTATGATCGGCTACATGCACAAAGTAGGTGAGCAAGTTCCAGTGACTTCCAGTAAGTTGCAGAAGATCGACAATTCAATGTCAATATATATAATGTGCAAGGAAGCTAGCGGCAGCTAGTACTCGAACTCGAACGTACTCTGCAACTACAGGCTGGTCTGGTTCTAGCTAGCAACAAGAAACTAACTCACTGGATGAATGGCCTTTGGGAGGCGAATGTTGACGCGAGCTAGCTAGCTAGCTAGCTCCCAATACTGTACCAATTGAACGGTGAGCGACGCGACCCGGGTTTACTTGTGTATCCTCCACGAGTATGACAATTCGGGCTAACAACGATTCGCAATCCATGTGGCCACCACTCCCTCCCTCCCCCTGAAATAAGTAAAACCAGTAATCGTCCATTAAGAAACCAATAAATGTATTGAATAAAATCTGGGGATTTTCATATGAATCACGAATATCTCCTTTGGTTGTTTCTATTCCTGTGCGTGGATTCGTGAGTGGGCCAGGGGCGTACAAAAATACGAGCTCTGGGTGTGAGTGTTTATTAATAAGTCACCAAACGTGGTCTCCGGTCGCCGTGACGGAACTCGTATAATTCCTATTTACAATTTCATGGCAGAATGTTCCAGTGTTCCCCTACAAGCAACAAAGGGTTGTATAAACCAAGTGGCGTCGATTGTGGGCTGCCTGCCATCGGAAGCCCGGAATTCATGTGAAGAAACTGTACCCAGTGGAGTGCCATGCCCCTAGTGTCAGGCTTGGCACCGGGCGGATTCATTTTCTTCACTCATGCATGGGAAGGACAGCGAGAACCAACGCAAAAGACGCCGGGTGGTAAAAACATGCCCTGGGACTGGGGAAACGCTGAGCGACTGATGAGACGCCTGCCGGAGCAGCCATTTCAGTTGGGGCTCACGGAGGGTCAAACAGTGCCAGAAACTTACTCGAAATAGAAGACTTTCATCCAATTTTATTAAGCCGAGTGTGTTTCTTGTGTGTGTGTGTATGCAAACTTTGGGTGGTGGACAAGCCCCTACTTGAACTTGAGTAATAACTAGAGAGTATTTTATAGTTCTAAAAAGATGCCAAATTCTCTCATCACACCAGATGCCTTTCGAGTCTATTGGGCAACTCCTACCTACTTATTCTTCATTTGCACTTTAGTCAATAAAATCGATCCTTTTTGAACTTAACCCCTCCAAGGACCAAGCTTGTATTTTGGGCAACATAACTTTTTTGGGTAGGTACATGTGAGTGGAGATTTGACTTGTTTGGGCTGAATATTTTTTTTACAAGGTGTGGACAAAGAAATATCTTTCATGAGTGCTAAATTTCATTTCATTTCATTTGAGTATGCATGTGAAAAGTTATGATGCAAAATGTTGTTTGTTTCTCTACTCAGGCAGTTCGCGCAGATTTTTTAAATCACTTTTTTTCATAAATAAAAAATTTGAAATTGGTTTTCTAGATTTAAATACGTGTGGAAAACTTTAAATAATTCCATTTTGATCAATGAGATTAAAGTTTTGAGGAGTTTTAGTTTGTAGGCAATTATGGAATCTCTACTCGAAAACAAACTTTGAAGTCCTTTATTAAAGTCTATTTTAAATATTTTTGAAAAAAATTAAGTTATAGGATGTAGTCATGTAGATTGTTTATTACAATACTGCAACCCCTGGAGTTGGCATTTTTCAATTCCATAACTAAATTCTTAACAATTTTGTATTTTGAATCATTTTTTACTTCTTTCTACTTACTATTTTTTTTCCTATATATTGTACGATTCCAAATGATGTGAAAATTTGCAAGCATGTAGCCATTTTGCCTTGAAGAATGAATCCAAAGAAGCACCATTGTTTTGGACATTTTTACATACAAATGTGACCTTGTGAAGTGTAGCTGCCCAATTTTTTGCAGGGCCAAAAAAATGATTTTTGTCACTTCAATGCTAATATATCTTGCAATCCACACGGTGGAAATTTCTGAAATTATTTCCACATCTTTTCAAACCAACGTACTATGATGAGTATGATCTTGTGGTTACATGTATTCAAAAATGTTTTTATTCTAAATTTTTTTATTTGTCCAAGAAATGGCAGTTTTGGAGCATTTTTGATAAAAATATAGTCAAGAATTTTAGGGATTAACCCTTGAAGTCCCATTGGCCCTACATGGGTCAAAATGCAACTTTGGGTTGGCTCATATGGTCTGAACAATCATTGTAAATTTTTGAATTTTTTTTGTGGAGCTAGGAAAACACATAAGCTTCATGGAAATACAATTTTTATTTTGATTGGTGCCAAGAAGAAAAATTTATGGCACAATAAGCCAAAAACAAAGGTCCACAAGCAGCACAAAGAAAATCAAAATAATTATTAAAGTTTTATTTTTTCCAAACATTATATTTTTTCTACATGTGAAGCTTTGATTCATTTTATTTGGACTAGTAATGAGAAAGTAGTGGGCAATTTTATTTTTAAGCATCCTCTTCAAAAAACAACTTATAGGTTTCATTTTTTAATGCAATTTTCACAAAAAAAATTGTTTGACAAGATTAAATATACTTGCTAGAAAAATCTCACCATTGGAATTATTGTTTTTCAATTCTATTTTAGAACTATTAACAATTTATTTTTTTGTTATTCTAAGACCTACTTCTACTTACTAATTTTTTTGAGATTAATAGTCAAGTGTGTTTTTTTAAGTTTTTTTCTTGGACTTTCAACTCAATTTTTTAACATAAATATTTTTTAATTCAAAGTTTGTCGTGGAAAACATCTCCACAAATGGCAATCAAAGTCATCTCAAATTACAAGACAATGTTCAAAAAAAAAAAAATTTCAACTTTGAAATCTAATATCTTCCAATCGATAAGGTCAAACTTCATGGAATTTTTACCACATGATCTGAAATAGGTCAAGTACAAGATCCTATAGTTGAATTTATTTATTTTTAATTCTTTGTTTACTTGAGCAAACACAACAAAAATGGCAATTTTGAATATTTTTTTGATAGAAAATGGCCTTGGGACTTTCAGGGTTGAGTCCAACTATCAAAACAAAGCTTATGAAAGCTAGTTTCTATTCAAATTTGAAAATTTGAAAAATTCCCCAAATTAATTATTTAATGACCATTTGAACTTTAGACCTATTACCATAGTCTAATGATTTATTAATTATAAAGAGACACTAAAATTTGATTTATACCATGACTTTCTAAACCATAATGTATACCTATGGAAAAAAAATTTAGATTTTTTAAGCTTATTTTGTATTAGATGTTAATTTTTTCACTTTTTCTTTAAAAATTCATAATAATTTTGAATTTTTACAAAAATAATTTGAAATTTATGTGACTTATAGAAGACATATGATATCTTTGAAAAAATAAAAATAAATAAAAATCTCATTTAAATTTAGTCACAAAATGAACCATATAAATTAAAGGATTTTGAAGTTTGACCACATGGCCACAAGGTTCATCCTGTCAAGGTTAATGGCTCTAGATGTAATGGGAGGAAGATTTCTTTGGGAGGATTAGTTTTTTATTAGTCAAATTAGTCAAAAAAAAATACAGAAAGAAGAACTTGTATAAGTAACCTGGATTCCAAGCTCTAGAAAAGAATTATGTTGAAGTCAACATAATCTACATGATATTTTTATGTTTTTAGTGAATTTCTTTTGGTTTCAAGTGCAAAACTTTGTGCTTGAAATATAAAAACATCAAATAGATTGTGTTGACTTCAACACATTTTTCTTCTAGTGAAGTTTTGGATGGGAGTGCATAGGGATTTAAACAATGGACTCAATGTTTAGATGAAATTTAGCTAGTCTAAAGGGTTGTGAGTTTTCCCGAGTTCTTGGATTACAGGGACTTAGTCACAATAGTAGAATGACGTTGCTAAGAGATTGACACAGCAGATAATACTAATTAATTTTAATTATATATATATATATATATATATATATATATATATAATTTATTTTGTCCAGCGTTGGTTGGTTCACAAAATGATAAACGAGCTTGAAATGGCACTCTAGTGCCCCAAAAAAACATCTAATACTTTATTCTTTTGAATGGAAATGTAGCATTGGTAGTGAAGATAGGAGTGGAGTTTCCACTTGGTTTTGGTCACATTGCTCTTACATCAGACTTGGTGTATGGACCAAATCAAAGAAAAAAAATTCCTCAAAGTCTTGGTTTTCTTGGACTTAGTCAAAATAGATGCAATTTTGAGTTGTATGAAGATGGTCATACTAGTGTTCAATAGGCTACAGTTAATTTACGAATTTTTCAATCAGTTTTCGCTAGAAAGTTCAACAACTTTAGAAAGCTCTAGCGTGCTAAAAAAATGAACTAATTTTGAAACCACAAATTGCGTTGGAATTGCAATGAAGTGCACTTCAACTTCATAAAAAGTGAAAAATGAATTTTACAACAATTTGGATTCCTTTTATACACTATCTACCATTTCATACAGAACCTTTGGAGGATAGCAAAGATTTTTTGCATTTGGGTGAAGAACAAGCAAGAAATCATACTAGCAATTCAAGTTCTATGGAAATAAATGTCTTAGAAGCAATTTTGAAGGTTTGTTTTGTATGTGTACCATTGAATACAATTGTAAATTTCACAAATGTTGGCAACATTAGATAGTACATACTACATAGTGTAGAGAAAACATCAAACTCTTTGTATGATTTTCAATTACATATATGTTTGTGTAATGATGATAAAGTAGACTTCAACATGATTCCAATGCAATTCAAAAATCTCACATGAAATATACAAAATTTCATTTCTAATGCGTTCGTTATAAATGTGTTTCTTATATATCAAATTCTTTACAATGTAACACATATAAGCACATCCCAAGCAAGAAAAGAAGGGAGATATAATTGTATAACGCTTGTATCTTATTTTGCTATGTCAATCAAGGGTGATGCTAAAGAACACTTTGCACCATGCTATTCTTGGTGGGAAGGGCAAGTTTTCTCTCATTTCTTCCATTCTACACCAAATACGCCTTAGAAATTTGCATCCCATAAGAAACAAAGGCTTTGCTTTAACAAAGGCTACACAAATTTGTCTTTTTAGTGAGGAGAAAAAACTAATGTCACATAGAAAATGTTATTTATATGAAAATTGATTTTACATAATAATATTTCAGGCTATACTTATTTGATAAATTTACAAATAGTCTGACTTTGATAAATTAGTGTCACACTTACTAAATAATCGAATCAATATACCATGAAGAAGTTTGAATAGCTAGTGTAATTGAAAAGTACACCACTATTAAAGGAAAGAACCATCTATTATGTATTTGCTTATTATTTATGACAAATGAAAAATTTTAATTTCATACTAGGAATTGAAGATCATTGCCCAATTAGCTATGAGAAGTTAAGAAATTAAAAAAAAAATTAACCAACTTCAAAATGAAGTGCAAATTTTTCTTTGAGACAAAGGCAGCATTGGATTGGTTTGCCCAAACTCAAATGGAAGGGCCTTGCCAATTTGGCCAAGGCCAAGTATTCATCATGGATAATAAATTTTATGAGTTTTTCTCTCTAATTCCAAAGCAATCGTATTTGGTATCAGAGAAAAAGTATAACCCGGAGATGACACAAAAATTAACCAACTACAAAACAGGCACAAATTTTTTGGGTACTAAGGTAGAAGGCTCAGAAAGCGCTCATCTAAGGGAAAAAAGACCTCTGTACAAAGATGGGTGGACCCAAAGTTTTTCTTAATTTTTGTGGGAGAAAGAGAAATGAGGAACACAACTGTAAAACTTTTAATTTTAATTTTCTGACTTAAAATGAATAATATATGATTTTTCAAAGTCAGATCTGCATAGGTCCCTATTAATGCTCATAGGTGCAACTGTAATCAATCAAAACATGCCATTGAATGGAGCGAGTGAGTTTAAGAATGATCCTAACCATGCCTTTAAATGGATACAGTGATTCCAAGAATGATCCACTGTACGTTTCCATTCAATTCACTCCCGATTGTAAATCAAAATTTATTGTAATTGCTAAACACCCCAGGGTTTCTTCACATAGTTTCAAATCCAATTAAGAGTGCTGTAACTTTTGCATATGATGTCCGAATTCAATAAAAATTATTGGAAAATTTGCGTTCTCTCTTCTAGTTTGTGTGTTAAAATTTTCAAATCAATACAAGATGTACTGATTTTTTGGAAGCCAATCAAAGCACAGGTTCAATTTGAGTCCACAAAACTGCATTTGATGGCTGAAACTTCGGGGGCTGATTTCTTCTTCATCAAATGTTATTTTTCAATAAAATTTGTTGGGTTATGTTTCCCTTGAAGTCTAGTTGTTGTAGTAAGATTTTCATGTCAATCCAAAATGTTTTGAATGTTTGGGAGCAATTCAAAGTTTAAAATCCCAACATTTTTGGACTACAGTGAACTTCGTCGGCTTGTTTCTTCTTCATACAATGTCCGTTTCTAATAAATGTTCTTGGAAAAGTTGCGCATACTAGTCTAGTTTGTGTGGTTAAAATTTCACATCAATCCAAGAAGTTATGAGTGACTGAGAAGCATTTTAATAGAAGGAGGTTCAGCCTCAGATGTGTTTTTGCAATTTTTCTTACTATTTTTTGACATTTCAAAGTCATTCTGCAGAACTCACCAAATTCAGGTCTTTATTATGGGTAAAATCACACATGATGATGAACCATGTCACCTGTTCAATAGCCTAAAATCGCACACATGGGTTTGCAGTTTCTCACCACATAAAGTAATTTCTATTTCTACATCCCATGTGCACTGTTTTGGACACTTCTGTAGGGGCGGTTCTTAATGCCCGAACTGTTTTCGAGCCTTCTCCTATAAGTCTGTTTCTGAAAAAAAATCCATGTGTTCCTTTGTAAAACAGAAAAAAAAAACTTGGGTCTTTTCAGAAACAGAGGGAGTAATTATTTATCCCCCAAAGGTTTGAAATTTGGTGGACCCCACCCCACCCCCCACCCCCTTACAGTTTTAACTTACGTGAGGTCTAGCCCTGTCTGATATGATGCTTAGAGCTCAAGTAAGTGTGTTTTAATTGTACTCTAATGGTCGCGTACTGCAGTAGCAGACTGCCCATAATCATTCTGCATGGCATTGGAATTCAATTTCAGGACAAGTCAGTTCTCGAGGAGTCCCTCCTCGGGCACACTAGTATCACCTACAGTAAATTAGAAGAGGATAGATCCCACAGCCAAAATAAAAGTAAAAGTAATTTTCTAATTTTTCTAATCCATAATTTTTTTTCAAAATTCAATATCTTTTCTGCTGTGAGTCCGCATGTTGTAAAACAAAGCCCATGCACCCTTCCTTATCGAGTGCTTTTCGACAATACCAAGAATACGATTGGGGGACACACGGTCCAAGAGATCTAACCATAACAAACAAAACAAAACAGCCTAACCTAAGGTATGGATAGATAGATTTCACCGCTTTAATTGAATGAATGCTCATCCAAGTATCCACCCTTAAAGGTTCCTTGACTATATTTTCACCAAAAATGCTACAAAATTGTCATTTCTAGTACAAGTATCAAATTTTAGAAATAAAAACTTGATACTTGAAATGCCAATCCCCAATGCCAAACCCAATTGTCATTCCGTAACCATACATGTAACTGTAGGATCTCATAGTTCGTTGGTTTGAAAGGATGTGAAAAAAAATTCAGAAATTTATTCAATGACAAAAATATTTTTTTTGCAAGGACAAAAAAACAAGTAGCTACACTTCACAAGATCACATTTGTATGAAAAAATGTCCAAAATGGTAGTGCTTCTTTGGATTAATTCTTTAAGGCAAGTTGGCTACGTGCTTGAACATTTTTAAATTATTTAGAATTGTACAACATATAGGAAAAAAATAGTAAGTAGAAAGAAGTAGAAAATGATTAAAAGTACAAAATTGTTAAGAATTTAGTTATGAAATTGACAAATGCCAATCCCAATGGTTGTAATGTTGTAATAAACAATCTACAATGTTAGTTTTTTCCCAAAATATTGAAAATTGAATTAAACAAAGGATTTCAAAGTTTATCTTAGAATAGAGATTCCATAACTACCTGCAAGCTCCTGCCGAGGCTCTTACAAACTAAAACTCCTCATAACTTTCATCTCATTAATCAAAATGGAATGATTCAAAGTGTTACACGCATGTATAAATCTAGAGAACCAATTTTGAAAATTTATTTTAAAAAACAAATATTTTCAAAGAAGTTTTTTGGGCTACCCAGGTTGCTCACCGAATGCTTAAAATTACATATCATGCAATAATTTTTTAACCGTGTAGTCAAAAGTTATGAAAATTGTTGCGTCTTGAAGCTACTCCTCAAGCATATGTTGTGTGAAATTTTCAAATAAAATAAAAAAAATTCTCCATTTGTAGTGAGTTGCCCAAAATTGCTATGTTGCCAAAAAAATAGTGTTTGGATCTTTAGGGGTTAACTAGATGCACATGTGGTGATATGGCGCTTAAACTGGGTTAGTGGCCCATTTGAATGTCCCTACCTTTTGTGTTGTCTATACATCATAAATGTGCACAATTCAAAACATTTCATTAAAAAATGTAATTATTACAATTTCTATAGTTCAAAACAAATATAGATTAGTAGAAAAATTATAAACAAATTTAATTAATTAGTTATTTTTTTTTAGGTGAACAATAGTGTCTAGGTAATAATATTGTTTTTCACACTTAAAACACTCTTGTTTATGGCTTTTAAATCACATCATTATTATGCTTCAATAACAAAATTATTTTCAAATCAAAACTCAATTGGAACAAAATAGTGAGCCCATAAGTAATATTATAAATTGGAGAAGAATCTTAAAATGTTTTTTTCAATAAAAGATATACACTACCTATATATTAATAGTTCAACAAGTAGAACAATCTTCTTTATAATCTTCTTGAATAGGGAAGTTTAGAGATCCTTCTTCAATATTACTTTAATTGCAAGAATAATTTGTGGTAGAGTGATCCACATTTCATTGGTAAGCAAAGCTTCCATTCAAGATTGTGACAAAGAATAGAGTTTGAATATTTTTATGGTAAGCAAAGGGTCCATGCCTTGAAGTTCAAGAATGTTATGATCCCTTCTATTTTTGCAATGATTCAAACTTTTGTATCTAAATGTGTATTTGAATGCACTTAAGTGAGTTGAAAACTTTTTCAATTGCTAAGATGACAAAAGGAAAGAAGTGAAGTACTTTTGCAAGTTATAAATTATATTATGGTATCAATATTAAATATTGAAATTAGATTGTGTTATACTAATTTTTCAACATTTGACAATTGACACTATATAAATATTTATTGTTATCGTACAAGAATGTAGTGCTTTTGAATTATGTACTATTGTAATTAGGACTAATAAAACTGCTTGTATTTCTTCACTTTGATGGCTTATAAAGTAACTTTCTTGGAATAAGGCAACCTAATTTTACTATTTAGTGTAGTATAATTGTGATTTTTAAAAGAACAAAGTCCAAGCTGGAGATCACAATCCACAAGTTAGTTTTTTCTTCTCAAACACTGATGGTGTCATCCTTATTTGACATGTGGCACCCTTGTACCTTGAACAAATCAATCTCTCTACAAAATGGGAGAAACTGAATCCTAATCTAGGTAAGGTAACAGGTTCAGAAATTGCCCACCTAAGAGTTGAAATTGAATTTTGGGGAGGCGAAGCTTTTTGAAATATATTTTAGTAAATTTTTCTTGAAAGCCAAGTGGGATTGGCATCTAACCCAAGTTGTTTCATATTTTTTTGGAGCTTTGTAGAATTAGTTATAAAATTCTGAAGTTGAAATGGCATAGGACTCTAAAATCGCCCTCTTACTAAAATATACATTGTTTGTACATTGTTGAAGGCTGTGAAAAAGCAACATGTACACATTCTGTACATTTGAAGGTGGGGGTGGTTTTAAAGTCTGTACAATTTCAGAGCCTGTTACCTTAAGGGCTTGTTTACACCCAAAAACTTTTGGGTTGGAGTCCAAAGAAATGGAGTGTTTTGACTAGAAGATAGCTATGGACCCAAAGCCAAGATCCAATCAAAACACTCCATATCTTTGGGCTCCAACCCAAAGTTTTTGGGTGTAAGGTAGGAGGCTTGAATTCCAACTCAACAGTAAAAGCAAACATGACTCAGAGGTACATTTTGCTTTCTTCAATGTACCATCTATGCACATTTCAAGGGGTGGTCGCTTTCGATGACCACAAATGACCACTTTTTTTTTCCAACTTCAAAATTTTATAACTAATTCCACAAAGCTCCCAAAAATATGAAACGACTTAGGTTAGATGCCAATTCCACTTGTCTTTCAAGGAAAATTTTCTGGAAAATATTTCAAGAAGCTCCACCTCCCCCAAAATCAGTTCCAGCCCTTAAATGGTCGGTTTATGGACCTACTACCTTAAAACAGGCCCTTCAATAGATAGAACGAGAGAGAGAGCCCTCCATCTCCATCTGCATCAGCCTGCCTCCCTCCTTTTTGAGCCCCTTTTTCCAGATACAATTATTTACACTGCTCCCTCGTGATGGCTGGCGAAAACTCAAACTGACCGTCCTCAACTCAACCCCCAACTCAACTCAACCCAACCGGGATTGATCAGTTTCCTTATTAGGGAAAGTCTGGGTCTCCCAGGGCTTGCCAGTGGCGACTCTATGGGTTCGTTATGGGGAAGTCTTTGCCACGCCAGAGGGGCTTGTTGCCGCAGTCTGGCGGGCGGAATTCGCTCGCTCGTAACAAAAGCGTACCAGCAACTGGCGATGGAAGAGATGGGATGGATTGTGGGCTTCGGCTCCTGCCACCGGTGGTGGTACCGATTCTGAACTCTGAAGTCTGAACCCCCCCTCCCTTCCTCACTCGTGTGTGGAGTGTGGACTGTACATTACCTACCTGGCCAGCTTAGATCTCAAACGGACTCTCGCGCAGGCAGCCACAAAAATGAAATGTACAGACAGTTCGTCCAACGAGTCAGTCGTTGGTAAAATTTCTAGACAAGAATAAGTGAAAACGCTTCGTTGGGGGAATGGCGGGATGCCGCTGCTGTGGTGGGGGGTGTATTTGCCCCGCGGGAAGTACTGGTACTCTTGGGTTCCCCTGCGGCAGACATGTTGCGATGGGGGCACGTATTAGGAGCATCCATCATCGGTGCTTCTAAAATGTGATGCACTAAGAGCATCCCCACGCCTGACGCACCAAGCAGGGGCGCCAAGTGCTCCCTTGGCGTGTGGATTTGGAGAGTGGGGCTTTACCATTCCTCCTCTTCCCCACGGCTGACGCGCCATGCAGGGGCACCAAATGGGTATTATCACAAAGAATTTAAAGGTTTTGATATAAAACTTGCAAAACTTACACATTTTCTTCCAATGCATCAATACGCACTCTCTTACATTGTTTCCAAAGCACTTCCGATTTAACTTGTTTTTCTAAAGAAGAAGAGTAGCTTACTATATACACATGGGGTGGTAGGAGGTAGAACAAACAATGTGGGATAATTAAATTAGATGTAGTAGGAGCTCCACCACTCATAGTTTTTTCCAAAGTAGAAATTGTGCTAGAATTAAAATTTCAGACCTCATTTAGGCATAGTAGATTAACTTTTTCCAAAACACTTCAAACTCATAAAAGATGTGAAATCAAGACAAATTTCACCTCCAAAAATCCGTTTGTGATTTCAAGACTCCAATCAAAAGTTATGGACAAATTTCAAAAGAGGATTAGAAGGGAATTTTTTTTACATTTGTAGAAATGCATAGTAGAAATTTGTGAAGAACTTTTGACTAGAGACTTGAAATCTCAAACGGATTTTTAGAGATGAAATTTATCTTGATTTCACATCTTTTATGAGTTCAAAGTGTTTTGAAAAAAGTTAATCTACTATGCCTAAATGAGGTCTGAAATTTTAATTCTAACACAATTTCTACTTTGGAAAAAAATATGAATGGTGGAGCTCCTACTACATCTAATTTACTTATCCCACATTGTTTGTTCTACCTCCTAGCACCCCATGTGTATATAGTAAGCTTCTCTTACCTCTTACGACGCATCTATGGTGAATGTGCATTTATCCCAATTATCTAGATACAAAGTAAAGGTAACTTTATTCTAGTTGGAAAACGCCTTCTTTTCAGTTTTTTCACACAAGTAAAGGAAACTTTTTTGAGGTTAAAATTACTTGTGAGAAAAGTTTGAGGGTAAAAGGGGGATGTGCCTCGAAGATTGGTGAGAAGGACTGTCAGTGCCTCGAAACTGGGTTTAAAAAGGTACTCAGAGCCTTTGGCGAGCCGCGCTGAAGCTCCACTACTTCCCCGTGTCTCCTTCAAATTCTGGCGGGGCCGGGCTGTTTTCCCCGTTTGGCGCGTCAGCCGTGGGGTAGGAAATGAAGCCAGGGCTCCCTCAGTCACCGTGTGAGGCCGCTTGGCGAGCAGCCGTGGCGATGCTCTAAGAGTTTACATTTATTTTGGAAGAGCATTCCAAATTCTTGTCCCCTACATATGCTCACCAAATATGCCCCACAAGGTGAACTACCCCATTACGGAATAAATGGGAGCAAGCCTATTGTGGGTTGAAAATTAATGGTGGTATACATTTCAAAACTTGAATGTACACCGCCATTAATTTTCAGCCTACAATGGGCTTGCTCCCATTTATTTCGTAATGGGGTAGTTTACTTCAAGTAGTCAATTGATCAATCACAAAGTCAAATATAAGATAAATACTACATTAGATAGTGAAATTAGGTTCCTTAAACAATTAGGTTGTCTTATTCTCCAAAAGTTACTTTAGAAGTGCCATCAAAAATCAAATACTCCGTAAATGTTTCTACTAGATATTTCCATTTTATTCACATAGAGTTCTAATTACAACAATAATTAATTCAAAATAGTGTTTTTTTTGTATTGTAATAGTAAATATTTATATAGTGTCAAATGTCAAGAAATTAGGGTGAAGCAACCTAATTTAGTGTAGAGTTCATTGTAAAATGAACCCCAGTTTGTACCATGGGTGTCAAAGGAAGGCTTAATTAAGAATAGTATAAAAGAAATACATCTCCAATCTCCATCAAACCACAGTTTTGGGTGCTTCAAGGAATTTCATCCTATTTTTCCCCACCTCTTGGTCGTTCAATGTATACACTTTACAATTAACTCTACTAAGTAGTGGAAACTTGGTCTTGAAAGACCAACCACTTGACTATGCAAATGATTTGAAGATGGTCTTAAGATCCAAGTCAAATGTTGAGCTTGTTACATTAGAACATCTATTATAAATTTTATTGTGTGATAATTGTGTACATTGATGAAATCATTTCTCCTTGCAATGAGGTTAAGATTTTAGCAAGTAAAGCCATTGGTCATGCATTGGAACGTATGGTTATGTATACACCATTATGTAGAATAACCAGTGTATTTACACATGTATAGTACAACCAATTTAGGAGGTAAGAATTGAACCCACAAATCCCTTGATGGGAAAGATGCCTACCATGACAGTGAAGAGCTTGAGTCCTTTCATCTTCTACACATGCAAGCCTCCATCAAATTTTAAAGTAAAATTCTATATAGTCACCTTTACAAAAATCTTGTATGGTCAATAATGCATACCAATTAAACTCCCTCAAAAAAATGCAAATGAGAAGATGTCTAAGAATGATCTACAAATCCTACAATGTAGAAATTAATGTACAATAATGTAGTTTTGACCATACTATTTTATGTGCTACAATGTATGTTAGAATTTGAGCTATAGTGACATAGGATCTAATGCACTTAATTAGATGTACGGTACTCATAGTACATTTTAATCCAATGATCATTGTAGGATTTTGTTGAATAGTAGGTAAACAATAAAAATTTGCTTTACATTCTAGATATTGGTTAAAAAATAATTGGAGAGCAGGAATAAGGAAATTGAAAACTAATTGATACTTTAGTTTTTGGAAAATGGACTTTGGGTCTTCTCAAATAATTATTATAAATTTTGTATTTTCTAGTTCTAATCACCAAAGATAATCATTCTACTAGTAAAAGCTCACTAAACTTAGAATGACAATGATTTCAAGGGTCATTGCTTGATTCACTAGGATTGTGTATTGTAAAACTAAGAGTTGTTGCAAAGGCTCATATTTTCTTCATTTTTTCACTTATGCCAAAAAAATAGCCTTTTAGTGCAAAAAAATCAAAAGTAAATATGTTAACTTGAAGGAGAGTTACTTTTATCAAAACACCAAAATGATCTTTAGAGCTTAGAACAACCTTACAAGAAACCTCATGATAGAATTAGTTCTCAAAAATAGCAAAAATTCATGAGATAGAAGGTTCCAAGGTCATTTTTTTACACTCTTCTATTTCACGATAGTATTATATGATTAAGAAATTAAATAGTTTTTTGGAATATGTACAACTTTATCTATGCAGTTGAAATTCAAGAATTGTAGTTTGTGTTCCATACCTAAATAGAGCAATCTAAAGGAATTTTTTAATTTCAAATTAGACTTCAAACTTCACTTCTAGTATTCATTAATTCCTAAAGTTCTTTGGCTTTTTGAGGCCAAAAAATTTACCCAAAACATATTTATCTATGATACTATCAAATTATTTATCATCCTTATTTTTTTGGTAGATGCAACTGTAAGATCCCATGATTTATTCAATTTGAAATATGTGAAGAAAGACATTAACAATAAATAACATCCATCTTTGAGATAAAATTATATCAAAAGAAAATTTAGTTGTGAAAATTTCCTTTTAAATAGTGAAAATGTCAAAGTAGATATTATACACCCTACAATTTTTTTCTACAACTATTGAAAATTGAATTTTATAAGGATTTCAAATATCATTTTTGTAAAAGAAATTTCTTGATTATATATAGATTGAAACTTTTCATAATTTTTAATTGAATCAAAATGTTCTATATGTTATCCACCTACAAAACCAAATAGAATTTTAGTTCAATCCTTTTACCTCCAAAAGACTAGACATTCAAATTTTAAGACAACAGATGAATACAAATATACCATGAATACTAAGCTTATTAGTTTTTTTAATCAATTTGAATGTTTTAGATTTTTATTTTTATTTTTTAATTTGTATGATACATACTTTAAAAACTATGTCTTTGCAAAGAGAATATAATGAAAAAAAACTATTTTTTACATATTCAACCATAAGATCTTGCACAAGATATGCATGAGAATGCATTGTGTGGAGAAAATTTCATACATTTTGATCACCTGGCTGTCTGGTTGGTACAGCCACTTTTCAGTGCATAGTGACAAACTGTGTCACAATGCACTGAAACACATACCCTCCCCCCTTGGTATTTAAATTAATAATTTTTTTTATACCCTCCCCCCTCCTTTGTATTTAAATTAATAATTTTATTTTAAATTAAATTAAAATTAAAAAATTCCAAGAACCCCCTCCCCCCTTTGTAGTTTCCAGGTGGGGGTGGGGTGACAATTGATATGGGACGTGTCATGTATTTCGTATTTCGTATTTTAATTGTATCTTATGTCCAGTACAATATATTGAAGTCGTATCTCGTATAAGATTTCCATATTCAGTATTGTATTTTAGATTCATTTTTGAACTGCTTGGAGTGAATCTCACAAAGATCAAGGGCTTGTGATTTTTTGAGAAATCAACCGCATCTTGGAGGGGAAACATTTTTCTTTTTTTTAAATCAACGGTCTGTGATTTTTTTTGAGAAAGGGGGGGAGGAACTAATGCAATGAAAAGAGGTGACAGCCTCTTTTCAGTGCATTGTCAGTGCATTGTGTAAGATATTTAGTGTTTAAAGTGAAAGGAATTCTTATTCTTTTTCTATTTTGCCTAATTAGTTTTTTAGACTTCAATGAATCCCCTTAAGCCTACAAGACCAAACAACGTTTTTTTGGCAACATAGTGATTTGGGTAGCTCACTAAGAACATAAATAATCACTACATTTTTTGAATGTTTTTTTGGATATGGGGATAAGGAGTACTTTGCCACTTCCACCAAATTTTCTTACAATTGGATTTGTCCACAAGGAGTTATGGGACAAAAATGTTGTTATGATGGATGGGGCGTACCACAAGTACAATTATTTGCAAAAGAGCAAAATTTTCACCACAATGCTTATAGGAGCGGGATAGGACTTGGGACTAATTTTTGGCCCAAGTTGAAAACAAGTTGTTTCTATGTTTTGGGGGAACTCAAAAATTTAGGACGGATGGCCAATGAAACAATTCCTGTACAAAATATAGTTTAAATTTATTTTTATTAAATACTAGAAGACAATAGATTTGGCTACTATCTCACAAAGCTTCTATATCTACTCACTTTGCTTATGATAGGATGAAAAGACAATCTATTTATATAGGAGGGATGGTAGGAAATAAAACAATCCGTGTGGGATATGTAAATTAGAATTGGTAGAAGCTCAACCGCTCATAGTTAAGTCAAATGTAAGAATTTTATTCAAAGTAGAATTTCAGACCTCATTTACGCATAGTAGAATAATTTTTTCAAAACTTTAAACTATTCTACTGAAGAAAATCAAGCTAAATTTCATTTCCAAAAAACTATTTGAAATTTTGAGTCTTAGAACAAAAGTTATAGACAAATTGAAGTCAAAGAAGATGTTTGAAAATGTCAAAGAAAATGTCCCTTCCAACCCTCTCTAAAATCTGTTCATAACTTTTAACTGGAGACTCAAAATCACAAACAATTTTTTGGAGATGAGAGTTAGCTTGGTTCTCCACATTCAGTTAGTTCAAATTTTTTTGAGAAAAGTCATTTTACTATGCCTAAATGAGGTCTGAAATTCTACTTTAAACACAATTCCTATATGTAACTTAAGTATGAGCAGTTGAACTTTTACTAATTCTAATCTAACATATCCCACAGGGGTTGTTTACCTCCTACCATCTCTCTTGTATAAAGAGTTTGTCTTCTCACCTTTGGAAGCATCAAAAGCTTCAGATGGATGTTTCAAAAAATTTGATTTCTTTGAATTTAATGCTAAATTCTTTAAAATTATAAGTAGAATGTGAATTCTCAGAAGACTTGGTATGTGGTAAACTTATGCAATGTCAGTGACCCATGATCAGTCAGACATACTAAACCTTGACCTGGCCACCTCTCGTCGAATATGCCTAAGGTAGTCTGCTCTAAAAGCGAGCGGGCTCTAAAACCGAACATGGCACAGAGGTACATTTTGCTTTCTTCAATGTATCAACGGTGTACATTTCACGAGGTGGTCAGTTTTAGTGACCACTGCGTTTTAACTTCAAAAATTTGTAACTAATTCCACGAAGGTCCAAAAAATATGAAACGACTTGGGTTAGATGCCAATTTCATTTTTCTTCTTCTAAAAATTAACTGAAAATTGTTTCAAGGAGTTTAGGTTCCCCCAAAAGGCAAACAACTCTTAAATGGTCGCTTTAAGAGCGGATTACCTTATATGAGTTGCCCTTGAATTCAGCTTAGATGTTTCAAACCATAAATTGATCAAGCTTGCCAAATCCACAAATTTGGGGCAATTTTTCTCCCTCCTCTAAAGCTATTTAAAACTTAGAACTCCATTGTTAGCATTTTGAAAAGATTACTATATCATGTATAAGTCAAAAATTGTTAAAAATATAGCTTTGTATAAGAGTTTTCTTGAGTGAAATTTCTTGGTACATGTTTCTCAATTTGAAATGTTATGAAATTTTAGAATGTATAGCCAACTCTATTATAAAAAAAGAGAAATTAACTTGTGCAAAATCAGAATTGCTCAGAATTTGGATGCCTCCAAAAACATTTTTTCCAACTTACAATCTATGTGGTCAAAAACTCCCATTTTAATATTACAATGTACTGACTACTAGATCCTATAATAAGATGCAACAAGATTTCATTTGTCATTTTCTAGGGGCCTTTGCCATCAAAACAACCCATTTTGAATGTCTTTTGATGCAACTTAGTCAAAGAACTTTAGAGGTTAATTAAAAAATTTTGAACTATAGGATTTTGAGGTTTAAATCTTTAGATCTATATGGTGAGGAATTGAGTTGAAAATTTGAGATAAAAGTTTAATTTTTTTAAATGCTTTTTATTCTTAAGAAATTATTTCATAGAAGTAGGTATAAAGTAAAAGGAAAAATGATATTGTTGATAGTTCTAAAATGGAATTGAAATATGTCATTCCCAGTGGTCAATTTGTTGTAGCAAGTAATCTATTTCTTTGGGGTGTTATAGTTTTGAATAATTGTAAAAATTGAATTTCGGAACAAATCTTATACATTATTTTTCAAAGAAAAATCTT